>OX465274.1:91232048-91672048 GCA_949987645.1 Tachina grossa
TTAGTTTGGTAATATATTTTTTTAGATCTTATGAACCATGAAGAAAGCTTTAATTTAATGTTAATACTGCTACTAAAACGTTATCAATTTTGTACCTCGATATACACATGTATGTATATAAATACAGTTTAAATAGTTTTAAAATGAATTTTTAATGTTGGGTCTGTTCGTAAATGCATCACTGCGCTGCAAATTGAAAGTTAAATGCTCTAAACTATTTCACGTAGATAACGCACACATAAATTCAAATATGATGTACAAATATTATTACTACTAAAACAGATTATCAGCGAACTTGTATTGAATTTTAAATACAAGTTTGCACGTATGATGCACAGCAGTGATGCATTTACGAACACAGCCGTTAATTTTTATATTTCAATAAACAATGAATTTCAAAGAATTTTTTTTAAATATAGTGTAAAAGTCCCACGGCAATGTCATTGCGTATACGCTGTGCTCTATTCTTATACCTTCCATTCGCTTGCACTTCATCGCCTTCATAAGATTGACTCTGATGTATTAAATAATGTTCGATCTATGACAGGGTCATTGCTTTTGTAACAAATGCAAATGTTATGTAAGGCAGCACAAACATTTATAATTTGTATTGCTTTTTTGGCACTGTAGTGCAGTTTCCTTGCTCCAGATGTACATCGCCATCTGTTTTTCAGGACACCATTAGCTCTTTCAAAAATATTGCGAAATTTCGTACCTATGTGCAACATTAACAGCCAATCCCACGATGCTACACGAACACACGACTTCATATGCCGCTAGCAGCATTTGTCGCCTCGTAGCCGGCTACTTAATTATTTTGGAAACGGCAGCAGCAACATCTGCACCTCATATTCAAGTACATATACATAGTTCAGTATTGCCACTTTTATATATTTTGCATTTATAAAAATTAATTACTCTTTTAAAATGTACTTATTTTACGTAAAAGTAAAAAAATTAATCAATTAATTCTTAACATAAATTTTTGGATGTTGTTTCTATTAAATAATATGCAATAATTGTACAAAATCATTCATTCAACATTTTGTATTATACTGGCAATACTGAATTTTCTCACTGTAGTCAAAGAAATAGAAATAAGTTTAATTAGACTACAACGACAAAATCAGCATAGACAACAACCTGTCGCCGTGTTGCCTTGTCGTCTTCAAAAGAATCATTCTCTTATAAACATGTGTATTCTATCCTTGACATCTTGTAGTCGGTAGCCTGCTGTGGTGAATGTGTTTAATGCATAACTCACTTACCTCTCAGCTACGGAGCAACACTTTATTAGATACGCAAATGATGGATACATACAAAACATGATTTCTTGTTTCTTTTACATGTGCGCATTCCGTTATGATGTAATTTAACAAATAATTTTCTTGAGTAGTTTAATTGACTACAAAAATTTAAATTTGTTATATCAACAATGATCATTGTTAATTTTTAAATTAAATATTAACAATTTGTTTTGTTGGTTGCATTTCGATGATACTTTTTTCTGTGTTGTTTGGCACAATACCTAACACTCAAATATGCCATGTATTGTATAAATTTGTAATCGTAAGGGTGTCATATAATTTCTAGATAATCTTTTCACATTTATGTTTTTGTGAGGATCTGGCTACTTTTTGAAAAATTTTCTATGCTAACAGCTTTTAAACTTAAAATTTCTAGTGTGTTTTATTTCTATTCATTATCACTGTACCAAAAATGGCATAGTTACATAAAATAATGAATGGGTTAGAGCGTAATGGGTGTTGGATTGTACACCTTAAAAATGGACTATTGTGTCATTACAACGGGTCGCCAGTGTGTACGTAATTTGGTAATAGTAGTTTGAAAAAAAAACATGTAAAATGCAGCATAAATTTTAATGTGCGTGATCCCGCCTATTTTCTCAATATATTTACATATTGAAGTCTGCTTAGCCGAAGTACATAAATCAAAAGGATATGCCCATTGTTCATGCAAAGTTTCAATAGGGTAGCTGGTGCTTTAATTTTTGGATTTTCCGATTGAGTAAATCAATTAGGACTATTTGTCTACAAAATTTCAGCTCTCTACAGTAAATTATTACGCAAAACTTTTATGAGCCTAGCCCCGCCGAATTTTATATCTGTTAGTGCTTATGGTGCATGTAAAGTTTCGTAGGAAAAAGCTCATGAGCAATATACTAAAAATTGCTAAGCCGAAGTACGTGAAAGAAAAAGCTAAGATTTATGGGTGTAGTCACGGCCACTTTTCATGTATGAAAAGTTTCAATAAAATTTAACTTAATTTTGAGTTTACAGTGCTTGTTCCCACCCCCTGCTCAAAACTTATGGTTTCTTAGATATTTCTTAGTGATATCTGATCTAGATATATTTGTGTATCAAATTTCAGCTCTCTAGTACGAATTGGAGTTTTAACGGATAAAAATTCTTGGTTTTAAGATTTTCCCGTTGGCTTACTCATCTACACTGACATGTGCATAAGATGTCAGCTCTCTAGCGCCAATTATACCTTTAAATTTTTTAAACTCACAATTTTGTTGTGAGCAGCGATTATAATCTACCGAAGTAGATTAAGAACAAGGCTAAAATTTTATGGGAGTTAACACGCCCTATTTCTTAGGTGATAGTTTAAAGTATTTTATACGTGCAACGTATGTACATGCAAGGTTTCACTAAAATGGCTTAAGTTAAAAGCTGTATATTAACAGCCTTATTTATGTAACCTATTAACGCTTTACAAAGGGGTTTTGAGACATATTTTCATACAAAATTTTTCTTAAAAAGCCTTTATAAAGCCGTAATAAGTTTTATAAATAAGGCTGCAAGTTTTTAGTTTCAAACAATATTAGCGTGGCCCCACCCATTCTGGTAAAATTTGCGGGGTTTTCAGATTTTTCTAGTTGGTTTCCCACCTAGACCTACTTGTGTTTCAAATTTCAGCTCATAAGCGCAACTTTTAATTTTTATGGGCGCCGCCCCGCCCTTCTGATCAAAATTTCACGGTTTTCAGGTTTTTCTTGTTGTTTTCTAACCTAGACCTTCTTGTATATCAAATTTCAGCTCCTTAGAGCAATTTTTAATTTTTATGGGCGTAACCCTCCGTTTCCACTTTTCAAACCCAAGATTTTTTTTCGACCAATGCTTATTATTCGTGTCAAGTTTCATTGCAAACGAATAATAATACATATGTATATAAATAGTGTATCTAAATATTCTGAGCCGTAGTCCATGAAAATGTATTGTATTAAATTGTATGAACGTGTGAACGCCCACTTTGTTAATGAAAAATTTATAGCCTTATGTTACCGCAGTATATATGCCAAATTTCAATAAAATAGCATTAAGCGCCTTATGTTTGCATTTTTAATTCTTACCTTTGTGGGCATAGCCCCGCCATCCTGGCTATATTTTCCGGGTTTTCAGATTTTTTTAGTCGATTGCTCACTTCGACCTAGCTCTGTATCGAATTTCAGCTCACTAGAACAATTTTTAATTTGTATGGGCGTAGCCCCGACCCCTGGCTAAAATTTCTAGGTTTCAGATTTTTCTAGTTAATTGCTCACCTAGGTCTATTTGTGTACCAAATTTCAGATCTCTAGCTATAGCGGAAGTGCTTCATAATATTGATGACTGAGTCAGTGAGTATGTCTTAAAATATGCACTTTTTGCACCTCCATATCTCCGGAACCTTTCATCGTAAAACTTTCAAACTTTACAGGAATTAATTATGGTTTAAATTTTATAATTTTACGATTGCGGGGAACAAAGAAGCAGTAAAATATTATCTTAAGCGAAAATTTATGTATGGTAAAATATATTTGGATACTATAAAAACCCGTCTTCTGAAAACTTTAATTTTTGTCGCTCACGGATAATTGAAAATAGGGATCCATATACAAACTTATATATAAAATACATAACATATAATCAAAGAATATAAATCATATAGCATGCGCATCTCATACAAGCTAAAATTTTCTATGACGGCTAATTCCAGTACTACCCGTCCAGCGTACACACTCTCATTTCTTTCTGCAGTGTATGCTACGCAGGCATTGCTGAGAGCAGCGTTGCCGTTGTAACATTAAAGCATCACTTTTGACCCCTTTTCGTGCCAATGAAACTTTTTATGACCCTTTTCTCAATTTAACCCTTTGTATCATTTTAACAGAATGTATTCCGTAGGGCAATCATATACACAGTTTAGCATATCAGGTATTAGAAAAAGAGCTGTTCTTCCAGTTGGCGATATTCGGCTCGATTATGTCGATCATTTTATTGTTTTGGTCGATAGAAAAGCCAATAAATGGTGAAAATATTGCAAAAAATCTGACACCCAAATCCTTGATTCCAAATGCAAATTATTTCTCGGAGTATCACAATTAAAAAATATGTATTTTAACTTAATTTCATCTTTAATCTTAATAAAACTTTTTATAAGTTAGTAAGTAAGTTTTTTATAAAATGTTTATAAGTTAAAATAGGTTCAAATGAAGTACATTTTGAAGACAAAATTGGGGCCTTAAAGTATACATGTATATATGTAAATGGTCAGCATCAAGAAAAGTAAAGTAAAATATAGATGGAAAAATTGAAGTTAATTCATTTTCTTTTTAACCCCCGACAGTAGTAGTGAACTGCCAATCCGGCGACAATTAAAATTTTTAAATTGTTGCTGAAATTGTTAAATTTTGGGCTGAAATTGTGAAATTGTTGCTGAAATTGTTAAATTTGGGTAATTAAAATTTGAAAATTTTTAAATTCTTGGAAATTTGTGTTTTTTGTTTACATTAGGAGTTTTTGTTTACATTAGGAGTTTTTGTTTACATTAAGTGTATGTCTGTCTGTCTGTCTGTCGGCCTGACTGTGGATGTTTGTGTGTGGAATATTTTGTGTGAATGTATTAAGGCGGTTCATAGTTTCAATATACTATACCATTTTGCACATGCTGCTATGCAAGACCATTTGCACAAGATTGTTTATTGAGCTTTTGTTTTTTTAGGCGTAGTAAACTGGCTCATATGAAATTCAAGGAAAGAAATTTTATAATTTTGTGGTCACTGAAATACATATGTACATAAATATGTATCTACTTTGTAAAAATTCAAAATAGCGAACTGGTAAATTCTAACAGTAAAGATTTTTAATTGTAACACTACTACATCGCGGACTCTTACGTTACTATCGATAGAAGCATGCTAAGGCATGCATACTAGCAAAATATATAAATCTCTTAGCAGGTGATGAGACTGCAATTGTATCTGGATCAACCCAACTCATGAATGTATTGTATACGGGAATGATTGATTGTGATGATGACCTTTTCCAAGTGAATAATCATTACATATGAAAGCGATAGGGGTCACCCAGCAAAGTTCAAGTAGAAATACCTGAGGGGAAAAATTCTCCCAAACATAGGTATTTCATTGTTTCTAACACTTTATGAAAACAACAACGGTGAATTGCTGGTAGAGGTAACTGATTTATTTGAGATCGATTTGCTACAATAGTTGTTTATTAAACATGCATTTATTTGTATGTAAACTAATTTCTATTTACCTAATGTATATACCCAGCAAAAAAATAGACAAAAATTCTCTATTTCAAGTAGTAAAATCTGAAAAAGGAGTGGCACTATAGAAGAAAAAAATAAATAAAAATAGAGACTGACTGACCAAATAATACGTACACTCTCTCAGATGGGTACACAAAGTACACCTAAACATTTCAGAAATATATACACAATACGCTGAACTATAATAAAATTAAAAAAAAAATCATATAAGACATCAAATGAAAGTCATAGGTGCTCACCCTTTATAAAACAAACATATGTATATGTACCTTATTAATGTAAACATATTATCAGTATAAAGCAACAGAAATTTCGTCACACAAAGTCATCTTGTATCCTAGAGTAAAATATGTTTGTTCGTTATGATTTAACTAATTTAAAAGTACATTTAAATTTAGTCTCATATCTGTACTTCTTAACATAAAAATTAAAAGTAAATGTTATCCAATTCTATATTATATGCATCTAAAATTCCAAGAAAGCTGTTATATGAAAGAATCTCCAGCGCTTCTAACTACATCAGAGTTTAAGAAAAAAGCTCCTTTTATTCAATTGAATAAAATTTTAATTTGAAACAGTAAGCAAACACATCAGCTTACTGCATTCTTATTCATAATCGTATAATAGAATAAATAACCACCAAAGGACAACTTCTAAAAGTCTCATAGATTATAAAGCGATTATTTTCAACAATTATAAAAAAAATAATTATAATATAAAACTTCCCTTTGATTTTAAATGTTTATTAATAAAGGTAGAATTAGCCGAACGTCCACGTAAGCTAACGAAACAGCTAATCGTTTTTGTTGATTGAAAACAATGCAAACGCTTACCGAAATTCGCTGTAACGTTTACGGCACGTCTCAACCTGTATAAAATGGAATTTCCTACCGTTGTTAAGTGACGTTTGTAAGCCAGTGATGGTACCATTGTAATTTAAATGGAATAGCGGTATTTTGGCTCTGTTTTTTGGTACTTTTGTTAATAATATCTTTGTGATAAAACATAAATATATAAATAAATATTTGGGAATGTGCATACTGTAACGTTGTTTTCTGCCGGGTATACTCAGCCTGAAATGCCAATGTCGTTACAAGAAATAACACGTTTTTTTATCCTTAATTGTTAGTATTCTTTATTTAATAGTTAATAGTTTTAGTTCTTTTCTTAAATACAGTTTGCTCGATTAAAGTTAGTTTTATATCATCTGTTTCGCTTCTGGTTTCTGAGCTCCGGAGTTGTTATGACTTGGCTTCCTGCGAGTTATCTTCTATGTTTCCGTGTTCAATCTTAACCATACTCCTGGGTCTCATATGGTGACTTATGTTTCAGCACCCTTGAATTGTACCAGCTACCGTCCTACTACTTCCCGTTTCAGTGGAGACGTTGTATTGGTTTAGTTGTGAGAACAATCGATGCAATACTATCGAGATTTCCCTTTATTGCTTGGCGACAATGTTTATAACTATTTGCTTATCGAGGCGTTACTTTATTGTTTCGCGACTGGGCAATCGCTAAAAATCTTTATTAAAATCCACTTATCTAGGTTCTACGGCATTGTTTCGCGACTAGGCAATCACTAACAATGTCTATTAATATTTACTTATCTAGGTTCTACTGTATGGTTTCGCGACTAGGCAATCGCTAAAAATGTTTATTTACATATACTTATCTAGGTTCTACTGTATTGTTTCGCGACTAGGCAATCGCTAACAATGTTTATTAATATTTACTTATCTAGGTTCTACTGTATTGTTTCGCGACTAGGCAATCGCTAACAATGTTTATTACTAACTACTTGCTTACCCTGATTAATCCTGATCCACTGATGAGTACCATGCGACTGACCTCATGTTAGCAAAATATTCGGCCTTTTATACCCTTTTTTTTTCCTTATGTTATTGTTGTAATATTTACAAAGATTTCTGTATGCTTATGTTTTGTTGTTGCTATTGTCCCTAACTTATTTTAATGTAATGGGTGTTTTTTATTGAGGTATAGAACTTTAAGTTGGCATCACTTTTTTAACTGGCGGCCATTTTGTCAGCTGTCAAGTGATTAATATTAAGTTTGGTTTGCCATTTCATCATGAACAGGTTGACAAAAGAACAACGCTTGTCAATCGTGCAAATTTATTTCGAAAATAATGGTTCAGTTCGCGAAGTTTACCGCAAGCTCCGTCCATTTTATGGTCGACATAATCGTCCATCAGAGCAATTATTTCGGTTAACCATGGATCGTTTTCGCACTACGTTTACTCTATGTGATAATACGCATCCGCAGAGACGTCGAACAGTGCGCACCGAAGAAACAATTGCCGCTGTAGAGCAAAGTGTTGAAGAGGACCCGAATGAATCGATTCGCCACCGTGCACAGCAATTGGAGCTTTGTCCATCAACTTTACGGAAGATTTTGCGCAAAGATATTGGCTTGCGACCTTACAAGATCCAGCTTGTGCAAGAATTAAAGCCGCGAGACCATGCAATGCGTCGTGATTTTGGTGTATGGGCCGAAAATGAGATTAATCTCGATGCTGATTTTCATCGCAAAATTTTGTTCAGTGATGAGGCTCATTTTTGGTTGAATGGCTACGTCAACAAGCAAAATTGCCGCATTTGGAGTGAAGAGAATCCACATGAGACCCTTGAGACGCCATTACATCCACAAAAACTGACTGTTTGGTGTGCTCTATGGGCTGGTGGAGTCATTGGGCCATACTTCTTCCGAAATAATGCTGGAGAGTCAGTTACCGTTAATGGAGACCGGTATAGAGCCATGATAACCGACTATTTTGTTCCCGAATTGGATGGCATGAATGTGGATGAGTTGTGGTTCCAACAAGACGGCGCTACATGCCACACAGCGCACGTCACAATCGATTTATTGCAGGAAACATTCGATGAGCGCATAATTTCGCGGAATGGACCTGTCAATTGGCCACCAAGATCGTGTGATTTGACACCATTGGATTATTTTCTTTGGGGATATGTGAAGTCGCTCGTCTACGCCAACAAACCAGAAACGTTAGGGGACTTGGAAGCCAACATTCGTGGCGTTATTGCCAACATACGGCCCCATATGCTCGAAAAAGTGGTTGAAAATTGGACCTGTAGAATTGGCTTTATTCGAGCCAGCCGCGGCGGCCACATGCCGAAATCATATTTAAACAATAATGGCATAAAATTATCCTTCCAATAAAGCCAAATTGATGGACATTAAAACGATTTTCTTGTGTTTTATTTCAATTCGAAGTTCTATACCTCTAAAAAAACACCCGTTACATGTTTGTATGTATACTTTTATTAGTGACCGTTAATCCCTTTGCTTGTAAATTATTTTGTTGGATGTTTTTGTTGTTGCATGTTTTTTTTCTTTTGTTTATTTCTATAGTATATTTCGTTGGACTTGAAAGTCATACGGTTGTACACATGTTTTTTGTTAGTGTCTCTTAATACATTTGTTTTATAAATTATTTTGTTGATTATATTTGTTATTTTATGTTTTACTTCTTTACAGGGTGTGACATCAGTTTGTGTGCAAACGATTCGTCATACTTTCCCCCTTCTTCGCAACAAAAAAAATTAAAATTTTTTTTATTTTTTTTTCATATACGTACATACGCCTTTTTTTAATTTATATTCAAAAAGAAATTTTTTTTCTACCGTTGTTCCCCCCTCCTTAGTTGTTTTTTTTCTTCCCGTCTTACGGATGCCTGTCCAAATTTAGAGACTCTTATCCGATACCGCTTGCCTCCTATTTCTTTTGCTAGATTTATCCTTTTGCTTCTGTCCTGAAGCACTATTTTTGTTGCCAACTCCCATACCTCAGGTGGTAGGTCTTCGTTTGTCAGGTTTTTAATCGTACCCATCTCTACCAACATATTATTTTGGATCTCGGGTTGCTGATGTGATTCCATTGTTTTCGATACTGGCTCTGTCTCCTGTTCTTTTGGTGGAATATTGTCCTTTTCTGCCAAATCTTCACTGAATGACCACTCCGTGCAGATGGACAATACATCATCATTGAACCATGCTGCTGTTGCTAGGTCTAGTTCCCTCTGTTGTTCTTCCAATTAGCTGTTTACGGGTTGGGAACATTGGAGTGGAAATAGGTCATCCTCAGTTTTTTTGTGTGGTTTCCACGTCTGTCTCCGATTAGTTCCTCGTAATTTTTTTTGGAGGCGTTGGCATTATTTTAAAAATTTTTGCTGATAATTCATCTAAAAATAGTTTATAACCCTTACTTAGTATCTTAATTTTTCATACATTTCTCCCCTTTTACCCCTGACATACACTTGAAGGACAGCACAAAGTTAATAGACATATAATCAAAAATTACGAGTAACATCAAATGGTTTTAATTCCCCGATATGCGCTGTTCGTTCCTTTCTTCCTTCTGCTGCTATTTTTACTATGACGGGTGAGATAAAACCTTTTACTGTGTATGGGCCATCGTATTCTGGAGCCAATTTTGCAGCAAACCCCTCGACGGCCTTTGATAAATGGTGTTGTTTTATTAGTACTTGATCTCCTCTTTTTGGTTTCCAGTTTATTCTTCTTAGATTGTAATATGTCTGTTGTTTTTGTGATGCCAATTCCAAATTTCATCGTACTAATTTAAAAACGTCTTGCAACATTTGGGAGTGTGTTCCTATTTCCTGATTTTCTGTGCCTGTCCCTTTAGTAACTTCGTCGCATAGCGCCTTGGGTAGTCTGGGCTCTCTTCCTTGTGTTATTAAACTCGGGGTATAACCTGTTGATTCCGAGATACTTGTATTTATTGCAAGCATTATCTCTGGTAGTTTGTCGTCCCAAGTTCGTTGATCTTCTCCTGCTAGTTGTGAAATCATTGTCGTGATTGTTCGGTTGGCACGTTCCGTAGGATTTTCCTGTGGAGTGTATTGGACTGTTAGTTGTTGTTTTATCCCCAGTTCTTTTATGAAGTTCTAAAATCCGCGGCTGGTGAACTGCGTCCCATTATCGGTGATTAGAACCCTTGGTACTCCAAATCGAATTATTTTGCGCTCTCGAAATGCTTTTTCTACCACCTCACTCGTTGCTTTTTGTGCTGAGACTAACTCAACCCACTTAGAAAATTTGGCGATAAATACCAGTAGCATTGTGTTTCCGTGTTTTGATCGTGGTAACGGTCCTACAAAGTCTGAGCAAACTATTGCCCACGGCTCCTCTGCGATCTCCGACAGCATCTTTCCTGCTAGTTTTTGTTGGCTTACTTTGTATCGTTGGCAGGATTCGGAACTTCTTACATATTTGCCCACATCTTTAAACATTCCTGGCCAGTAGTAGCGGTTTGCAATTTTTACAATAGTTTTTCGTACACCCGTGTGTCCTGCGGTGGGGTTATCATGGTTTTCCATCAGTACCCTTTTTCTTAGAGACTTTGGTACACATAACTTCCATGGTATGCACCCGTCAGCCTCGTCCTTACTAGCAATATGGCGATATAACTGGCCATTTTCAGTTGTGAAGTCGGGATATTTTTCAGGTTTTTCTTGTACTTGCTTGTATGTTCGATCTAGCCAAGCGCATTCTTGTTTTACTTCTTCCTTGTTTATGTTGCATAACTTGCCTATTGGGTCTCGTGACAAAGAGTCTGCTATTACATTACTTTTTCCTTTTCTATATTCTATTTCGAATGAATACTGTTGTAATTCCAACGCCCATCTTGCAATTCTATCCATTGGGCTATCAATACTATTTAACCATTTTAGTGACAGGTGATCGGTTATTATTTTAAAATGGTATCCCTCTATGTAGTGTCGCATTTTTCTTACTCCCCACACTATTGCCAAGCATTCTTTTTCTGTTGCTGAGTAGTTCTTTTCGGCTTTCTCCAATCGTCTGCTTGCATAGGATATTACACGTTCTTCTCCTTCAGTGTCTTGTGTTAACACTGCCCCTAGTCCAAAGTCACTGGCATCTGTTTGTAGCTTAAACTGTTTACTGAAATCTGGGCATGCCAGTACTGGTGCTTCCGTTATACGTTTCTTTAATTCTTCGAACGCTCTTTGTTGCTCGGGACTCCATTTTAATTTCCTATTTTTCTTGAGTAAATTTGTTATTGGTGCCACTAGAGAGGAAAAATCTGGTACAAATCTACGATACCAGGATGCCATGCCGATATTTCTCCTTACGCCTCTTAAGTTGATTGGTGGCTGCATTTCTCTTACTGCCGCTACTTTTTCTGGGTCGGTTTGGATTCCTTTTTCTCCGATTACGTGGCCCAGATATTTTATTTCTGTTTTAAAAAATGAACATTTTTCAGGGTTAATTTTTAAATTTGCCAATTTGAGTTTATGGAGTGTTGTCCTTAAGTTCCTCATGTGTTCCTGTATTGTTGTACCGGTGACGATGATGTCATCGAGGTATGCAAATGCGTAGGGCTCTAGCTCTGGTCCTATAACTTTATCCAGGGCTCTTTGAAACGTAGCTGGTGCAGAATGTAAGCCAAAAGGCATAACTTTCCATTGATATAATCCTCTTCTGGGTACCGTAAATGCAGTGTAATGTCGGCTGTTTATATCTAATGGGATTTGCCATTAACCGTTTTTCAAATCCAACGTGCTAAAATATTTTGCATTCCGTAGTCTTTCCATTATCGAGTTTATCCTTGGTAGTGGATCTGCGTCCGTGACAGATTTGTCGTTTAATTGTCGAAAATCACAATACAATCGCCATTTTCCATTTTTCTTTGGGGCTAAAACGATTGGTGAGCTATAAGCGCTATGTGATGATTCCATACAATCGTTGGCTATCAGTTCATCCAAGAGTTCACTTATGATCTTTTGTTTTGCGGAGTTGTTTATTGTGTATCGATGTTTAAAAGGTGTTTCATCCTTCATAACTATTTTATGTTTTAATATGTTTGATGTGCCTGATAATTTTTCGAATTTGGCGAGCTCGTTATCAAGAAACTTATCTATCATATTTACGTCTTCTGTCTGTATATCCACATGCATGTTGATTTTCATTTGTAATGTTGTTACCTTCTTCTTTTCTAAATTTGATTAGGAAATCAATACCGAGTATTACTCCGTCCGAGACATTTGGAAGTATAAAAAATTTTATATTTGCTGCATTTCCACCATATTCGACTGTTGAATTTATTGCTTCCCTTATTCTTACTGTTGTACCATCTACTAAAACAATGTTCATGTGCATTTGCTGAAATTCTTGTTTGCTTGCTACCTTGTTTGCTTTTGTTACACTAATGAAACAATTGGTGGCCCCCATATCAATTAATACATCCATTTCCTTGCCTCCAAAATTTAGTTTGAGCCTTGCATGACTTTGCCGTAGGCTTGTCTGATGTAAAGCTGATGCTGTTGCTAGCTGTGTAAAGGGTTTACTTTTCCGGACCCCGCCCTCCCTTATTGGTAGGGCCCTTGACCATTTCCCGTTTTTCTTCTGCAGCATTCAATGGTCCGAATATCTCTTTGGCCACACTCCCAGCAAAAAATAATTTCGGGGTTTCGGCAGTACTTATAACTGTGCCTTTCCCTACCGCAGCGACGACATGCTTTCCGAGGGTTTATTGTTTGGTTTCCTGGAGTTTGTACTGCGCTATGTTGTATAGCTAAGCTATTGCCTTCTACCTGTGTTCTTGCTCGTGGTGTTGGTGTTCGAGTGGTATGTGGAACCAATGTAATTTGAATACTTTCGAAATTCTCTGCTAATTCTGTTAGTTCCTGTAGTGTACTAAAATCTCGTCTCTTTATATACAGTTTGTAGCTTGGACCAATATTTTGGTATATTCTGTGTAATTTCTTATGTTCTTCATACCCTGCTTGTCTCATGAGATCACCACATGTCACCACATATATTTTGAATTTTTACTATGGTTGTTGTTTTCTGTCTCGTATTATATCTTCCAGTCTGTCTAAATATCCTGTTGGCAAAAAGTATTTCAAGAAGTCTTGTTTGAAATTTTCCCAAGTCTCCCATTTCTTGTTATTGTTACGAAACCATGTTAACGCTAGGTCTTTTAATAATTCTGGCATGGTACGTGGTACAAGATTTAATTGTAGATCGTAAGCTTCACCTAATTCTTCTACCCGTTCTATAAATGTTAGTGGGTTTTTGCTTCCGTCATATTTGAATGACCATCGCCGAATTTGGTCAATTGTTTGTTGGTATGTTTTTTCCGTATGCCCCGTGTCTTCCTCTGGGGTGCTAACCACGAGCTGAGGTACCTCCTGTTGTTTTATCTGAACGATTTTTTGCTTGTGCTAGCGGCGACGTAGCTCTGGTGTGTTTTTGCTCGAGTTCTTCTAGTCGTTGTACTATTTCTTCTTGTAAATCCATTTTAATGAATTCGGCCAGTCGTTTCCGAAGTTCCTACACTGTTCCTGTTGTTTCTAGTTTAAATTCTTCTGTATATTGTATCAGCTCTTCCTTTCGAAGACTGTAAATCCAGTGAATTTTTACCATCCTGTCTTTTGGTATATATTTTTAACTCAAAAATTAAATTTATTATTTTTTTATTTATCTATTTTTTTCTTTATTACGTGATTTTTCCTGAATTTTCTAGGGCGTCACTTGTAACGCGCCTTCCTGCTTCGTGTTTTTTTCCAACAAAATAAATTATTATTTATTTTATTTTTTTGTTACGTATTTTTCTTGTTTTTATCCAGGATTTGCTCGGGTGCTACTTGTAAAGTGTTTTTCTTGTTTTAATCCAGAATTTACTCGGGCGCCACGTAACGTCGTTTTCTGCCGGGTATACTCAGCCTGAAATGCCAAGGTCGTTACAAGAAATAACACTTTTTTATCCTTAATTATTAGTATTCTTTTTTAATAGTTAATAGTTTTAGTTCTTTTCTTAAATACTGTTTACTCGATTAAAGTTAGTTTTATATCATCTGTTTCGCTTCTGGTTTCTGAGCTCCGGAGTTGTTATGACTTGGCTTCCTGCGAATTATCTTCTATGTTTCCGTGTTCAATCTTAACCTTACTCCTGGGGTCTCATATGGTGACTTATGTTTCAGCACCCTTGAATTGTACCAGCTACCGTCCTACTACTTCCCGTTTCAGTGGAGACGTTGTATTGGTTTAGTTGTGAGAACAATCGATGCAATACTATCGAGATTTCCCTTTATAGCTTGGCGACAATGTTTATAACTATTTGCTTATCGAGGCGTTACATTATTGTTTCGCGACTGGGCAATCGCTAACAATCTTTATTAAAATCCACTTATCTAGGTTCTACGGCATTGCTCCGCGACTAGGCGATCACTAACAATGTCTATTAATATTTACTTATCTAGGTTCTACTGTATGGTTTCGCGACTAGACAATCGCTAAAAAATTTTATTTACATATACTTATCTAGGTTCTACTGTATTGTTTCGCGACTAGGCAATCGCTAACAATGTTTATTAATATCTACTCATCCAGGTTCTACTGTATTGTTTCGCGACTAGGCAATCGCTAACAATGTTTATTAATATTTACTGATCCAGGTTCTACTGTATTGTTTCGCGACTAGGCAATCGCTAACAATGTTTATTAATATCTACTTATCCAGGTTCTACTGTATTGTTTTGCGACTAGGCAATCGCTAACAATGTTTATTAATATTTACTTATCTAGGTTCTACTGTATTGTTTCGCGACTAGGCTCACTACTTGCTTACCCTGATTAATCCTGATCCACTGATGAATACCATGCGACTGACCTCATGTTAGCAAAATTTTCGGCCTTTTATACTCTTTTTTCCCTTATGTTATTGTTGTAATATTTACAAAGATTTCTGTATGCTTATGTTTTGTTGTTGCTATTGTCCCTAACTTATTTTAATGTACATGTTTGTATGTATACTTTTATTAGTGACCGTTAATCATTTTGCTTGTAAATTATTTTGTTGGATGTTTTTGTTGCTGCATGTTTTTTTTTCTTTTGTTTATTTCATTAGTATATTTCGTTGGACTTGAAAGTCATACGGTTGTACACATGTTTTTTGTTAGTGTCTCTTAATACATTTGTTTTATAAATTTTTTTTTTTGATTATATTTGTTATTTTATGTTTTACTTCTTTACAGGGTGTGACATCAGTTTGTGTGCAAACGATTCGTCACAATACATATATACATACTTATGTACACAAATATATACATGCATGTGTATGTATATGTACTTATATGTACCCTGCAGAAAGTGCGAATAGTGAAATTGTGGTGATTTACTAGTGACGTTGTCAGTAGTACTACTGACCAGGTGTACCCCATCCAATATAATCGCCTATTGACATTTGACATTAGCTTGTCATTGAAAATCCACCACTACACTGTAGCACTACTGACTAAGTTTTTCTTTTGGAATCACATGGAGACATTGGCACCAAAGATTCACTAGTAAATTTTAGTAGCTCTAGTCTACAATATCGATATTTCCTCGCTCGTTGTCAATAGCAAAATTATATTTACCCAATGTAATCGCCTATTGGCATATAACATAGGGTTTTCATTGAAAATCTACCAGTAGACTTTAGCACTATTGAGAAGGTAGTTCTTTTATGACGATATTGAGATATTTGAACCAAAGATTCAATAGTAGGTTTTAGTGACGCTCGTCTACATATATTTATTTAATCTTATTGCATAGCATAATAAAAAAGAAAAACAAACTATTGACGCATTCATTAGCAATATCAATAGAAATACACCGTAATACGTTTATAAATAAAGGCAGGATCGCCATGTAATACGTAATGAATCGTCAAATTATACAATATAAAATGTCTTTGGAAAGGGAGTCCCTATAGCCCCTTTTCATTTTAAAACAGCTGGGGGGTCCCAGCTAAAACTTAGGCGTTCAAAAGAACTGCCAAAAGAAGTTTTGAAACTTTAAAAGAAAACAAGGCTAAAGAGCCGATTTATGTTAATCAAATTAAAGTCTGATTTTATTTAACATTTTGACTGCTTATATACTAACGGGTGTTTTTTTTCAGAGGTATAGCACTTCGAATTGAAATAAAACACAAGAAAATCGTTTTAATGTCCATCAATTTGGCTTTATTGGAAGGATAATTTTATGCCATTATTGTTTACATATGATTTCGGGCATGTGGCCGCCGCGGCTGGCTCGAATAAAGCCAATTCTACAGGTCCAATTTTCAACCACTTTTTCGAGCATATGGGGCCGTATGTTGGCAATAACGCCACGAATGTTGGCTTCCAAGTCCCCTAACGTTTCTGGTTTGTTGGCGTAGACGAGCGACTTTACATATCCCCAAAGAAAATAATCCAATGGTGTCAAATCACACGATCTTGGTGGCCAATTGACAGGTCCATTCCGCGAAATTATGCGCTCATCGAATGTTTCCTTCAATAAATCGATTGTGACGTGCGCTGTGTGGCATGTAGCGCCGTCTTGTTGGAACCACAACTCATCCACATTCATGCCATCCAATTCGGGAACAAAATACTCGGTTATCATGGCTCTTTACCGGTCTCCATTAACGGTAACTGACTCTCCAGCATTATTTCGGAAGAAGTATGGCCCAATGACTCCACCAGCCCATAGAGCACACCAAACAGTCAGTTTTTGTGGATGTAATGGCGTCTCAAGAGTCTCATGTGGATTCTCTTCACTCCAAATGCGGCAATTTTGCTTGTTGACGTAGCCATTCAACCAAAAATGAGCCTCATCACTGAACAAAATTTTGCGATGAAAATCAGCATCGAGATCAATCTCATTTTCGGCCCATACACCAAAATCACGACGCATTGCATGGTCTCGCGGCTTTAATTCTTGCACAAGCTGGATCTTGTAAGGTCGCAAGCCAAGATCTTTGCGCAAAATCTTCCATAAAGTTGATGGACAAAGCTCCAATTGCTGTGCACGGTGGCGAATCGATTCATTCGGGTCCTCTTCAACACTTTGCTCTACAGCGGCAATTGTTTCTTCGGTGCGCACTGTTCGACATCTCTGCGGATGCGTATTATCACATAGAGTAAGCGTAGTGCGAAAACGATCCATGGTTAACCGAATTAATTGCTCTGATGGACGATTATGTCGATCATAAAATGGACGGAGCTTGCGGTAAACTTCGCGAACTGAACCATTATTTGCGAAATTAATTTGCACGATTTGCAAGCGTTGTTCTTTTGTCAACCTGTTCATGATGAAATGGCAAACCAAACTAAATATTAATCATTTGACAGCTGAGAAAATGGCCGCCAGTTAAAACAGTGATGCCAATTTAAAGTTCTATACCTCAATAAAAAACACCCATTATTTTACATTCTTCAATTTTTGTGTTTCTTTATGTCTTTAGTTTTGCTATAACAACATAATTTATTAATAAAAATAAAAGTGTGTCATTTAAATATTATAAAGTAAGCGTTCTGTTAATTATTACAATGAACTGTGTTGTAATGCAATTAAACTATGATACAGTGTATTATAGTGAGTGAGGTACACTACAACACGACAACTGTTGTCTCTAACGTATCTTTACTCGCGCATAAAAGGAAAGTTGTCGACATTTTAACTAGTACAATTGTCGCTGGAGAACGAGTATTGACATAGAGACATATGGTTCTAGGCTGACTAGAGGGTAATAAAGAAATGCATAAATATGTATATATGAGCATAATATAAATGTAATATGAATTAAAGGATTTAAATGGTATCAAAACTTTTTATTGTGTATGCACACATGGAAAAAGTATTTCATGTTGCATACATATCGTTGGTCACAAGTAGAAAGGCCATAACTCAAATAATTGTAATTTTACAGGTAAAGATAAAAACATAATATTAAACAGCACAACTGCTTTGTTAAACGGCTTTTAAAAGTGTTATTTTTACGATATTGCAATAAATTTTTGTGACGAGGAGTAATTGTGTCCATCGATATGTATGCATGTATGAACATATTTATTTGTCATAAATGTATAACAGACAGTATACAGTTTTAGTAGCGTTTACATATTTTAGGTACTTTTTCTTCGCTACATTCACCATTTGAACTTTTTTATTTCCCATCACTGTTTTGTGAACAGCTGTTCCTTTTTAATATTAAAACAACAAAACGAAGTAAAGCATACGCACGTTTTTAAATGTTCTATAAGTGCACCAACGTGCTAACAGTAAGGTACGGTACGGTACAGCAACAGCAACGTTCATCTAACCCAGCCTTAAAAAATAAAAAAATAAATAAGTTAACTAACAAAAAAAAAAAAAAAAACTATCAGTACCTAAGCTGGAGTGCCGGATCAGTTTCATTTAAAAATGTTTACACATTTTTAAAAAGCAAAGCAAGCTTTCCAAAATTTTGTAGAAGACTATAGTTAGAAAAAATTTTATACCCTAAAAATTTTAAACGTTGACTAACTAACGTTGTATCAACTTAAAAAAAAATATAAATTAAGTATAAGAACTAATTCTATTATAGTTATAGTTACTATTACTATAGAGTATGTACATATCTTCAAGAATTCAGTTTTACTTAAAACAGAAAATCCTCACAAACTTTTAAGTAAACGCAGATAAAAATTAAAACGTTTTAAATTCCAAATAAAAAAAACTATGAATATTGCGCATCTATATACAGGCGAATATTTATAACAGCAACAACAACAGACACCACATGAGAAAAAACAAAATAAAAAATGTATTCAAAGATTGAGTTAAACACTTATTTGTATGTACATACATACATACATACATAAATAAAATCAATTTGTAGATATGTATGTATAAATATCAAATTTCTTATCAATGATTAAGTATTTATTAGATCTACATCATGAAAATATATGAAGCGTCGTTTAGTTAAAGCACAATGCAAATATAAACAATCCATACACTCAGGGAAAATCTGCATTTTAAAAATAAGAATTCGTCACATTAATTCAATAATTTTTAATATAATAGAAAATGTATATTGAGATATCTACAAACTAATGAGTTTAATAAATGAATACTGTAAATTAATATTTTGTCCATATTGAAATAAGAAATTTCAATATGACTAAACCTTTGTTAATGGTTCTTATTAATTCAGCATGGTTTTAACTGATTTCAAGAAGGTTTTTCTCTGTGTGTAGAAAACTGTTTCAGTCAAAGAAGACGGATGTAGTTAAATAAACAAAATATGTAATATAAAAAAATTTTACGCAGACATAATTTAACGCGAGACAAATTTAAGCATGAGAAAATATAAAGCAATCGTAAGTATAAAAGCATACTAGGATTAGGGAAGTCCAGATATATGATAGTATTTTATAGTACCATATGTCGATATTGAAAACAATTTATTTCTACCTACATATAAATACCAGCGCAAATACACACATATAGCAGAATTCATATAAGAAATATCCAAGAAAATTTCAACAACACCCCACCTTTTACAAGTCGTGACCAGCCTTAAATTCTCCCCAGATATACATACACAAACTCCCATGATCATACATAGGTACATATACAATATACAAGATTAATCTCAACAACACAACACTCTCACCTACCCAAAATTACAGATAGTCTTAAGCTTCTACAGACATCTATACACATAGATTCTCACGGCTACATATTACAAGAACACCTAATCATAATCATCTTAAATTCTTACAGAAATACATACATACATACACATAACCAATTTACCTCAACAACATCCTCACCCACCTCAAATCACGATCAGCCTTAAACTACTATAGACAGACACAACCACAAATCCCCATGGCTACATATTACGTCAACAACCCTGCCCACCCAAATCATGGTCAGCCTTAAACTCCTACAGACATACAAAGAGACAGATTCCCACGGTTGCATATTACTAGAACACCTCACCCCTCATAAATCACAACCAGTCTTAAGCTCCTACAGAAATACACACATTGAAATTCCTACAAACATACACACACACAGGCACACACACACACACACACACACACACATTCACACACAACTCACACGCAATCTATCTACCTCAACTACACCCCGCCCCCTGCCAATCAAACCTTCACCTAAATTCTCACAGACAGACAGACACATCCACAAATTCCTATGGTTACATATTACGGCAACAACGCCGCCCACTCAAATCACGGTCAGCCTTAAATTCCCACAGTCTAGCAACACCTACATTAGCACTAGAAAAAATAACTTTCACGTTTTCCCGTCGTCATTAGGAACAATATTCATGTATTGCCCGGCATTAGGAAAAATTATCATGCATTGCCGTAGGCATTAAGAAAAATTAATAATCACTATTTCACCATTGGTATTAGGAAAAATCATTTTCATGATTTTCCTCGTCTGTATATACACACATAAAAACCGCCAAACTATGAACCGCCTTAATACATTCACACAAAATATTCCACACACAAACATCCACGGTCAGGCAGACAGACAGACAGACAGACATATACTTAATGTAAACAAAAACTCCTAATGTAAACAAAAACTCCTAATGTAAACAAAAAACACAAATTTCCAAGAATTTAACAATTTTCAAATTTTAATTACCCAAATTTAACAATTTCAGCAACAATTTCACAATTTCAGCCCACAATTTCAGCAACAATTTAACAATTTTAATTGTCACCGGATTGGCAGTTCACTACTACTCCCGACTAAAAAAGGGGTGTTATAAGTTTGTAGTGTGTGTCTCTGTATCTGTGTGTCTGTACAAGTACTCGTACAGACCAAACGGCTGGACCGATTTTGATTTAGTTTTTTCTGTTTGAAAGGTGACTTGATCTACAAGGTTCTTAGCTATGTTTTAATGAAATCGGTCCAGCCGCTTAGAATATATCACTTCTTTTCCAGAAATATTCGGGGGTTTTTAAAATTTTTAATTTTTGTTTTTATTATAATTAATAAGAGTGCTAAAGGCCTACATATAGTACTAAAGGCCATAGATTCATATGTTGAGCCCGAAGAAGTAAAATGTGCACTTCTAGACCAAGGATTTAAGGTAAAAAATGTTACTAATATAATTAACAGAGAAAAGGTCGCCCAACCCCTATTTCGCATTGAACTGGAGCCGAATGACATACAATTGAAAAAAAATGAAACCCATCCAATTTATACCGTAAAGTTTCTGTTACACGGAAAAATCACAGTTGAAGAGCCACGTAAGCGTTCAGGTCCTGTACAGTGCCATAATTGCCAAGAATATGGCCATACAAAAACTTACTGCAATTTACCTACAGTTTGTGTTATCTGCGGTGAATTGCATGGTACTGCTAGCTGCACTAAGCCAAAAGAACAAGCAGAAAAAATGTAGTAATTGTGGAGGTAATCACACCGCTAACTATAGAGGATGCCCTGTATATTCTTTTGTTAAACAGACTATGAGTCAAAAACCTAAATTAGCTCCAACCCAACCATTAAACGCGTACTCCGCTTCTTTTGCTCAAGTGAGTCAACCAGTTACTTCACGTGTGTCGTATGCCGATGCTGCTAAGGCTAATTCTAGTCCCTCACAAAATGTTTCACCGCATAATAATTCAGCGAATGCAAACTCAGGCTTTAACTTTAGTCGCCTTGATGCTACTATTGAAAATCTGGTGCTAACTATAAACAACTTTACAACAAATATGACTAGCATGATGCAAGAAATGCTGCGAATGCAGAATACACTGCTTCAAGCATTAGTTAACAAACCATGAACATGTTAAAAATATGTTTCAGGAACGCAAACGGCATTCGCCAGCATAAAAATGAACTTGAGCACTTCCTCATGGAAAAAAATATTGATATAATGTTGGTCTCTGAGACTCATTTAAAATAAATGGTTACACTCTATATGATTCAAAGGACCCGAGGGGGAGACCATGCGGTGGGTCTGCTATTCTAATTAAGTCAAGACTCAAACACTATGTCCTTGATAACATTTGTGAAGAACATGTACAAGCAACAAATATTTGTGTCGAAAATTTTGTTACAAATTTCGTGATATCATCAATTTACTCCCCTCCCAGATTCGCAATTACTGAGGATCAATTCGAGGAATTCTACAAATCTCTTGGCCCTTGTTTTGTAGCATCTGGGGACTACAATGCAAAACATACGTTCTGGGGTTCGCGTCTTATTACACCTAGAGGTCGGGCATTGTTCAACACAATTTCAAAAATGGGCTTGGACGTCATTTCAAATGGGGAGGCCACTTACTGGCCTACGGACATACAAAAAATTCCGGATGTTAAAGATTTTGGAGTCATGAAAAATATCACTAGGGAATTAATTCATGTTGAAGCTTCTGTAGATCCCTCCTCCGATCACTCTCCCACAATTGTTACAATTTGTAGCTCACTAAGAAGTGAATTCCCTGTCCCATATGTAAAGATGATCAACCGTGTTAATTGGCTGGGGTTCAAAAAATACCTCAGTAGCCATTGTATGGAATATATTAACCTAAGAACACCAGGTGATATTGAATCTAACATTGAAAATCTTAACGAAAATATTAAACAGGCTGCTTAACATGCCACTACTTCCAATCCGCAGACTGGGTTTAATAGAATTTATTCTACAGACATTGAACGTCTTTTACGTGAAAAAAGGACAGCTAGAAGGGAATGGCAACAGCACATATCACCCCAAAATAAAATTAGATTTAAAGAGTGCACTAGACGACTCCAAGAGCTGCTGGCATATGAAAAAACTGTATGTCTTAAAAATTATCTGGAAAATCTTGATGCCACACCTGCATCTAATTACTCCTTGTGGCGAGCTTCTAGAAAGCTTAAAACACACGTTGAATATAGACCACCTCTGCGCACTTCTACCGGAGGTTGGGCCAGAAGCGATACTGAAAAAGGTAACATATTTGTTGAGCATTTAAAATCCGTATTTACCCCAAACACATGTTCTGGTGTTGTTGATTTACCGAGTGTAGTTGCGCTACCCCCTCGGCCCATAAAATTTAAGACGCGTGATGTTCAGAAACTAATTGCCAAACTCAACCCGAAGAAAGCTCCAGGTATTGATGGAATAAGTAACAATATGCTGATAAATTTGCCCCATATTGCAATTAGAATCCTGTTATTTATTTTTAACGCTATTTTACGACTGGATTATTATTCACAAAGCTGGAAGCTTGCGAAGGTCAAAATGATTCCAAAGCCGGGCAAAGACCTTACCAAGACTGAGTCATACAGGCCAATAAGTCTGCTATCAACAATGTCAAAACTCTTCGAAAAGCTGCTCATGACAAAATTGTCCCCAATTTTAACTGATAGTGGGTGAATCCCAGACCATCAATTTGGTTTGAACAAACTCATAGATTGGTGCAATTCATAAGAAGAACTTTTGAAGAAAAAATGTATTGTTCTGCCCTGTTTATTGACGTTTCTCAGGTATTTGATAAAGTGTGGCATGAAGGCCTTATTTTAAAATTGAAATCATATTTACCAATAAATTTTCTGAATCTATTAGAAAGTTACATAGCTACCCGAAAGTTTACGATTGTGGAAAGAGAATTCATGAGTCTGCCCCAATCTATATCATCCGGTGTGCCACAGGGGAGCATACTGGGGCCAGTTTTGTATTTGATTTATACTTGTGATATGCCTTTGAGCAGCAATATCCATACATCTACGTTTGCCGATGATACAGCCTGCCTTAGTATGCACAAAAACCCGCACGAGGCTTCCCGATATCTTCAAGAATATATTACACAGTTGGAAATCTGGTTGAACTTTTGGAGAATTAAAGTCAATGAACAAAAGTGTGTCCATACAACGTTTACCCTAAGAAGAGATACTTGTTCCCCCATTCGAATCAACAATCAAAATATTCCTCAACATTCCCAAGTGAAATACCTTGGTATACACCTTGATCGAAGGCTTACATGGAAACATCATATTGACTTTAAGCTAACTCAGATGAAACTTAAGTTATCTCAAATTCATTGGTTGATTGGCAGAAATTCAACACTTAGTCTGGACTGCAAACTTGTAATATACAAGTCGCTTTTGAAGCCAATATGGTGTTACGGTATCCAGTTATGGGGCACTGCTTCAGTTTGCAATGTAGAGAGAATCCAACGAAGACAAAACAAAATTTTAAGGTTAATAACATCTGCTCCATGCTACATTAAGAATTCAAATTTGCATCGTGATTTAAAAATGCCACTAGTGACTGAAGAAATTGCAAGATACGCAGGCAAATACTTAACAAAACTCGAGTCACATCCTAATCCACTTGCTCGTAATATTTTGAACTTTACTGGACACATCCGCCTAAAAAAGAGGGACACAAGGGCTATTTTACTCAACACTCTAGATGGGAATGCTTGCAAATACATTTAGTTTTCCTTTTTGATTATCACTACTTTGTATTATTTAAACTATCACTAAGTTTTGGCCGACACTGGTCGGGCTAAATAATTATATTTTAGCTTTAAGATTTGATCACTTATTGTTAGTTCATATTTGAAGATACAATAAATAAATATATGTATTTAAAAAAAAATTATTATAATTTTTCATTTATAAATGAAAAAAGTAAAAATAATTCAAAAAATTAATTATTTAACTACGAACATATTTCTATAATACCGACTAGTAGAGTATTTACAAATACAGTTTTTAATTGCAAATAAGACGAGTATAAACCTATTATAGATAGCTACTATATATAAAAAAATCATGAAATTTAAAAAAAGAGTGGTCAAGTTGCGGCATCTCATATCGAATGTTCGATATCGAGTGCCGTAATTTACCCAATTACTTAAGATTTATAAAAAAATTAGAGACTGTAAAAATATAAATACATATATTGGACATGGTTCATCTGAATTATTTACTTAAAAACCAGCATAACTCAAAAAATTTACTTTGAGGAAAAACCATTTAAAGCTTTGTAGAAAATTTAAAATTCGATTCTGAAGAGGATAATATAGTTATGCTATTCTTTTAAGGCATTATGCATAGTTCTTAAATACATATTTTTTTTAACTGAACATCCTGTATTTCTTAACAAATTCTTCACTTGAAATTTAATCTTTGACAAGTGTCTACTTTAAGTCTATTTGATAATTGTTTAGTAACGCTAATTTATGTTTATACTTAATGTTTTTTTTGTAAATTATATTTTATAGAGATGAAGAAATAAGGTGTAATTCACTCACTTTACAACTGCAGCATTCGGAAACTTATCATCCTTAAAACAAGCTTTATATCAGCAACAGCAACTTTCCTCCGAAAATCGGTATTTTTGTGGTAAGACTCGGATATTTTTACATAGTTTTTTTTTTATTGGCCGCATGCTTTGCTGTTGAAAAAGTAGCAAAATGCGACTTACGTCGCACAACGGCAACACTGGTGATAAGAGCAAAGAATATAATGCGCTCAGTGTGTGTTTGCTTGCGCTTTATACTTTCCCCCCGCATCTAAAGCGTAAGCAAAAAATGTTTAATTTTTTAGCTCAGATGCGCATTCTATACAATTTATATTCTTTGATATAATACATAGGTATTCGTTGTATCTACATTACGTAGAAATCGGGTTGCCAGATACCAAAAGTCAAATAACTGGGCATTGGAAAAAATTCATCTGGATTTTGAAAAAAATAACTGGACAATTTAAAAATGCACTTATAGTTCAAAAAAGCGTTGAGTGTTGATACTTTTTGAAAATATTTTTTGGTTGTAAGCTGTTAATGCTGTACAAAATAGATGAACTAATGGGAGTTCGGGAAAAAATATAACTCATTGTATATTTGCATGAAACATATTTTTTATTCCACATAGTTCACACGTTGATTTTTTCAATGTTTTTGAAGCACGATTTTTGATGTTCTTACGAATTGAATATAAAACAAAATTTTTAAATCCTCGTATGAATTGGGCATTAAATATTTTCTGTAGAAGATATTATATTAATTAACTGAAAATATACAATAGACAAAAGAAGTATTTTTAACTGGACAAATTTTATTTTAACTGCTAACTGGACAAGGCTCCAAAAAACTGGAAAATCCAGGCCAGTCTAGGCCGTCTGGCAACCCTACGTTGGAAATTCATAATTGTAAGGAAATTTACATTTATGAATAGAATTACTCTCTACACTGAAAAAAATTTAACAAATCAACATATTTTATTTTAAGAAAATTCTGCATAAAGCATTTGGCAGAATTTTTTAAAAGTTTAATGCTTTCAAACTAATGAAAATGCCAGATCTCGCAGTAAAAATGCTAAAATGGGAACAATGTATACATCCAGGCTAAGGAAACTGGCACCAGAGTGCCGAACATCAATCGGCTTTTTATACAAATGAATACACATACGTTTATACATAACTCTCGGTTTTCTCTCTAAGGGCAGCTTTGATATACATACCCGTAAACAAATTTCATGTTTTTTGAAGCAATAGGGCAATAAAGCGCATCATAATTCGCTTTAGAATATGTATGAGCTTATTAAAAAGCATTGAACGTATATGAAGCAAAATACAGGAAAAAAGTTATTTAATAGCGCCACAACAATATAGGTTTTAAAGCCAAAAAGTTAGCTTACATATGTACACACATCCAATATTATATACATATATACTCATATTTAGCCATGTACATTGCATTAGAAGATTATTCTCATCTAGGTTGTCAAATATATTGTCCACCCAAACGCACACGTCAATACATACAAAACACAACTGACGAGAGTCAGTCAGAACAAAAGCAAATTAATCAGATGTATTTTTCAAAACAAAAATTTAATTTTTCCAAAGAAAAGTTAATTAAAATTGACATTTAACTGCTATGTTTCCATGTTTTATTAGACTCAAAAAAGCGCTTTTGTGAGCAAAAATGTAGTACGAGAACGCGCCATACAAAAATCAGCAGCGATATCAGCAGGTTTGTCAGCACTACTTTTATTTATAATAGGAACATAGTGTCCACACCTGATGAATTTATATCATGATGAATGTCAAATTGATATCATGATGAAAATTCATCACGTATAGACTCAATTTATTAATATTATGGTAGCGTTATGATATAATCATCAGAGCTCACGGCCTGATGAATTCATCTCGATATCAAATATCAATTTATGTGTTATTGTGCATTTAACGTTTATTTATTAAACAATTTTCGTTTGAAAAATGCGGCACAACAATTATTTGTGACCAAAAAATTAAACAACAGGCAAATTATTTATTTTTGGCAAGTATTTTTCAAATATTTGTTTGATTCATCATAATATAAAATCATCAACGTCTACCCCTTTGTGTTGATATTAATGAAAAAATGACAGTTGCTCTGCCGGCGTCATATTACGAGGTCTGATATAAAATCATCAGGTGTGGACACTATGTAAACACCTGCTTTATTTGAAGCAAAATTTTTGCTGGGTACATACAAATAAGAGAAAAATCATAAAACCAAAAGAAAATACTACACTCGCACACACACACATGATATGTTTGTTTTCAAGTGAAAAGCTATGTTTAGAGCAGTGTTGTCAGAATTTCTAAGCATAAAATCTGCAAAATATAAAAATTTTTAACGAAAAAATCTTCAAAATCTGCATTTTATTTTTAAAATCTTCAAAGAAATTTTTAAAACAACTTTTTTTATATTTAATTAAAAAAAATTACATAAATATGGATGCATGTACATTTGTAATATAAACATTTTTTCATTGACCCATATTTATAAAATTTAAAACCGGCCTAAAATGTATTTTATTTAAAGTTTTTAGGAAAACTGTTCTTAAAATAACTTTCAAGCACATTCTATTTTTTTATGAATGTAAACCTTTAATGTATGAAAAATGTACATTTCGTTTCTGCTTGTGAAACTCATCAGCAGACTTCAACCAAAAAATTTTTGAAATAAGGTAAAAAACTTCAAATGTTTATAGAACGACTATCAATAAATTATTAAGAATTACGTACACAACCATAATAGGTAATATTCATAAAAATTATTTTGGGTTACAAAACGTTTAACAAACAAATTTCAATTCAAAGTTTGTTTTGTAAACCTTTTGTAAAACAAAACTATTTTTTATGAACATGGCAGAATAAGCTTCAAGCAAAAATCTTTACAAGTTAACATCTACAATTTTGAATCCACTTTTATTTTCTCATTACCTTTTTACAATTAATTGCCACATTGGTTAAAGCTTACTAATGAGTTTGGCTTTTCACACGCAAAGTTTACATTGCAAAGTCTTGAGTTTGTTGAAGAAAAAAGAATATAGAATAATACCTCTTTTCTCTTCTCTCCTACAAACTCAAGACTTTGCAAAGTAAACTTTGCGTGTGGAACCCCGTCTTTCTGCAGGAGAAACAAAATGCTTTTAACCAACAAACAAATACAAATTCTTTATAGATATATGCGCAAATAATATAAAATAAATGAGAAAAGAAATCGGATATATGAAAAATTACACAAAAAGTGATTTAATTTGTTGCATAAATATCCAAAGGACTTCGAAGTTTTGTTTTATTCAAGTTCACTTGACTGAAATTTTTTTCGACATTTCCCAATTAATGTGGTAAAGACATTACATTTTGAATAAACTTAGGGCTGCAAAATCGTAATCAGAATAAGTTCGTTTTATATCAGATATTCGTTTCCAGAAGCTTGACAAAGTTACTTCTTCTGTTTTTTAATGATGTCTTTTAAGTTAAAATATTGTAGCTCTCTAAACTATCAGTCGTTCACACATAAAACAAACAAGAAGTAGTAGCAGAATTCGGAAAAATGAAAAAAATTCTCTATAATTGGAGTTGAAAAATCTGCGTTTTTAGGCTAAAAATCTTCAAAACTGCATTTCGTGTTTTGGGAGGGTAAAAATCTGCAAAATCCAGATAAATCTGCATTTCTGATAACCGTGGTTTAGAGTGAGTGTGCACACTTCTACCGATATTCGGTAGATTCTACCGAATATGTTTGTGAATTTAACAATCTACCAATTCTAACGAACAAGGCCTGAAATCTACCGAATATTGTTATTTAGTAATTTAAGTCGATATATGTGTTAATTGCCTATTTTGCCACATAGCAGTGCGGCCGCAGAGCGGTCATTTTCTGTCATGAAAATCATTAAAACAGAACAAAGAAATCGGTTAAAAACTGAAACTATAAGTAACCTAATATTTGCCAAAGAATTGTGCCTTGGGGATGAAATATTTATTCCTACCAATGATTTAATAATTTTTGCAGAAAAGTGAATAAATGGATCTTAGTTATGTATAATCTTTGTAGTTACAAATGTTTGTCAAATAACAGTTTTTTAGTAGCTTTATAAAACCTATGTATAAAAACTGAATTCCTGTTATTTATGTATGTATATTATTTTATATATGCATAGCATATCTATATAAAGGGTAAAGGCAAATAACTGGGGATGACACTTTTTTTATTGGAAATGCTTAATTGTTTATGGCAGTTTAATTTCCAATCACATGTGAAGTTTTAAATGCGCTTTTGGAACCTGTTTAGTTTGATATTCCTTGCACTTACCCTTTATATATAAGTACATATATTTTGTTATTTTTTATGTTTCTTTGAATCGTTATTTTTTATGTTTCTCTGAATAAAAAAAATTTCTACCGAATTTCATTCAAATCTACCGATTTTTTTTGTCGATTCTAGCGAATTTAAAAAAATTAAGTGTGCACACTGTTTAGAGTATAAGATTTAGACTCTAAACTTTATAGCTATGTGCAAAATTCGTGATTTTATCGCGTCACGCGTGAATAATTAAAAAATTTATATTATATTTATTTATTCAAATTTATAATTAATCACGCGTGAGTGCATGAGCGTGACTTAAAAATAAATTGCTCGTGCGTGAGATATTTTTAATAATCACGCACGAATTCTCACGCTCTCACGAGATATCATTCCTGAATAGGTGAGTATCAATATACTATACCATTTTGCACATGATGCTATGCAAGACCATTTGCACAAGATTGTGTATTGAGCTATTGTTTTTTCAGGCGTAGTAAACTGGCTCATATGAAATTCAAATATACCAATGTAGAAAAATAAAATTATTTTAATATAATTTTTTTATGGTACACAAATATATTTTCCCTAAATTTTGAATCTGCTCAGAAAAACTACGCGTACATCCGCATTTATGGAAAGACACTCTTAAATTTTAGTTAAAAATGTTTCAAACTATCTACATAATAAAATCTTATAGGTGAAACTTTCAAAATCTACCGTAACAACTTTTTATAACCGCTTAAACACAAAAAATATTTTTAAAATTTACTATTTTAGGACATTGCTGAAAGTTCTAAGCACATTCTTAACACATTGTCTTTGGCGCTATGTAATTTAAAAATGTATTAAACAAAGTTTTTTACAGAACGAAAATAATGAAGATTCTTAAAAAAACACATGCCTTTTTCAGGGAAATTTTAAAATTTGGATTTTTTAGCCTTTCCCCGATTTCATGAATGGATATGCTAATAAATTTTTTTCCTATTTTTATTTAAAATTTTGACAAAAATTTAATGCTGTCCTTTAACTTAAAATCCAACAATGAACTAAAAAGTAATAGGCGGAATACTAAAAAAGGTCAATGCAAAAAAAAATTTTTGTCTTAAGTAAAACATCTTATGAGAGATAAGGAGACACATCTTGGGAAATTATTTCTTAAGAATTTCAAGTTTATGTCAAAATGCTTTATCCGGTAAAAATCGGATAATTTTTAAAAAAGTTACAAGCTTCAGAAATTTTTTTGAGTACCAGGTAGGCAACTTTGGCCCACTGTAACCCATGTCCACCTCAAGCCAGAAGGCTGTCACGACATGTGTTAAAAAAAGCCTAAGTCCTCCTCTATAGATGTTTGGAGTTTCATATAAATCCAATTAGTAGTTTAGAAGTTCCAGATTTATTGTCATTTGCTTTGTAAAAGTCCCCACTGTGCAATGTAAATTTTACATATACACGTGCATACATATGTATGCATATGTAAAAACATATTTTTCAACCCAAAAAAAGATACAAATTGGATTACATACTTTTTCGTGAGCGTGCGTGATCGTGATAAGTTGTAAGCCACTCGTGCGTGATTTAGAATATTTTGTTCGTGAGCGTGCGTGATCGTGAAATTTTTCAACATCATTCGTGCGTGAAAGTGCGTGAGTAAAATATTTTTCTGCGTGATCGTGCGTGTCGTGAGTCAAAAAACACGCACGTGCGCACGACGACGAGCAGTGTTGCCAGTTTGTTTCTAGAGCTTATCCCCAATTTTTGATTTGTCATCCCCGAAAATCCCCAAATTGAGTTTTTTTATTAAAATTTTTGCTTTGTGAAAAGCATAAAAATGTTAAATTTTATTTAAAAAATAATGACAAAAATAACATATTTATTCCATAAAATTCATTTATATCGATAGCTATATTAACATTCACATTAATTTAATTTGTATTTATAAGACTTGCAAAGAAAAAATAACAGAAAGCTTAATATACAAAAGTATAAAAAAATTGTTAACCAAAGTTTACCATTTCAGATATTTCAGAATCGGAATCTTCCGATTCATCAGCCTCAGAAATTTTGTTGTACATATTACTTGTATTAACAAGCTTTAGCATTTCACAGAAGGATTAATTTGTCAAAGCAAATGGAATTATTTTTAAAGTGTGTTTATTCTAATAAGTGCTTCCAATAAGTCATATTTCATTTTGTTACGTATCCTTGTTTTGGTAGTGTTCATTATATTGGTTAATCTGCCTAGATAGTGCTTTTCGCACTAGATTTAGTGCCTTAAGCACTGCATTTAGTGCTTTTTAATTCATAACAGTCCGGAATTTTTCAACTAGATATTTTTTAAAAAAAGGCCCTAAATTGGTGCTTTTTCACCTTTGCTTTTAGTGCGTTTTACAAATCCATTAAATACTAATTTGTGATAGTCTGGTGGCTATTAACAAAACACCAAATAATAATTTTCCACTTTTCTATCTGATTGCACCCCTTTTAGATACGCAAAGTATCTTTTGCAGAATGTTAATTTAGCTGGGTTAAATACAGAGAAAGAACAACTTTCTCTTTCACAGTGAGAAAAAATTGGTATTACGTACATAAATGGAAAAATTTGCTCAGAAATGATCGATTTTGGATTGAAGTTTATAACTATAGAAATTCTTCTAATGATAATCCATTTCTGAAATTGTCAATATTTGCTGTAAAATTATTAACATTTCCATGTTCAAGTCCTGAGGTGGAAAGAAATTTTAGCGCTAATAACTATTTTAAAAGTAAGTTAGAAATAAAATAATAATTTTTAAGACATCAAATTATTTGATTCATATAAAATACGGTCTAACAAGAAAAGACTTAAGTTATTCAGAATGTAACATACATCTGTAAAAATTAGTTCAGATGAAAGCCCTTAAAAATCAAATTGTTTTATTAAAACAGTTTTATGGCCAGAAGAAAAAGATGACACGACTTTTTCCTTAAAGGATTAGTATAATTATATATCTTTTATATATGTAAATACGGCACACATTTTTTGTCGTACACTTTTAAGTATCTTATCGTCCACCAGTATTAGCGAAATATATATGGTTCAAGAGGTACTTTTGTGTAGATATGCACAAAATTTATTGGCTCAAAAGTAGTAAACAGCGATTTAAATTTGCTTGAAAAAGAGGAAACTTGCTTCTTTGCTTCTTTTCTATGCATGTATTTATAATAAATAAAAACATACTAGGTGTCATCTGGTCTAATTTAGACCACCGAGCGATCCTAGTTAATATAAATATACCAGCTACACACGGTGTGCTTCGCTACCCCCATCGTCTTGTCAATTTAATTTTTTATTGATTTGAAAATGTTGGAGGGGCAGAAATTAGATACATTAAGTACCTACAGAGCCTATGCCTTCTTATAAATGAACGGACAACTATACTTTAAATTTCATTAAAATCGATTTCAAAGATTCGATGGAGCAGGACTCACCCCTTGCCCCTTGCTTGTTTTACTTATAAGAAAGTACATACAGTATGTCTCCTTCTAAGCGAAGGGGTATCTACATTTTAAATTTTACCAAAATCGAGTTGAAGCTCTGAAATTTTCCCCCTTACTTCCTCTTGGTCCTAGTTTAAAGAATGTTTAGGGCCATTTTATGACTCTTGAGACGAAAGTCTATAAACTTCATTGAAATCGGTTGGATTGTTTCTGAGAGGTAGAAATTTTCTCCTGTCACCCTCCTGGTCCTACTTTTGAAAATTTACATAGCCTTTGTGAATTTTTAGATGCAGACCTATCTATGTTATACATTTCATTAAAATCGTTTTAATTGTTTCGGAGGCAATAACTTCCCCCTATTGTCCTCCTGTTGAAAATTTTCATAGCATATGGAAATTTTTAGACTCAGATCTATCTATGTTCTAAATTGCATTAAAATCGGTTTGAACATTTCGGAGGGGCAGAAATTTCCGTATCGCCTGGCTCTAGTTTAAAAAAAAGTAATACCCTCAAACCTTCACGGAATTGCACAACCTACGTGCACCAAGTTTTATCGGGATCAGATTACCGGTTTGGTGGCACATAAGGAACATACAAACTGTAAAATATTTTTTTTATTGATTCAAATAAAAGAGGGTTTTTAAATTTTATTTGCTTTCCTGAGTTCAGCTAGGAGCTCTTAAGAATGTTGTTTAATAATTGTAATTCTTAAACTAACTATGAGAATAATGATTCACCTATCTCAACCTAAGAGGGAAAAGAAAAGGTATATGCTTACTAGGCAAAATGTTCCTTTTAGTTTCGCAATGTAGACGTGAGGCGTGTGTCTGATAAGTAATTAGTAAAACATAGATTTTGTATTGTTTATATAAACACATGTGGTTATTAAATGTGATTTATTCAAGTGCTTTATGCTGTGGCCTTTGATCGGACTTGTGATTGTCAAATGGCCGTTGTACAAAATACATATTTATGTTGCAGTCTGTCAATGCATTTATCTAACACTTCATGCAGCGGTATTTGCCCGAATGCATGAGTGTCAAATGTCCATTGCACAAAATAATTTCAATGCAATTGGATGTTATGTATGTTGCGGTCAATTTAACTTTAAATGTTTACTATACAATGTTGGTCGTAGTGATAGTTAGAACCAGTGTACGAAAATAAACTGTACATTATTTAATGTAATACAGACGGGGTAAGATATGACATCTATCTACTTTGTGTATTTTACATATACACTAAACGATAGGAATCACAATGATTTTTCTTCTCAAGTAATATGCCTTATAAAGCACTCAGCTTGACGGCCTATAGCATTGAAATTAAAATTCTTGTGTAAAACTATGTGTAAATACACTATATTTTAGTGTTTTTTGTCAAAGTGTTAGTGCTTCATAAGCAAAGACTGTAACTTGGAGGCATTGAACATAAAATTGGTAATAAAATTGCTTGCAGCCTACGTCACAACTTCAATTTTAGCAAATTTTGACAAACCATACGTGTGAAAAAATTGAAAGCAATTTATTGAACGTGTAGACGCAAGGTAAATATATGTACATCCAGCGTGACCGTTTGACCGACTTAAGTGGCGAATTGCCACTTTTTCGACTGCCTTTCCACTTTTTCAACTGCCTTGCCACTTTTTGTACCCTTTTTTTTAGGGTGAGTTATATGAAAACTACATTAAAAATAAAAAGTTTAGTGTAGTTTTCTTGATTTTTTTTAATTTTGCACCCTTTTTTTTTTGATAAATCCCCTATTTGGTGCCACTTTGTGAAAAATGTCATCAGTCACCCTGTGTACATCCATTCATGAATGCATGTATGAATGCATGCATGTTCATATAAAGATGTGCAATTTAAAAAAAAAAGTTGTTTGTTTTCGTTGGGAGGAAAATAACTAGGAGAGACAATTATTGAGAGTATAAACATTGTTGGCATTTTAGCATTTTCATTGCTAGATCTAGCATTTTCATTAGTTAAAAAGTATTCAACTTTAAAAAAATTCTGCTAAATGCTTTTCTGGCAGAATTTGTTGACAATAAAAAATTTTAATTTGGTAAAAATATTCTTCTGTGTAAAGTTTCCCTGATGATCTGAACTAGCAACAATTAAATCCGCATAGGATCCCAAGAACAGCTCAATAATAAATTTCAATATATTTTTAATAAAAAAATATTTTAATGAATAAGTATTTAAATTATATTTTGAGATTATTAGTGGGTTAAAAAAATTTTAAACGTAATTGTAACATATCCAAAAATGACCAATTATTAACTATTATATATATGTATCTGCTATAAAAATACCTGTAAATACTAATAAGTTTATATAAACATGAAATTCAAAGCTATTTCAATAATTTTCTTCATTTAAATCTGTCATTATACTTTTGTTCTGTAGAACATTTTAGCAGAATTTTTTGACCGATTTAGCATTCTCTCATCATCGTTTTCTGGCAACACTAAGTATAAAGCACACACATTAAAACATCAGTGTTGCCGAATTCTGCGATATTATCTATAAATGGAACAAAGCAATTTTTCCTCAACTATATTTGAATTATATATTTATGTAATTTTAATATAATTTTGCTTCAACATTATTGTATGCTCGAACTACTAAGTGGAAGGAATATGCTAGTTTATACTTTGATAATCAAGTTGCATACCTACATATTTTGTACACATTTCGTGTTAAATTATATAAAAGGTATTGTGTTTGTCATTTACAATACATGTAAATCACAAATTAAAAGTTTCGTTGAATTATTAAAGTCAAACACTTAAGATTAATGAAAGGGGTTCAACGTAACGCTTTCATTCCCGTTACGGAGTGTTTTTCCTTCAGTGTATTATAATATATGAGCTCATGTATGCAAATTTAAATATGAAGCTCTTCATATGTGAATCCATATGTGACAGCGCCTGGAGAAAGGGACCTAAGGGTAAAAAAATAAATTTTCACTTTTTTTTGATGTGGACAACATCTGAGCATCGAATGAGACCGATCCCATGCTTTAAAAGTGTTTCCTCCCAGAGATATGCGCGTTTTATGATGTGATGGTACACCAAAGATACACGTATTTAAATCTTTAAAATGGCTCTCCTGAGCAAAACCGGTTTTTACCCTTAGGTCCCTTTCTATTTTGCTCGTCACATATATATAAATAAGATGTAATATATGGCGCCATATAAAAAAATATGCATACATAATATCTCATATAAGATCGCATTTGCAATCAAAAAAGCTTGAGTTGGAAGTCTGTTAGAAAATAAATACCCCACCCAGCTAAAAAAAATATGTATGGAGCATATATGATATCCCATATATGGTTCGGTTCCAAAAAATGAGGATATATGGCCATATATGATTCTATATATTCATAAACTTTCATACATGTATGTGTAAATATTCCCTACACAGTATGCAAAGTGCAATAAATTAAATTAATAAAATTACTTTTTTTAGATTTTGAACAGGGAGGTTGTATTTAATGAAACATTTGTTTGGACAAATAATGAAAATCGAGCTAAAAGTAATTTCATTAATCATTTTAAGTCAAAAGGTAAACCAATTATTTACAAAACTAATATCCCTTTAAAGGGCGGGTTTTGTTTCCTATTAGTTTTTACACAAAGAAATCATTTATCTTCTTTTAGTATGTGTTTTATTTTACAATTTTTAGTACAGCCTTTTCTTTAAGATTATTCAAAACTCTTATTTCAGTTTGGTCAACCTCTTCATTTTCAGCCCATTTTAAGACTTTATTTAATGCTTCCACTGCTTCCTTGTTTTATTACGATTTCTGGCTGTTCTACAATAGAATCACTATCTTCGTCACCTTCAGATTCATTATCAATTTCAAAAATTTCACATTCTGTCTGGTTCTCGTCCATATTGTTATTCCACTCTGTGACTAGAGAAATGGTAACGTCTGCCTGTAAAAATTGTGTTAAATTTTTAAAGAAAAATTAAAATTTTTTTATAAAACAAACCTGAGGACTTAAAGTCTGCAGAAGACTCGTCTCGTCTTATTTGCAATTAAAAACTGTATTTGTAAATACTCTACTAGTCGGTATTATAGAAATATGTTCGTAGTTAAATAATTAATTATTTGAATTATTGTTACTTTTTTCATTTATAAATGAAAAATTATAACAATAACAAAAATTAAAAATTTTAAAAACCCCGAATATTTCTGGAAAAGACGTGATATCTTCTAAGCGGCTGGAACGATTTTATTACAACATAGCTAGGAACCTTGTCGATCAAGTCACCTTTCAAACAGAAAAAACTGAATCAAAATCGGTCCAGCCGTTTGGTCTGTACGAGTACTTGTACAGACACACAGATACAGAGACACACACTACAAACATATAACACCCCTTTCTTAGTCGGGGGTTAAAAAGAAAATGAATTAACTTCAATTTTTCCGTCTATATTTTACTTTACTTTTCTTGATGCTGACCATTTACATATATATATGTATAACTTAAGGCCCCAATTTTGTCTTCAAAATGTACTTCATTTGAGCCTATTTTAACTTATAAACATTTTATAAAAAACTTACTTACTAACTTATAAAAAGTTTTATTAAGATTAAAGATGAAATTAAGTTAAAATACATATTTTTTAATTGTGATACGCCGAGAAATAATTTGCATTTGGAATCAAGGATTTGGGTGTCAGATTTTTTGCAATATTTTCACCATTTATTGGCTTTTCTATCGACCAAAACAATAAAATGGTCGACATCATCGAGCCAAATATCGCCAACTGGAAGAACAGCTCTTTTTCTAATACCTGATATGCTAAACTGTGTATATGATTGCCCTACGGAATACATTCTGTTAAAATGATACGAAGGGATAAATTGAAAAAAGGATCATAAAAAGTTTCATTGGCACGAGAAGGGGTCAAAAGTGATGCTTTAATGTTACATCGGCAACGCTGTTCTCAGCAATGCTTGCGTAGCATACACTGCAGAAAGAAATGAGAGTGTGTACGCTGGACGGGTAGTACTGGAAATACCCGTCATAGAAAATTTTAGCTTCTATGAGATGCGCATTCTATATGATTTATATTCTTTGATTATATGTTATGTATTTTATATATAAGTTTGTATATGGATCCCTATTTTCAATTATCCGTGAGCGACAAAAATTAAAGTTTTCAGAAGACGGGTTTTTATAGTATCCAAATATATTTTACCATACATAAATTTTCGCTTAAGATAATATTTTACTGCTGCTTTGTTCCCCGCAATCGTAAAATTATAAAATTTAAACCATAATTAATTCATGCAAAGTTCGAAAGTTGTACAATGAAAGGTTCCGGAGATATGGAGGTGCAAAAAGTGCATATTTTAAGACATACTCACTGACTCAGTCATCAATATTGTGAAGCACTTCCACTATAGCTAGAGATCTGAAATTTGGTACACAAATAGACCTAGGTGAGCAATTAACTAGAAAAATCTGAAACCTAGAAATTTTAGCCAGGGGTCGGGGCTGCGCCCATACAAATTAAAAATTGTTCTAGTGAGCTGAAATTCGATACAGAGCTAGGTCGAAGTGAGCAATCAACTAAAAAAATCTGAAAACCCGGAAAATATAGCCAGGATGGCGGGGCTATGCCCACAAAGGTAAGAATTAAGAATGCAAATATAAGGCGCTTAATGCTATTTTATTGAAATTTGGCATATATACTGCGGTAACATAAGGCTATAAATTTTTCATTAACAAAGTGTGCGTTCACACGTTCATTCAATTTAATACAATACATTTTCATGGACTACGGCTCAGAATATTTAGATACACTCTTTATATACATATGTATTATTATCCGCTTGCAATGAAACTTGACACGAATAATAGCATTGGCCGAAAAAAATCTTGGGTTTGAAAAGTGGACAGGGTTACGCCCATAAAAATTAAAAATTGCTCTAAGGAGCTGAAATTTAATATACAAGAAGGTCTAGGTTAGAAAGCAACAAGAAAACCCTGAAATTTTGATCAGAGGGGCGGGGCGGCGCCCATAAAAATTAAAAGTTGCGCTTATGAGCTGAAATTTGAAACACAAGTAGGTCTAGGTGGGAAACCAACTAGAAAAATCTAAAAACCCCGCAAATTTTACCAGAATGGGTGGGGCCACGCTAATATTGTTTGAAACTAAAAACTTGCAGCCTTATTTATAAAACTTATTACGGCTTTATAAAGACTTTTTAAGAAAAATTTTGTATGAAAATATGTCTCAAAACCCATTTGTAAAGCGTCAATAGGTTACATAAATAAGGCTGTTAATATACAGCTTTTAACTTAAGCCATTTTAGTGAAACCTTGCATATATATACATACGTTGCACGTATAAAATACTTTAAACTATCACCTAAGAAATAGGGCGTGTTCACTCCCATAAAATTTTATCCTTGTTCTTAATCTAATTCGGTAGATTATAATCGCTGCTCACAACAAAATTGTGAGTTTAAAAAATTTAAAGGTATAATTCGCGCTAGAGAGCTGACATCTTATACACATGTCTGTGTAGATGAGTAAGCCAATGGGGAAATCTTAAAACCAAGAATTTTTATCCGTTAAAACTCCAATTCGTACTAGAGAGCTGAAATTTGATACACAAATATATCTAGATCAGATATCACTAAGAAATATCTAAGAAACCAGAAGTTTTGAGCAGGGGGTGGGAACAAGCACTGTAAACTCAAAATTAAGTTAAATTTTATTGAAAATTTTCATACATGAAAAGTGGCCGTGACTACACCCATAAATCTTAGCTTTTTCTTTCACGTACTTCGGCTTAGCAGTTTTTAGTATATTACTCATTAAGTTTTTCCTACGAAACTTTACATGCACCATAATCACTAACAGATATAAAAGTCGGCGGGAGTAGTAGGGGATTGCCAATTCTAAATCAATTAAAATTGTTAAATTGTGGCTGAAATTGTTAAATTTGGGTAATTAAAATTTGAAAATTGTTAAATTCTTGAAAATTTGTGTTTTCGGCGGCGCTTTGATGTTTTTTGTTTACATTAGGAGTTTTTGTTTACATTAACCCTTGTGGGAACGGGTGATTTTTTTTGGGTTACATTAATTGTGATAATGGGTGATTTTTTTGAGGTATTTTATGAGTGTCTTTGCCGACAGGAAAATTATGAAAATGATTTTTACTAATACCAATGGTGAAATAGTGATTATTAATTTTTCCTAATGCCTACGGCAATGCATGATAATTTTTCCTAATGCCTACGGCAATGCATGATAATTTTTTCAAATGCCGACGGAAAAACATTATTATTTTTTTCAAATGCCGACGGAAAAACATAATTATTATTTTTTAATGCTCCCAGTGTTGCCAGACTGTAGAAATTTGATATCGTAATACTATATCAATAATATCAGAGAAAATAGATTTGATGACTACTAGGCGATTCTCATATGAATCGTGGGAATGTGCTTGTGTGATTTCCTCATGCTAATAAATTGTTTATAAATAAACAATAAATAAATTGTTATAAAATAAAATAATTAAATAAATTATTTTATTTATTTATAAAACCTTCTCATGTATGTGAACACTACTAATGCTTGTGTGTGGGGGGTCCAGCTTGTTTGTCGCTGGTAAGCTTATATTCTGTTTATTTGTTTAAGAAATATATTTGTATGTATGTATGTGTGTATGATGCATGCATGTATGTATGTATGTATGTGTATGTATGTCTGTATGTTTATGTATGTATGTATGTGTATGTATGTACATATGTGCGATCGAAGGAACTTGTGCGTGAAATATTTTGTGGCTGTGTAGAATACATTTATATTTTGCAACGTAATCATTTTCTTTGTCTGCGATTATTTTAAAGCACCAAAGTTTCAACTAAGTACAGTCATCAGCAGAGAAACAAAAAGTTAAGACTCTGAATGCTGTAAGGATACTGCTACTAATTTTCGTATAAATACGCCAAATTTTCTAACCAACACATCAGTACTTTATTGTATTTACAAGTAGTATCATCAGCAGTTGTGTTAAAGTTTTATAATAATAAAATAATTAAAAATGAGTTATACAGGTTATCAGTGTAATAGATGCCATAAGGTATACAAATACCAAAAGTCCTTTTTGGATCATGTGAAAAGTCATAGCGTGAAGGATCAAATGGTCCTAGTAAGTCGGGGTACAAATCAAGAGCAACCGCAGACATTTGTTCAAAATCGTCAACAGCAGATAAATTCATTCCATCACCAGCAGCACCCTTCTCTACAGTATCCCCAATATCAACAATACGGTATGCCTAACTGTTACCCTACACCAATGTCATGGAGTAATCAGTTTTTGGCGTCAGGAGTACCAATGCAATATGAGTATCCAAGTTACAATTATAATCCCGTCACACCAGTTAATCAAATGGAGCAGTATTCCAATTTGATGCAATGGCAACCTTTTAATTATTATCAACAAGAGCAGCAGCTACAACAACAACAAGCTCATCAACAAGGTGTGGATATCTTTGGAGGGACTTTATGCAACGATGCTATGGACATAAGTTTACCGGAAAGTGATGGAGAAGTAGAAGAAAAAAGAGAAGAAACTCTGCCAACTCCAATGAGTACTTCACATGGTAGGAGAGAAGAAGTCGAAGAGAATGTGAGATATTACAAAATATCGAAAGCCTTCAAAAACCATATCGCTACATATGTAATACTAAATAAAAAGGAACAACTTCTCTTGGAAGAATTTATTAAAGAAAACATGAGTATTTTTATTGAGAGACTTCAAATGTCTTTGTCTAAACATATAATAATTAAATTTCATGTGAGTATTGTAGCGGAGTACATCAAAATCGTAGACGAAGAATTGGAGTTGTGTGTTATAACACATGTAGCCAAAATGAGTTTGCTGACGAAGGCAGATAACATTGAAGAATTTTTCCGTAAACAGATTGAGGAGATTTCAACAAAAATGTCCGAATTTGAAGAGCGAGATTCTGGTTGGACTTTGTCACGCATAGTCCGAGCAGAAATCAACATCAACAAATCTTCGCTAGTCAGAGGATCAAGTTGGATATCCACACCACAAAAATTAGTAGGCAGAAAAGCATGCATAATGATGCCGATTACTGCTTCAAGTGGTGTCTAATCGCTGCCATGGATGTTATCAAATACAATCAAGTACGTTGCAGTTCTTATAATATTCAGGACATTTCTGCAGAGACGATTGTTACGCAAAATGGTGTAGCGTTAAATTTCAAAAATTTAACTTACCCATTAGCACTAAACAAACTTAAGGAGTTCGAGGTAAGTAATCCAGCAATAAGTGTTAATGTGTTTGGGTACGATGAGGGAGCAGATCAAATCATCGGTCCCTATTGTGTGACCAAGGATGAGAAAGTAAAGCATGTCAACTTGTTGCTTTTGGAGAATGGTGAAGTTCATCACTACATTTTGATAAAAGACATATCAAGGTAAGTTAGAAAATTATACTAATACTCTTTAATTTTAATGACATATATACTTGTTTTTTATATTTTATACTATGTACATTTTACTTATAAACTTTTATATATTTTTTATTATTCACAGAGTTTTACGAAGTCAGATAACACAGAATGGACACAAATTACATTTCTGCAACACCTGTCTCCAATACACACATAAGGAAAATGGTATGAGTAACCATAAGGCGGAATGCGGCAAAATAGTGACAACTATGCCGTCAGGTCCAGATGCAGTTCTAAGTTTTAAGGGGCATCAGAGGAAAATGGATGCCCCCTTTGTGGTGTACGCAGACTTCGAATGCATCCTGGAAGACATTAGTAATAACGTGAGTAGTAAAACCAGTCTTGTCAAAAAGCACACTCCTTGTGCTTTTAGTTACTACATTAAGTGTCTCCATAACAATAAGTTAGATAAATTAAGGGTTTATACAGGGAAAGATGCTTCATAAAAATTTGTTTCATTTTTAATTAAAGATTGTGAGGATATTTATAATAATTATTTAGTAAATAATAGGCAAATGGATACTTTTTCCCCTTTTGATATTTGTAATTTTTATAGTGCGGTGAATTGTCATATTTGTCAAAAATTTCTAGGTAAAGATCGCGTTAGAGATCATTGTCACATTAGCGGTAAATATAGAGGTGCAGCCCACAATAACTGTAATTTGAATTACCAAATTCCCAAGTTTATACCAGTTTACTTTCACAATTACTCAAATTATGACTCACATCTTTTTATTAAAGAACTAGGTGAAATTTCTATGCAACTGAAAGTACTCCCTCTCAATAGGGAGCTTTATATATCACTCTCGCAATTTACAGAAATGAGCGATGGTCATAATCTTGAAATAAGATTTCGTGATACATTACGCCTTATGGCTGAGAGTTTAGAATCATTAGCCTGCAATTTGTCGGATAAAGATTTTAACACTATAAGGTCCTTATTTCAATCAGAAAAAGAATTTCAGCTTATTAAGAAGAAAGGCATTTTCCCCTATGAGTACCTAAATTCATTTCAAAAATTAGACGAGTGTAGCTGCCTGCACGCAGTGATTTCTTTAATAAGTTGAACAATAAAGAGTGTTCTTTAGAGGAATACTCACATGCTGTAGAGGTTTGGAATACTTTTGGTTGCAAAACAATGAAAGATTACATGGAACTTTACTTAAAAACAGATGTCCTCTTACTGACAGATATTTTCGAGAACTTTAGAAAAGTTTGTAAAGGTATTTATGAGCTGGATCCATGTCAATACTATACCGCACCTGGACTTTCCTGGGATGCAATGTTAAAATATACAAAAATTAAACTAGAATTATTGACGGACATAGACATGTACAATTTTATGAAAAAAGGTATACGTGGAGGAATCGTACAGTGTAGCCAAAGATATTCGAAAGCGAATAACAAATATTTGGAAGATTTCGATAAAGAGAGGCCCTCAGAGTTTCTTGTCTATTTAGACGCAAATAACCTTTACGGTTGGGCAATGTCGGAATATCTTCCTCATGGTGGGTTCAGATGGTTATCGCAAGACGAGCTGAATCTGGATCCAAACAGCATATCTGACAATGGAACAGACGGTTATGTTTATGAGGTCACTTTAGATTATCCTTCTCACTTACATGACTTGCATAATGACCTACCTTTTTGCGCTGAAAATAAAAAACCACTGCAAGCAAAGTATAACAAGTTGATAACCGATTTCTCTACAAAGCAATCATACGTGATACACTTTAGAGTCTTTGAACAATGCTTAGAAAATGGCTTAGTTTTAAAGAAAACACATCGTATTCTAGCATTTAAACAATCTCCATGGTTAATAGGCTATATTGACCTAAATACCAGACATAGAGCTACTGCTAAAAATGCTTTTGAAAAAAACTTTTTCAAACTACTCAATAATGCAGTCTATGGTAAAACCATGGAAAATGTGGATAAGAGGAGACATGTTAAAATTGTCAATAATTGGGAAAAAATGAATCGGAACCATTTGGAGGCTCAAGATTGGATATCAAAACCAAATTTTCATAGTTTATCCATATTTTCCGAAGATCTGGTAGCAATCGAAATGAGTAGAGTCAAAACCTGCTACAATAAACCAATTTAATTAGGATTTTGTGTACTTGAATTGTCCAAATGGAAAATGTATAATTTTCATTACGGGTACATGCAACCTAAATTTAAGACAAAACTCTCATTGAACTATATGGACACGGACTCTTTTATATATTCAATAAAGACGGATGACTTTTACGCTGACATAAAAAATGACATAGAAGAACATTTTGATACATCGGACTATCCCACGGACAATACTTATAATTTCCCATTAATAAATAAAAAAGTTTTAGGGATGATGAAAGATGAAAACTGCGGTAAGATAATGACAGAATTTGTTGGGCTGCGATCAAAAATGTACTCATTCAGTGTACAAAATCAAAATGACGTTAAAAAATCGAAGGGGGTAAAAAGATCCATATTAGATAAATATAGTTTAGCTACTTATAGAATCTGTTTATTCAATAAGACTAATGTATACGATAATATGTTAACATTTAAATCTAAGCTTCACCATATATATACTAGTAAATTAAATAAGGTAGTCTTAAGTTATGGAGACGATAAGAGAAAAATTAGGTCAAATAATATTAACACATGCATGGTATCATTTTCGTATTTAGGAAACTAACCCTGAATACGAACTTGATATGTTGCTAGATGAAATTGCTAGAATGCAAGAAAATAGCTAAAATTAGTTAATTTTTAGTTAAGTAGTTAATTTTTAAATTGTATATAAAATCTTAGTTATTAAGAAACATTATTGTAAATAAAATCCTAATTATTGTTTTGTAAAATTATTTTAAATAAAATCCTATTTATTAAGAAAAACTACTGTACAAATGTATATGAATTTTTAAGAAAAATTATTGTACATACATATGTAAATAAATTTTTAAGAAAAAAAAAATGAAATAAAATATTGAAAAGAGAATGAAATATGTGAATGGTGTTTATTTCTTTATTGGCTTTACACCATTGAATCAAAAAAACTTTCGTTTTTGCTTATTTGCAAATTCTTGTTTTCATATCGCTTAAACATGCACAGTCTTGTTTTCCCTGAGAAGTTATGCACAAAACAAATTGAATTTCACAATATTATGAAATTCCATTAAATTTCATTAGATATTTTCATAAAGAGAAACAATTAAGATAATCGGATAAGTCCTTATATTTTTCACTACATACAAGTTTCTCTTATTTTCTAATCGAAAAAGCTTAATCGGTGAGAGCGAGCTGAGTGAATTTCTAATTCCAAATTCCCAATTTTCTATTTGGCAATGATATGTCCTAATTATGTATTTTAAATTATAAATAAAAAGACATTAAAGAGTTTGTAAAATATAAATGTTTGTGTGTTTTATTTAATATTTTCAGTTATTTCATACAGAAATTAGTAGTAGGGAACTGTTCATCCTGGCGCCGATTAAAATTGTTAAATTGTGGCTGAAATTGTTAAATTGTGGGCTGAAATTGTTAAATTGTTGCTGAAATTGTTAAATTTGGGTAATTAAAATTTGAAAATTGTTAAATTCTTGGAAATTTGTGATTTTTGTTTACATAAGGAGTTTTTTGTTTACATTAGGAGTTTTTGTTTACATTAAGTGTATGTCTGTCTGTCGGTCTGTCTGTCTGCCTGCCTGACCGTGGGAAGTTTGTGTGTGGAATATTTTGTGTGAATGTATTAAGGCGGTTCATAGTTTGGCGGTTTTTATGTGTGTATGTGACGACGGGGAAAATCATGAAAATGGTTTTTACTAATGCTGACGGAAAATCATCTAATGATTTTTCGTAATTCCGAAGGCAAAACATGATAATTTTTCGTAATACCGAAGGCAAAACATGATAATTTTTCCTAATGCCGGGCAATACATGAATATTGTTTTTTCAAATGCCGACGGGAAAATGATTTTTCCTAATGACGACGGGAAAACGTGAAAGTTATTTTTTCTAATGCTAATGTAGGTGTTGCTAGACTGTGGGAATTTAAGGCTGACCGTGATTTGAGTGGGTGGCGTTGTTGCCGTAATATGTAACCATAGGAATTTGCGGATGTGTCTGTCTGTCTGTGAGAATTTAGGTGAGGGTTTGATTGGAAGGGGCGGGGTGTAGTTGAGGTAGATCGATTGCGTGTGTATGTGTGTGTGTGTGTGTGTGCGTATGTGTGTGTGTGTGTGTGTGTGTATGTTTGTAGGAATTTCAATGTATGTATTTCTGTAGGAGCTTAGGGCTGATTGTGATTTATGAGGGGTGAGGTGTTCTAGTAATATGCAACCGGGGGAATCTGTGTGTTTGTATGTCTGTAGGAGTTTAAGGCTGACCATGATTTGGGTGGGCAGGGTTGTTGACGTAATATGTAGCCATGGGGATTTGTGAATGTGTCTCTCTATAGTAGTTTAAGGTTGATCGTGATTTGAGGTGGGTGAGGATGTTGTTGAGGTAAATTGGTTATGCGTATGTATGTATGTATGTATTTTTGTAAGAATTTAAGATGATTGTGATTTATTAGGGGCGAGGTGTTCTTGTAATATGTAGCCGTGAGAATCTATATGTATAGACGTCTGTAGAAGTTTAAGACTATCTGTAATTTCAGGTAGGTGAGAGTGTTGTGTTGTTGAGATTAATCTTATATATTGTATATGTATGTATGATCATGGGAATTTGTGTATGTATATCTGAGGGAGAATTTAAGGCTCGTCATGATTTGCAAAAGGTGGGGTGTTGTTGAAATTTTCTTGGATATTTCTTATATGAATTCTGCTATGTGTGTGTATTTGAGCTGGTATTTATATGTAGGTAGAAATAAATTGTTTTCAACATCGACATATGGTACTATAAAATACTATCATATATCTGGACTTCCCTAATCCTAGTATGCTTTTATACTTACGATTGCTTTATATTTTCTCATGCTTAAATTTGTCTCGGGTTGAAGTCAGTCTGTGTGAAATTTGTTTATATTACAGATTTTGTTTATTTAACTACATTCGTCTTCTTTGACTGAAAGAGTTATCTACACACAGAGAAAAACCAACTTGAAATCAGTAAGAACCATGCTGAATTAACAAGAACCATTAGCGAAGGTTTAGTCATATTGAAATTTCTTATTTCAATATGGACAAAATATTAATTTACAGTATTCATTTATTAAACTCATTAGTTTGTAGATATCTCAATATACATTTTCTATTATATTAAAAATTATTGAATTAATGTGATGAATTCTTATTTTTAAGCTGCAGATTTTCCCTGAGTGTATTGATTGTTTATATTTGCATTGTGCTTTAACTAAACGACGCTTCATATATTTTCATGATGTAGGTCTAATAAATACTTAAGCATTGATAAGAAATTTGATATGTATACATACATATCTACAAATTGATTTTATGTATGTATGTATGTATGTATGTATGTACATATATATGTACATACAAATAAGTGTTCAATTCAATCTTTGAATACATTTTTTATTTTATTTTTTGTCATGTGATGTCTGTTGTTGATGAAATTAAAAACATTTTAATTTTTATCTGCGTTTACTTAAAAGTTTGTGAGGATTTTCTGTTGTAAGTAAAACTGAATTCTTGAAGATATGTGCTTACATACTCTATAGTAATAGTAACTATAATAGAAATATTTCTTATACTTAATTTACAGTTTTTTAAAGTATAGGGTATAAAATTTTTTCTAGCTATAGCCTTCTACATTTATTTTGGAAAGCTTGCTTTGCTTTTTGAAAATGTATAAACATTTTTAAATAAAACTGATCCGGCACTCCAGCTTAGGTACTGATAGTTTTTTTTTTTGTTAACTTACTTATTTTTTATTTTTTATTGATAAACATTGGAAATCAAAAGGGAGTTTTATATTGTAATTATTATTTTCATAATTGTTGAAAACAATCGCTGCTTTTTGTTTGTTTTTTGCGATGAAATCATTTGAATTACTTTTGCAACTTTACGCGTTTATAAAAATTATGTTATTTTCTATATTTCTTAATTTATAAGACTTTTAGACTTTGTCCTTTAGGGGTTATATATTCTATTATACGATTATGAATAAGAATGCAGTAAGCTGATGTATTTGCTTACTGCTTCAAATTAAAATTTTATTAAATTGAATAAAAGGAGTTTTTTTTCTTAAACTCTGATGCAGTTAGAAGCGCTGGAGATTCTTTCATATAACAGCTTTTTTGAAATTTTTGATACATAGTATAATATAGAATTGGATAACATTTATTTTTAATTTTTATGTTAAGAAGTACGGGTATGAGACTGAATTTAAATGTACTTTTAAATTAGTTAAATCATAATGAACAAACATATTTTCTTCTTTAATAGCGATCAACAGAAAACGAACTCGTTTTCATATAATTTAGGTATACCCTATCGACGGCTCCTCTAGGATACAAGATGACTTTGTATGACGAAATTTCTGTTGCTTTATACTGATAATATGTTTACATTAATAAGATACATATACATATGTTTATTTTATGAACGGTGAGCACCTATGGCTTTTATTTAATGTTCTATATGACTTTTTTTTTCATTTTCTTTAATAATTTTCTCCCCATAATAGCATTCTAAATATTTCAAGGGCTCAAATGCTGTGTAGTCTTCTTCTGCAAACTTAACTAAACGTCTAACTTCTTCCAATGCTTCTTTATAAGAAGATATTTTGTTATGGTCTTCTTCTACGATACGTGCCCATCGGGCAGAGTGTACGTATTAGTTGGTCAGTCAGTCTCTATTTTTATTTATTTTTTTTTTCTTCTAATGTGCCACTCCTTTTTTTAGATTTTACTACTTGGAATAGAGAATTTTTGTCTAATTTTTTGGTGGGTATATACATTAGGTATGTAGAAATTAGTTTAGATACAAAGAAATGCATGTTTAATATACAACTATTGTATCAAATCGATCTCAAATAACTCAGTTACCTCTACCAGCAATTCACCGTTGGTGTATTCATAAAGTGTTAGAAACAATGAAATATCTATGTTTTGAGAGAATTTTTCCCCTCAAGTATTTCTACATGAGGTTTGAGGGGTCAATCACTGTCGCATTCATATGTAATGATTATTCACTTAAAAAACGTCATCATCACCATCAATCATCTCCGTATACAATACATTCATGAGTTGGGTTGATCCAGATACAATTGCTGTCTCATCACCTTCTAACAGCTTTATATATTTTGCTAGTATGCATGCCTTAGCATGCTTCTATCGATAGTGACGTAAGAGTCCGAGATGTAGAGTGTTACAATTAAAAATCTTTACTATTAGAATATACCAGTTCGCTCTTTTGAATTTTTACAAAGTAGATACATATGTATGTATTTCATTGACCACAAAATCATAAAATTTCTTTGCTTACAAAATTGTATGACGTGAGGATTTTTTTTTTTTTTTTTTTTTTTTTTTTTTTAAATTATACATGCTTCGGCATGCTTTCATTTTTTTTCTATAAATTTATGTAATACTCATACAGATACAGATATAAAGTAAGATCTGTTTACTGTACATTTTAAAATTTATGCATGCTTCAGCATGATTCTAGTTGAAGCGTATATTCATTCACTAAGTTTGTTTGATACTTATTCATACACATGTACATTCTTAAAGATTGGATATCAAAGTCCAATTTCCGTAGTTTATCTATATTTTCTAAAGATCTGATAGCTAAAGAAATAAATAGAGTGAAGATCTTCTATAATAATCCCATTTTCATATTGTAAAATTTTGCGTGCTAGCGCTTTCGATGGGAAAATATACATACAACTTTATAAAAAGTGATAATATGATGTGCTGCTGAATATTGCACTATGTTATAGTTCATTTTAAACACTGAAGTTTTAGCAATATTTCATTCCGACCAGAATTCCACTACATTTAGTTAATTATCTTTCTTAAGACTCATCATTCCTAATCAATCCTGCAAAAACAACACAAACTAGATTTTTCGTTTTAATTTTATTTTTTTTAAATTCAACATTCATTCTTCAAATTACTTTATACTATATTAAGTAGCTTTTCCTCATTTGTTGAGTTGACTTTAATAGGAGACATTTTAATGGTACGATGAACTTTTCTATTGCATGCATTGAGTAAATCTTTATACATACCAATCCACTTATATGAACCATTAAAGCTAATTCTTTTCACATCATACCTTTCAATGATCTATTAAATCATTCTAATATTGATGCTTTCATATTAAGTAATTTTTAATCTTCTATTTATGTATGAGTTTTCCCAAGTATTTATTAAAAAATTCTTTAGAATCATCTGTTTGTAAGTTTTTTGGTACCCGTACCACTTCAAAAATATTTTCCATTGCCTTGGTTTTTAGAGTGCAGCTTTTATTTTCAGCTGTACTTTGAGAATGTGTCAATTACAGTCTTCAAAAATCAACAATTTCTATTTTCTGTAGAATAGTTCTACATTTCACCTAACTTAGCTCCATAAAACATCATATATTCCTCTCATTACATCTCTACAAGCACAAACAGTTGTTGAAATTTAATATGGACTTCGTTAACTAAATTCCTTTTTAAAGACATTGAATTGTTTCACAGATTTTTTCGAAAGTGTTGTGATCTACATCTTGCACTTTCAGCTATTTATACTAACATGTAGTTAATTTTCTAATCTATATATTTAACCGTAAACTCTTCAATTTGTTTTTAATTATTTACTTTTTAGAATTGCTTTTTCAATTTTATAACTGTCTTCTTTCTCTAATTTTATTTCACGTTGTTGTTCCTCAATTTGCATTTAAATATATTCTTGAATATTAATGCTTTAAGCTATATTATTAATTTGTCTTGTATTTTATCTTCATTCAGTTTAATGTAACTATCAACAATAGTTTGTATCTAATTCATTTATGCCTTCCAATACTGATAAGTCAGTATAAATGTCTTCAGAATTGGAAGTCTATGAGTAAAATCATCGTCATCATCATTCTCAGTATTAGCATCATTAAATATGATGGTATTATCAAATATTGTTCCTTCTACTAGTTTCTTTTGGGGTACTTGTCTATATCTTGAGTGAAGGTTTCTCAGGCTTTAAACTTGTATATTTTCAACTTCTGTCTTGATTTTACTTTCTTCTTTCATAAGAATTCTTTTAATATTTTTAGAACTATTTATGAATTCTTCTGCTATAGGTTTAAATGTATCTTTTAGTTGTTCACTTGTATCTATTTCACCAGTTTTTATACTACGAAGCTTTTTCTTCAACACATTTCTTGTCAACACCAACTGTTTTAAAATTTTCTCATCCAGGGCAAATAACAGGTATCAGCAATCATATCAGCTTTTCAGGAGCTGGTCTGGTTTTCAGATCAGCTTTTCAGGACCTGGTCTGGTTTTCAGATCAGCTTATCAGGACCTGGTCTGGTTTTCAGATCAGCTTTTCAGGACCTGGTCTGGTTTTCAGATCAGCTTTTCAGGACCTGGTCTGGTTTTCAGATCAGCTTTTCAGGACCTGGTCTGGTTTTCAGATCAGCTTATCAGGACCTGGTCTGGTTTTCAGATCAGCTTATCAGGAGCTGGTCTGGTTTTCAGATCAGCTTATCAGGAGCTGGTCTGGTTATCAGATCAGCTTATCAGGAGCTGGTCTGGTTTTCAGATCAGCTTATCAGGAGCTGATCTGATTTTTAGATCAGCTTATCAGGTAACAGATCAGGCTATCAGGAGCTATTCAGATTTTCATTTCAAGATATCTGATTTAGATTTAGTTATCAGTGTACAAGTAGCTAGCCATTTATAACATTTATATACATGAAGTTTAAAGTCAGATGAAATACGAAAAAGTAAAGTTTTATCTAGTAAAATTATTTTCTATAACGATCATCGTTTAATTCACTATCTTTGCTTATAATCAAAAATCCATATTTATCCTTTCAACATCCTTTTTATTTTTCTCACCTAACTTAAACATCAAATATACATTATGATGATCTCTTATTAAATGTTTGATGATTCTGGTGTAAGTTTTACATAAGTAGAATGAATCAACATTCTTATCTCTCCCCATACAAAAATATGCTTCCCACACGCATCATCGTTAAATATCATATTGGAATTACTTTGGACTGAAATAACAGATTCACTATCGGTAAATTTTGTAATATATTATTATTTTAATTGATGTAATTAATTTCTTCAGATATTTATATCTGGGGTGATATAAAGATTTTGAGTATAAATAAATGTTCTCAAAATTTAAGTCCATTAGGACTTTCTAGCAAGCCAATCATAGCGTTTTTTTTCGTAATTTGACAGGTCAACTATTGTTGCACGAATAGAATTTGATATAAAGGAACTATGATTTATTTTTGAACTATCGTTCGATGATTCATCAATATTTCGTACATTTAAAAGTACATTTAAATTCAGTCTCATACCCGTACTTCTTAACATAAAAATTAAAAATAAATGTTATCCAATTCTATATTATACTATGTATCAAAAATTTCAAAAAAGCTGTTATATGAAAGAATCTCCAGCGCTTCTAACTGCATCAGAGTTTAAGAAAAAAAACTCCTTTTATTCAATTTAATAAAATTTTAATTTGAAGCAGTAAGCAAATACATCAGCTTACTGCATTCTTATTCATAATCGTATAATAGAATATATAACCCCTAAAGGACAAAGTCTAAAAGTCTTATAAATTAAGAAATATAGAAAATAACATAATTTTTATAAACGCGTAAAGTTGCAAAAGTAATTCAAATGATTTCATCGCAAAAAACAAACAAAAAGCAGCGATTGTATTCAACAATTATGAAAATAATAATTACAATATAAAACTCCCATTTGATTTCCAATGTTTATCAATAAAAAATAAAAAATAAGTAAGTTAACAAAAAAAAAAAACTATCAGTACCTAAGCTGGAGTGCCGGATCAGTTTCATTTAAAAATGTTTATACATTTTCAAAAAGCAAAGCAAGCTTTCCAAAATAAATGTAGAAGGCTATAGCTAGAAAAAATTTTATACCCTATACTTTAAAAAACTGTAAATTAAGTATAAGAAATATTTCTATTATAGTTACTATTACTATAGAGTATGTAAGCACATATCTTCAAGAATTCAGTTTTACTTACAACAGAAAATCCTCACAAACTTTTAAGTAAACGCAGATAAAAATTAAAATGTTTTTAATTTCATCAACAACAGACATCACATGACAAAAAATAAAATAAAAAATGTATTCAAAGATTGAATTGAACACTTATTTGTATGTACATATATATGTACATACATACATACATACATACATAAAATCAATTTGTAGATATGTATGTATACATATCAAATTTCTTATCAATGCTTAAGTATTTATTAGACCTACATCATAAAAATATATGAAGCGTCGTTTAGTTAAAGCACAATGCAAATATAAACAATCAATACACTCAGGGAAAATCTGCAGCTTAAAAATAAGAATTCATCACATTAATTCAATAATTTTTAATATAATAGAAAATGTATATTGAGATATCTACAAACTAATGAGTTTAATAAATGAATACTGTAAATTAATATTTTGTCCATATTGAAATAAGAAATTTCAATATGACTAAACCTTCGCTAATGGTTCTTATTAATTCAGCATGGTTCTTACTGATTTCAAGTTGGTTTTTCTCTGTGTGTAGATAACTCTTTCAGTCAAAGAAGACGAATGTAGTTAAATAAACAAAATCTGTAATATAAACAAATTTCACACAGACTGACTTCAACGCGAGACAAATTTAAGCATGAGAAAATATAAAGCAATCGTAAGTATAAAAGCATACTAGGATTAGGGAAGTCCAGATATATGATAGTATTTTATAGTACCATATGTCGATGTTGAAAACAATTTATTTCTACCTACATATAAATACCAGCTCAAATACACACACATAGCAGAATTCATATAAGAAATATCCAAGAAAATTTCAACAACACCCCACCTTTTGCAAATCATGACGAGCCTTAAATTCTCCCTCAGATATACATACACAAATTCCCATGACCATACATACATATACAATATATAAGATTAATCTCAACAACACAACACTCTCACCTACCTGAAATTACAGATAGTCTTAAACTTCTACAGACGTCTATACATATAGATTCTCACGGCTACATATTACAAGAACACCTCGCCCCTAATAAATCACAATCATCTTAAATTCTTACAAAAATACATACATACATACATACGCATAACCAATTTACCTCAACAACATCCTCACCCACCTCAAATCACGATCAACCTTAAACTACTATAGAGAGACACATTCACAAATCCCCATGGCTACATATTACGTCAACAACCCTGCCCACCCAAATCATGGTCAGCCTTAAACTCCTACAGACATACAAACACACAGATTCCCCCGGTTGCATATTACTAGAACACCTCACCCCTCATAAATCACAATCAGCCCTAAGCTCCTACAGAAATATATACATTGAAATTCCTACAAACATACACACACACACACACACACACACATACACACACACACACACACACACATACACACGCAATCGATCTACCTCAACTACACCCCGCCCCTTCCAATCAAACCCTCACCTAAATTCTCACAGACAGACAGACACATCCGCAAATTCCTATGGTTACATATTACGGCAACAACGCCACCCACTCAAATCACGGTCAGCCTTAAATTCCCACAGTCTAGCAACACCTACATTAGCATTAGAAAAAATAACTTTCACGTTTTCCCGTCGTCATTAGGAAAAATCATTTTCCCGTCGGCATTTGAAAAAACAATAATCATGTATTGCCCGGCATTAGGAAAAATTATCATGTTTTGCCTTCGGTATTACGAAAAATTATCATGTTTTGCCTTCGGAATTACGAAAAATCATTAGATGATTTTCCGTCAGCATTAGTAAAAACCATTTTCATGATTTTCCCCGTCGTCACATACACACATAAAAACCGCCAAACTATGAACCGCCTTAATACATTCACACAAAATATTCCACACACAAACTTCCCACGGTCAGGCAGGCAGACAGACAGACCGACAGACAGACATACACTTAATGTAAACAAAAACTCCTAATGTAAACAAAAAACTCCTTATGTAAACAAAAATCACAAATTTCCAAGAATTTAACAATTTTCAAATTTTAATTACCCAAATTTAACAATTTCAGCAACAATTTAACAATTTCAGCCCACAATTTAACAATTTCAGCCACAATTTAACAATTTTAATCGGCGCCAGGATGAACAGTTCCCTACTACTGAAATTGAAGACATAAATGACCACAGGTAAATGTATTGAAATTCTGATGTTGATTATAGTTGTATTTTATATTTGTACCAAGATATTTGACTACTTCCGAAGGAGGTTGTAAGTTTCCAAAGCGGTCAAAATATTCTTTTTCATTGTTGTTTTTATAATATGCTACCCAATGTGTACCAGGTCCTGTTGATACGTCTAAACTGATTATTCCACATTCTATTTTCTTTTTTCGTTTTGGTAGAGTATTCAACATGAAAACTCCTCTAAAATATGGAATATTTATAGAGAAACGGTTTAGGTCCTCATCAGATAGTGGTCTGTTGGGTAGCATCTCTAATAGTTTTTTGATTCCTCTTTGAAAACTAAACCATAACCCTTTTTATATGGTTTTAAGTAAAGTTCCTTTCCAACTGCAATAGATTCCATCGCTTTATTATGTCTAGTTGCTTCATCAAGTTGATTTTTTGCATTCTTTGTTGCATTTACAGCTTTAGCTATAGCAGCACCTCCAGTTGTTAGACTACCAATTGCACCCAGAGCAGTTAAAATCGGTATTAGAGGCAAAAACCCACTAATTTTTGGGACACGTATTACACGTGGTACTATGATATGAGATTTTTTCCTTTTAATGATTTGTTGATAGTTTTTCGGGCAATTTTAATTGCTGAGTTAATATCTAATGGTTTTTCCTTCTTTAGTATTTTTGTTGCAGCTGTAATTGATGTTCTTAACAGTTTTTTATCATTTATCTTGTTCTTTTTAACATTTTTCTTTTTCTCCACACCCATACCAAATTTTGTTTTGGCTTTCATTGCGTTAGTAACCATATAGGCAAATGATTTTTCAGGAATACTACTATCTTTTGATAAAACTCGATCCCAAGCTGAATTTTCAAGTATTTTATCAGCTTTATGTCTAGTGCTTAAATCCTTATTTTTTGAATAAGCTATATCGTGATCTTTACAAGCAGAGTCCAATAAATTAATTCCTTTATCACCTCGATTTAAACGTTTTTGTAGTTTTGTTCCAGGTCCACAGTACTGATATCCAGGAAGATGAAGTTCAACAGGTAGAGAGTTTATTATTTTATCTACTATACCTCCTCCAACGAAGGTGTTTTTATGTCTAAACTTTTCTGATATCGTATAACCATATTATCTGATTTTTTCTATATTAAGAGGTAACATTTATGAAATGTATTTAGTTACAAAAATGCAGTTAGTGAAACAACATAAAAATATTTTAGTTCGTAATATTGATGAATCATCGAACATCACTTCAAAAATAAAGCATAGCCCCTCTTACCAAATTCTATTCGTGCTCTAATAGTGGGATCATCAAATTGTGGAAAGACTAATGTTATGATCGGCTTACTAGAAAGTCGTAATTGACTCAAGTTTGAAAATATCTATTTATACTCAAAATCTCTTTATCAACCCAAATATGAGTACTTGAAGAAACTAATTTCACCAATTAAAGGAATGGGATATTATACATTCACCGGTAATGAATCAGTTATTCCACCTGGCGAAGCTTAAACTAATTCAATTATGATATTTGATGATGTTGCATGTGAAAAGCAGAATAATATACGTACATATTTTTGTATGGGGCGACATAGGGATATTGATTCATTCTACTTGTGTCAAATTTATACTAGAATTCCCAAGCATTTAATAAGAGACAATGCAAATGTTATTATAATGTTTAAGCAAGATGATACAAATATGAAGCATGTTTATAGGGATCATGTTGGCAGCATATGAGTTACGAAAATTTCCAAGAAATTTGAAGAGAATGTTGAAAGGATAAATATGGCTTTTTAGTGATAAGCAAAGATAATGAATTAAATGATGGACGCTACAGAAAGCAATTTGACTTTTTCATAACTATATAAACTACCTCTCATGAAAGATTGACTTTAGTTATTAATCTAACTTTAAGCTTGATACATCTATTTGCTATAACCTCATCTGACACCTGATAAGCTGATCTAAAAACTAGACCAGCTACCTGAAAACCAGACCAGGTCCTGAAAAGCTGATCTGAAAACCAGACCAGGTCCTGAAAAGCTGATCTGAAAACCAGACCAGGTCCTGAAAAGCTTATCTGAAAACCAGACCAGGTCCTGAAAGCTGATCCGAAAACCAGACCAGGTCCTGATAAGCTTATCTGAAAAACAGACCAGGTCTTGATAAGCTGATCTGAAAACCAGACCAGGTCCTGAAAAGCTGATCTGAAAACCAGACCAGGTCCTGAAAAGCTGATCTGAAAACCAGACCAGGTCCTAAAAAGCTGATCTGAAAATCAGACCAGCTCCTGAAAAGCTGATCTGAAAACGAGACCAGGTCCTGAAAAGCTGATCTGAAAACCAGACCAGGTCCTGATAAGCTGATCTGAAAACCAGACCAGGTCCTGAAAAGCTGATCTGAAAACCAGACCAGGTCCTCAAAAGCTGATCTGAAAACCAGACCAGGTCCTGATAAGCTGATCTGAAAACCAGACCAGGTCCTGATAAGCTGATGTGATTGCTTATACCTGTTATTTGCCCTTAGGAAACATGGATGAGAAAATTTTAAAACAGTTGGTGTTGACAAGAAATGTGTTGAAGAAAAAGCTTCGTAGTATAAAAACTGGTGAAATAGATACACGTGAACAATTAAGAGATGCATTTAAACCTATAACAGAACCTCTTAAAGAATTTATAAATAGTTCTAAAAATATTAAAAGAATTCGCATGAAAGAAGAAAGTAACATCAAGACAGAAGTTGAAAATAATAAAAATTTAAAGGCTGAAACCCCATCAGTAAAGATAGAGTCAAGTACACCAAAAAAACTAGTAGAACGGAAAATTTTTGATAATACCATCGTATTTAATGATGTTAATACTGAAAATGATGATGATGATGATGAAGATGATTTTTACTCACAGACTTCCAATACAGAATATACTTATACTGATTTATCAGTTTTGGAAGGAAAAAATGAATTAGATACAAACTATGGCCCACATAAAGATTACAATAATGAATGGAAATTTGGTGATAGTAACCTAAAACTGAATGAAGATAAAATACAAGTTGGTGGTCAAATATGGGCTCTAACACCAGGACTATTTTCTCTAATGTTTCATAAAATACCAAGAAATTATGATAAATTTGAACTTGAAATCTATAAAAAGATTTTAATTACTACTAATGCATATAGAAGACACTTTAAACCTGATGGTCAAATTAAGGGTACTAGAGGATATAAATATAAACATATTATTAAGAAATTTATTGATGAGAAAAACCAGAAGAATTTACCTGAATCAACAGGGTCTAAGCCCGAAGGTAGCTATTTAGGTGATGGAATGAGGCAATTTAACATCAATAAGCCCAACTATATATTTAGTGGGACGATGCAAATGAGTTAGTAGATCGGCTTCGACTACTGCTCGCATCACAAGGTGCAGGTCATACTAATCACAATAACGAGATTGTATCAATTATTGAAGAACTACGTAAAGCGAATATAATACACTAACTTTAATAAAGTATATAGAATATGTCTGTTGATAAATTTGGACACTATTTAAACGATACTAGCAGCACAATTTCTTTGAAAAATGCACCTAAACTGCTGGGGTTCTTTGTGGATACGAACAACAACATTGATGTCCAAAACAAAAGGATCAAAATTGTTGTAAAAGCTCTGGAGGAAAACGATGTTATCAATAAATTGTTTTTGCAAGCTCAAATCGAAAAATTAGAACAGAAAATATTAACATACTTTAAGGGGGATAATACTATAATACGAGAAGATATTCAAATGCAAATTGAGGAACTACAACGCGAAATAAAATTAGATATAGAAGAAAATTATAAAATTTAAAAAGATATTCTACAAATTAAAACATAATTTGAAGAACAAATTGAACAGCTTAATGAAAAAATTTATAGATTAGAAAATTACATGTTTGTATCAATAGCTGAAAGTGCGTCAAGCAGATCACAACACTCTGCAAAAAAATCTTTAAAAACAACAACAAGAAATTTAGTAAATGAACTCCATAAGCAAGCACGAAAACAATTTGTGCGTCGCAGAGTTGTAATGAAAGGAATAGATGATCTTTGGCAAGCTGATTTAGTTGAAATGGGGAACTATTCTAAAGAAAATAGAAATTATCGATTTTTGTTGACTGTAATTGACACATTCTCAAAATTTGAATGGGCAGTACCGCTAAAAACAAAAACAGCACTCGAAACAACCAAGGCAATGGAAGATATTTTTGAATTGGGACGAGTACCAAAAAACTTACAAACAGATGATGGAAAAGAATTTTTCAACAAACACTTTGGAAAATTAATGCATAAATACAACATTAATCACTACTCAACATATAGCATTATGAAAGCATCAATAGTAGAACGATTTAATAGAACATTGAAAGGAATGATTTGGAAAGAATTTAGTTATAATGGTTCATATAAGTGGATTGATATATACAAAGATTTACTCAATGCATACAATAGAAAAGTTCATCGTACCATTAAAATGGCTCCTATTAAAGTCAACTCAACAAATGAGGAAAAGCTGCTAAATACAGTATACAGTCATTTGAAAATGTATAAAATGTCAAAATTTAATGTGGAAGATCATGTTCGCATAAGCAAATATAAGCACACATTTGAAAAAGGTTATACTCCAAATTGGACTACAGAAATTTTCACAATTACAAGAGTTCAAAATACAAATCCTGAAACATACATATTGGAAGACTATCTTGCCAATCCTATTAAAGGTGGCTTCTATACTGAGGAACTTTCAAAAACTAGATTTCCAAATACATATCTAGTTGAAAAGGTTCTTAAAATTAAAGGGAAGGAGGTATATGTTAAATGGCTGGGATTTTCTAATCACCACAATTCTTGGAAAAGTAAAGATGAAATATTATAGTTGGAAGAAAACCTAAATTAGAAACAACAACAACATCAATAGCAACAACAACATTAGCATTAATATTAAGAAACTAATGTTAATTTTAAAATAAGAAAATGAAATAAATATATAAATCATACTTATAAACCATACTGTGTACTAAACATTATTTAATTGTAATCAGACTGTTATAATGTCAATAACACTTACTCTGAGCTCTAACTCATCAGAACTATCTGCTAGTTACTTTCCTACTATTGAATTACATGGTGCATATGAGTGTGCTCTAACTGATTTTCATTCATGCAACAGTATTCCAAATGTAGACACCTACAACAATATGTTTCATATAGGGGAACATATAATTGAAATACCAATTGGATCTTACGAATTAAATGATATAGTTGATTTTATAGAAGAGGAATACAAACGACTCTGCCCAGCAAATAACATTTTTATTGAAGCCAATAACAATACAATGCAAGTTAAAGTTAATAGTTAGTTCCAAGGATCCTGTATATTTTAATAAGGACAATACAATTGGAAAACTTTTAGGATTCAATAGCAAAATCCTAACACCAAACAAATATTATTATTCAGATCTTCCAGTTAATATATTTAAAGTGAATCTCTTGCTAATTGAAAGTAGTATCGCTATAAACACATATATGAATAACTCGAAATCGCATACACTTCATGAATTTCCGATTAATGTGCCTCCAGGCTATAAAATAGATGAGGTTCCAAGAAATCTTATCTATTTACCTGTAAACACCAGAGAGATAAGTTCACTAGCGATGCGCGTACTGAATCAACATGGTGATTTAATTAATTTCCGAGGAGAGGAAATTACAATACGAATACATTTAAGGCCAACTAAATAATACAACACAAATACATTAAAAAATATAGCAGCAAGAACAGCAGCAACAACAACATTAAAGCGACCAGCTCAACAAAAAGCTCTAACAACATCAAATAAAAATTTTCTAAAGTCCTTGAATTTTAAATTGAAGACAAAATGAGTTCAATAATAGATGTCTTAGATAAACCCTTGTCTGATGAGAATATAATCAAAAAGGACTATCATACATATGTACCATACTTACAATCTTACAACAATAATGATGAAATTATAATTTCAATACAAAATCAAGATTTGTATGTGCTACCCAGTGAGAGTTACATTTATGTAGAGGGGTTTGTTGCTGATGATAATAAGGCCAAATCTTCTTCTTCTTCTTATTCAGAGAACTTTTTATTAAAAAATTGAAATTGACCATACAAGATATTTAGGAGCCACAAGCACTATAAAAAATTTGGCTTCTCTTTCACCAACAGAAAGCAATGTGATGCAAAATGCTGGATGGAACAAAATTGACGATGTCACTCTTGAAAATGGATTTTTCAATTTTTATGTACCTCTAAAAATGCTTCTAGGATTCGCCGAAGACTACAACAAAGTTATACTAAATGGAAAACATAAATTGATACTCTTGCGCAATAAGAATGATGAAGATCTTGTACACTCGAGTGTTTCTACTGAAAAAGCTAAACTTACAATTTCACTCATCTCATGGAGAATCCCACATGTACAATTATCCGACTTTAGCAAATTGAATATAATAAAAATTATTAACAATGGTGCTTCTATACCTATGGCATTTCGCAGTTGGGATTGTCATGTTAATCCACAATTAAACACAGGTACTAGCCATATCTGGAATGTTAAACTGGCTGCAAATAGAGAAAGCCCCCGTTTTGTACTAATTGCTTTTCAACAAGAAAATACGTTTGTTCATTGTGATTTGACTAATTTAAAAGTACATTTAAATTCAGTCTCATATCCATATGATGATCTTAACATAAAGTTCAAAAATGAACGATATGCAATTCTATATGATATGTATCTAAGATTCCAGCAAAGCTACTATATGAAAGAATCTCAACCGCTTCTATCTGCATCAGAGTTTAAGACAAAAGCTCCTATTATTGTAGTAGATGTCAGTCATCAGAATGAATCACTCAATAATGGACCGATTGATATAAAAATAGCATTTGAAACAGCAACTAATATTGCAGCAAAGACATCAGCTTACTGCATTCTTATTCATGATCGCATACTAGAATATATACCCATCAAAGGACAAGTTCGAAAAGTTTTATAAACTGAGTAATATGGAAAATAACACAATTTTTATAGACGTACAAGGTTTCAAAAGTATTTCAAATGATTTCATCGCAAAAGAAGTAGCGATTGTTTTCAACAATTATGAATATAACAATTTCATTATAAAACCACCATTTGATTTTAAATGCTTATCAATAAAAAGGCAAAGAGAAGCAAAGTGGCTAACGAAAAACTATCATCACCTCAGCTGGACTGCTGGATCAGTTTCTTTTGAAAGCGTTTGCAATTTTTTAAAAACCAACGCAAGATGATCTAAAATTTATGTAAAGGTGAAGAGAAAAGACGATGGTTGGAAAAAATCTTATGCCGAAAAATTTTTAACGTTGAGGATATAGGCTGTATCAACTTTAAACAAATGGAGATTAAGTATCCAGAATCTTTTTATTGTAATTATCATAAACTTGGTGTTTGCGCATTAAAAAATGCTATTTTACTAACAAAAGAAATATCTTGCTTTAAATGAATTTTTTCACTCTTTAAAATATTAATGTATGTATTATTATAAAATTTTAAAAAACTTTAAACAATAAATGTATAGAAAAATAAAATATCTACAAGTGTTTTCTTATTTCAAAAACAAACTACATAAAGGAAAGAGAAGGGAGTGGGAAGGAGGAGGATAAGTTAGCATTTTTGCTAACTTGCAAATTTTTACTTTTTGTTTCTCTGCTTATGACTGTAGTTAGTTGAAACTTGCTGCTTTAAAATAATCGCAGACAAAGAAAATGATTACGTTGCAAAATATAAATGTATTCTACACAGCCACAAAAGTAGTAGGGGAATGTTCATCCTGTGGCAATTAAAATTGTTAAATTGTTGCTGAAATTGTTAAATTGTGGGCTGAAATTGTTAAATTATTGCTGAAATTGTTAAATTTGGGTAATTAAAATTTGAAAATTGTTAAATTCTTGGAAATTTGTGTTTTTTGTTTACATTAGAAGTTTTTGTTTACATTAGGAGTTTTTGTTTACATTAAGTGTATGTCTGTCTGTCTGTCTGTCTGTCGGTCTGTCTCTCTGTCTGTCTGCCTGATCGTAGATGTTTGTGTGTGGAATATTTTGTGTGAATGTATTAAGGCGGTTTATAGTTTCGCGGTTTTTATGTGTGTATATGCCGACGGGAAAATGATTTTTCCTAATGACGACGGGAAAACGTGATTGGAAGGGGCGGGGTGTAGTTGACGTAGATCGATTGCGTGTGTATGTGTGTGTGTGTGTGTGTGTGTGTATGTTTGTAGGAATTTCAATGTGTATATTTCTGTAGGAGCTTAGGGCTGATTTTGATTTATGAGAGGTGAGGTGTTCTAGTAATATTTAACCGGGGGAATCTGTGTGTTTGTATGTCTGTAGGAGTTTATGGCTTACCATGATTTGGGTGGGCAGGGTTGTTGACGTAATATGTATCCATAGGGATTTGTGGATGTGTCTGTCTATAGTAGTTTAAGGCTAATCGTGATTTGGGGTAGGTGAGGATGTTGTTGAGGTAAATTGGTTATGTGTATGTATGTATGTATGTATTTGTGTAAGAATTTAAGATGATTGTGATTTGTTAGGGGCGAGGTGTTCTTGTAATATGTAGCCGTGAAAATCTATGTGTATAGACGTCTGTAGAAATTTAAGACTATCTGTAATTTCAGGTAGGTGAGAGTGTTGTGTTGTTGAGATTAATCTTATATATTGTATATGTATGTATGTATGATCATGGGAATTTGTGTATGTATATCTGAGGGAGAATTTAAGGCTCGTCATGATTTGATTCTTATATGAATTCTGCTATGTGTGTGTGTATTTGCGCTAATATTTATATGTAGATAGAAATAAATTGTTTTCAGTATCGACATTTGGTACTATAAAATACTATCATATGTCTGGACTTCCCTAATCTTATTATGTTTTTATACTTACGCTTGTTTTATATTTTCTCATACTTAAATTTGTTTCGCGTTAAAGTCTGCCTATATGAAATTTGTTTATATTACAGATTTTGTTTATTTCAATCTTTGAATACATTTTTTTTTGTCATTGATGTCTTTTGTTCTTCTTGTTGTTGGTGTTGTTGTTGTAAATATTCGTCTGTGTATAGATGCAATATATTCAGTTTTTTTTTTATTTGAAAATAAAAACGTTTTAATTTTTATCTGCGTTTACTTAAAAGTTTGTGAGGATTTTCTGTTTTTAAGTAAAACTGAATTCCTGAAGATACATAGTCTATAGTAATAGCAACTATAATAGAAATATTCCTTATACTCAATTTACATTTTGTAAAGTTGATGCAACGTTAGTAAGTTAACGTTAGAAATTTTTGGGGTACATAATTTTTTCTAACTATAGACTTTTTTCTTCACTTTCTACATTTGTTTTCGAAATATTGCTTTGCTTTATGAAAATGTATAAACATTTTTAAATGAAACTGATCCGGCACTCCAGCTTATATACTGATAGTTTTTTTTTTCTTTGGTAGTCAACTTACTTCTTTTTTTATTTTAATTGATAAACATTTAAAATCAAAAGGTAGCTTTATATTGAAATTATTATTTTCATAATTGTTGAAAACAATCACTAGTTTTTTTTTTGTGATGAAATCATTTGAAGTTGAAGCTGATATCTTTGCTTACTGTTTTAAATTTAAATTTTATTCAATAGAATAAAAGGAGCTTTTTTCTTAAGTTCTGATGCAGTTAAAATCGGATATGAGACTGAATTTAAATGTACTTTTAAATTAGTCATAATGAACAAACTTATTTTCTTGTTGAAAAGCGATCATAAGAAAACGAAGTGGTTTTCAGAGACTTTAGGTATACCCTTTCGACGGTTGCTCTAGTATACAAGATGACTTTGTTTGACGAAATTTCTGTTGCTTTATACTGATAATATTTTTACATTAATAAGGTACATATATGTTTGTTTTATGAAGGGTGAGCACCTTTCACTTTTATTTGTTGTCATATGGCTTTCATTTGACGTTCTATATGATTTTTTTTTCTCATTTTATTAAAGTTTAGCGTATTGTGTATATATTTCTGAAATGTTTAAGTGTGTTTTGTGTTCCCATCGGACAGAGTGTACGTATTAGTTGGTCAGTCAGTCTATATTTTTATTTATTTTTTTCTTCTAATGTGCCACTCCTTTTTTCAGATTTTACTACTTGGAATAGAGTATTTTTGTCTAATTTTTTGCTGGGTATATACATTAGGTATGTAGAAATTAGTTTACTTACAAAGAAATGTATGTTTAATAAACAACTATTGTAGCAAATCGATCTCAAATGACTCAGTTACCTCTACCAGCAATTCACCGTCGGTGTTTTCATAAAGTGTTAGAAACAATGAAATATCTATGTTTTGAGAGAATTGTTCCCCTCAAGTATTTCTACATGAGGTTTGAGGGGTCAATCACTGTCGCATTCATATGTAATGATTATCCACTTAAAAAAGATCATCATCACCATCAATCACTCCCGTATACAATACATTCATGAGTTGGATTGATCCAGATACAATTGCTGTCTCATCACCTTCTAACAGCTTTATATATTTTGCTAGTATGCATGCCTTAGCATGCTTCTATCGATAGTGACGTAAGAGTCCGAGATGTAGTAGTGTTACAATTAAAAATCTTTACTATTAGAATTTACCAGTTCGCTCTTTTGAATTTTTGCAAAGTAGATACATATGTATGTTTGTATTTAAGTGACCACAAAATCATAAAATTTCTTTGCTTACAAAATTGTATGACGTGAGGATTTTTTTTTATTTTTTTTTTGAAATTATTCATGCTTCGGCATGCTTTCATTTTTTTCTGTAAATTTATTTAATACTCATACAGATACAGATATAAAGTAAGATCTGTTTGCAGTATGCATGCTTCAGTATGATTCTAGTTGAATCGTATATTCATTCACTAAGTTTGCTTGATACTTATTCATACACATGTACATTCTTAAAGATTGGATATCAAAGTCCAAATTCCGTAGTTTATCTATATTTTCTAAAGATCTGATAGACAAGTACCCCAAAGAAACTAGTAGAAGGAACAATATTTGATAATACCATCATATTTAATGATGCTAATACTGAGAATGATGATGACGATGATTTTACTCATAGACTTCCAATTCTGAAGACATTTATACTGACGTATCAGTATTGGAGGGCATAAATGAATTAGATACAAACTATTGTTGATAGTTACCTCAAACTGAATGAAGATAAAATACAAGACAAATTAATAATATAGCTTAAAGCATTAATATTCAAGAATATATTTAAATGCAAATTGAGGAACTAAAACGTGAAATACAATTAGAGAAAGAAGACAGTTATAAAATTGAAAAAGCAATTCTAAAAATTAAATAATTAAAAACAAATTGAAGAGTTTACGGTTAAATATATAGATTAGAAAATTAACTACATGTTAGTATAAATAGCTGAAAGTGCAAGATGTAGATCACAACACTTTCGAAAAAATCTGTGAAACAACTCAATGTCTTTAAAAAGGAATTTAGTAAACGAACTCCATATTAAATCTCAACAACTGTTTGCGCTTGTAGAGATGTAATGACAGGAACATATGATGTTTTATGGAGCTAAGTTAGGTGAAATGTAGAACTATTCTACAGAAAATAGAAATTGTTGATTCTTGAAGACTTTAATTGACACATTCTCAAAGTACAGCTGAAAATAAAAGCTGCACTCTAAAAACCAAGGCAATGGAAAATATTTTTAAGTGGTACGGGTACCAAAAAACTTATAAACAGATGATTCTAAAGAATTTTTTAATAAATACTTGGGAAAACTCATACATAAATAGAAGATTAAACATTACTTAATATGAAAGCATCAATATTAGAATGATTTAATAATGGTTCATATAAGTGGATTGGTATATATAAAGATTTAGATTTTAGTGCATAAAATAGAAAAATTCATCTCACCATTAAAATGTTTACGATTAAACATTCCACAAATGAGAAAAAGCTACTTAATATAGTATAAAGTAATTTGAAGAATGAATGTTGAATTTAATAAAAATAAAATTAAAACGAAAAATCTAGTTTGTGTTGTTTTTTGTAGGATTGATTAGGAATGATGGGTCTTAAGAAAGATAATTAACTAGATGTAGTAGAATTCTCTAAACTTGTTGGTCTGAATGAAATATTGCTAAAACTTCAGTGCAATATTCAGCAGCACATCATATTATCACTTTTTATAAAGTTGTATGTATACTTTCCCATCGAAAGCGCTAGCACGCAAAATTTTACAATATGAAAATGGGATTATTATAGAAGATCTTCACTCTATTTATTTCTTTAGCTATCAGATCTTTAGAAAATATAGATAAACTACGGAATTTGGACTTTGATATCCAATCTTTAAGAATGTACATGTGTATGAATAAGTATCAAGCAAACTTAGTGAATGAATATACGATTCAACTAGAATCATACTGAAGCATGCATACTGCAAACAGATCTTACTTTATATCTGTATCTGTATGAGTATTAAATAAATTTACAGAAAAAAAATGAAAGCATGCCGAAGCATGAATAATTTCAAAAAAAAATAAAAAAAAATCCTCACGTCATACAATTTTGTAAGCAAAGAAATTTTATGATTTTGTGGTCACTTAAAAACAAACATACATATGTATCTACTTTGCAAAAATTCAAAAGAGCGAACTGGTAAATTCTAATAGTAAAGATTTTTAATTGTAACACTACTACATCTCGGACTCTTACGTCACTATCGATAGAAGCATGCTAAGGCATGCATACTAGCAAAATATATAAAGCTGTTAGAAGGTGATGAGACAGCAATTGTATCTGGATCAATCCAACTCATGAATGTATTGTATACGGGAGTGATTGATGGTGATGATGATCTTTTTTAAGTGGATAATCATTACATATGAATGCGATAGGAGTCAACCAGCAAACCTCATGTAGAAATACCTACTTGAGGCAAAAAAATTCTCCCAAACATAGATATTTCATTGTTTCTAACACTTTATGAAAACACCGACGGTGAATTGCTGGTAGAGGTAACTGAGTTATTTGAGATCGATTTGCTACAATAGTTGTTTATTAAACATACATTTCTTTGTAAGTAAACTAATTTCTACATACCTAATGTATATACCCAGCAAAAAATTAGACAAAAATACTCTATTCCAAGTAGTAAAATCTGAAAAAAGGAGTGGCACATTAGAAGACAAAAATAAATAAAAATATAGACTGACTGACCAACTAATACGTACACTCTGTCCGATGGGAACACAAAACACACTTAAACATTTCAGAAATATATACACAATACGCTAAACTTTAATAAAATGAGAAAAAAAAATCATATACAACGTCAAATGAAAGCCATATGACAACAAATAAAAGTGAAAGGTGCTCACCCTTCATAAAACAAACATATATGTACCTTATTAATGTAAAAATATTATCAGTATAAAGCAACAGAAATTTCGTCAAACAAAGTCATCTTGTATACTAGAGCAACCGTCGAAAGGGTATACCTAAAGTCTCTGAAAACCACTTCGTTTTCTGATGATCGCTTTTCAACAAGAAAATAAGTTTGTTCATTATGACTAATTTAAAAGTACATTTAAATTCAGTCTCATATCCGATTTTAACTGCATCAGAATTTAAGAAAAAAGCTCCTTTTATTCTATTGAATAAAATTTTAATTTAAAACAGTAAGCAAAGATATCAGCTTCAACTTCAAATGATTTCATCACAAAAAAAAACTAGTGATTGTTTTCAACAATTATGAAAATAATAATTTCAATATAAAGCTACCTTTTGATTTTAAATGTTTATCAATTAAAATAAAAAAAGAAGTAAGTTGACTACCAAAGAAAAAAAAACTATCAGTATATAAGCTGGAGTGCCGGATCAGTTTCATTTAAAAATGTTTATACATTTTCATAAAGCAAAGCAATATTTCGAAAACAAATGTAGAAAGTGAAGAAAAAAGTCTATAGTTAGAAAAAATTATGTACCCCAAAAATTTCTAACGTTAACTTACTAACGTTGCATCAACTTTACAAAATGTAAATTGAGTATAAGGAATATTTCTATTATAGTTGCTATTACTATAGACTATGTATCTTCAGGAATTCAGTTTTACTTAAAAACAGAAAATCCTCACAAACTTTTAAGTTAACGCAGATAAAAATTAAAACGTTTTTATTTTCAAATAAAAAAAAACTGAATATATTGCATCTATACACAGATGAATATTTACAACAACAACACCAACAACAAGAAGAACAAAAGACATCAATGACAAAAAAAATGTATTCAAAGATTGAAATAAACAAAATCTGTAATATAAACAAATTTCATATAGGCAGACTTTAACGCGAGACAAATTTAAGTATGAGAAAATATAAAACAAGCGTAAGTATAAAAACATAATAAGATTAGGGAAGTCCAGACATATGATAGTATTTTATAGTACCAAATGTCGATACTGAAAACAATTTATTTCTATCTACATATAAATATTAGCGCAAATACACTCACACACATAGCACAATTCATATAAGAAATATCCAAGAAAATTTCAACAACACCCCACCTTTTGCAAATCATGACGAGCGTTAAATTATCCCTCAGATATACATACACGAATTCCCATGATCATACATACATACATATCCAATATATAAGATTAATCTCAACAACACAACACTCTCACCTACCTGAAATTACAGATAGTCTTAAACTTCTAAAGACGTCTATACACATAGATTCTCACGGCTACATATTACAAGAACACCTCGCCCCTAATAAATCACAATCATCTTAAATTCTTACAAAAATACATACATACATACATACAAATAACCAATTTACCTCAACCACATCCTCACCTACTTCAAATCACGATCAGCCTTAAACTACTATAGACAGACACATCCACAAATCCCCATGGATACATATTACGTCAACAACCCTGCCCACCCAAATCATGGTCAGCCTTAAACTCCTACAGACATACAAACACACAGATTCCTCCGGTTGCATATTACTAGAACAACTCAGCCCTCATAAATCACAATCAGCCTTAAGCTCCTACAGAAATACACACATTGAAATTCCTACAAACATACACACACACACACACACACACACATACACACGCAATCGATCTACGTCAACTACACCCGCCCCTTCCAATCAAACCCTCACCTAAATTCTCACAGGCAGACAGACACATCCACAAATTCCTATGGTTACATAATACGGCAACAACGCCACCTACTCAAATCACGTCCAAATTCTCACAGTCTATCAACACGAACATTAGCATTAAAAAAAATAACTTTCACGTTTTCCCGTCGTCATTAGGAAAAATCATTTTCCCGTCGGCATTTGAAAAAATTATATTCATGTTTTGCCGTCGGCATTAGGAAAAATTAATAAACATGTTTTGCCGTCGGCATTTGAAAAAAAATAATAATCATGTATTGCCGTCGGCATTTGAAAAAAAATAATAATCATGTATTGCCGTCGGCATATACAGTCATGTGAAACCTCAAAAAAAATCACCCGTTATCACAATTAATGTAACCCAAAAAAATCACCCGTTCACACAAAGTTAATGTAAACAAAAAACTCTTAATGTAAACAAAAAAACTCCTAATGTAAACAAAAAACATCAAAGCGCCGCCGTAAACACAAATTTCCAAGAATTTTAAAATTTCAGCAACAATTTAACAATTTCAGCCACAATTTAACAATTTCAGCCCACAATCTAACGATTTTAATTGTCCCCGAACCGCCATTCCCCTACTACTCGTCTATACACATAGATTCTCACGGCTACATATTAAAAGAACACATCGCCCCTACTAAATCACAATCATCTTAAATTCTTACAAAAATACATACATACATACACACAAATAACCAATTTACCTCAACAACATCCTCACCTACCTCAAATCACGATCAGCCTTAAACTACTATAGACAGACACATCCACAAATCCCCATGGATACATATTACGTCAACAACCCTGCCCACCCAAATCATGGTCAGCCTTAAACTCCTACAGACATACAAAGACACAGATTCCCCCGGTTACATATTACTAGAACACCTCACCCCTCATAAATCACAATCAGCCCTAAGCTCCTACAGAAATACACACATTGAAATTCCTACAAACATACACACACACACACACACACACACACACACACACACACACACACACACACACACATACACACACACACATACACACGCAATCGATCTACCTCAACTACACCCCCCCCCCCTTCCAATCAAACCATCACCTAAATTCTCACAGACAGACAGACACATCCGCAAATTCCTATGGTTACATATTACGGCAGCAAAGCCACCCACTGAAATCACGGTCAGCCTTAAATTCCCACAGTCTAGCAACACCTACATTAGCATTAGAAAAAATAACTTTCACGTTTTCCCGTCGTCATTAGGAAAAATCATTTTCCCGTCGGCAGATACACACATAAAAACCGCCAAACTATGAACCGCCTTAATACATTCACACAAAATATTCAACACACAAACATCTACGATCAGGCAGACAGACAGACAGACAGACAGACAGACCGACAGACAGACAGACATACACTTAATGTAAACAAAAACTCCTAATGTAAACAAAAACTTCTAATGTAAACAAAAAACACAAATTTCCAAGAATTTAACAATTTTCAAATTTTAATTACCCAAATTTAACAATTTCAGCAATAATTTAACAATTTCAGCCCACAATTTAACAATTTCAGCAACAATTTAACAATTTTAATTGCCACAGGATGAACATTCCCCTACTACTCACAAAATATTCCACGCACAAGTTCTTTCGGTCGTACATACATACATACATCATACACACATACATACATACATACATACATACATACATACATACAAATATATTTCTTAAACAAATAAACAGAATATAAGCTTACCAGCGACAAACAAGCTGGACACCCCACACACAAGCATTAGGGTGTTCACATACATGAGAACGTTTTATAAATAAATAAAATAATTTATTTAATTATTTTATTTTATAACAATTTATTTATTGTTTATTTATAAACAATTTATTAGCATGAGGAAATCACACAAGCACATTCCCACGATTCATATGAGAATCTATAATAGTATCTAATATAGTATCACGATATCAAATTTCTACAGTCTGGCAACACTGGGAGCATTAGAAAATAATAATTATGTTTTGCCGTCGGCATTTGAAAAAAATAATAATGTTTTGCCGTCGGCATTTGAAAAAATTATCATGCATTGCCGTAGGCATTAGGAAAAATTATCATGCATTGCCGTAGGCATAAGGAAAAATTAATAATCACTATTTCAGCATTGGTATTAGGAAAAATCATTTTCATAATTTTCCTGTCGGCAAAGACACTCATAAAATACCTCAAAAAATCACCCATTATCACAATTAATGAAACCCAAAAAAAATCACCCGTTCTCACAAGGGTTAATGTAAACAAAAACTCCTAATGTAAACAAAAAACATCAAAGCGCCACCGAAAACACAAATTTTCAAGAATTTAACAATTCTCAAATTTTAATTACCCAAATTTAACAATTTCAGCCACAATTTAACAGTTTTAATTGATTTAGAATTGGAAATCCTCTACTACTGGCGGGGGTAGGCTCATAAAAGTTTTTCGTAATATTATACTGTAGAGAGCTAAAATTTTGTAGACAAATAGTCCTAATTGATTTACTCAATCGGAAAATCCAAAAATTAAAGCACCAGCTACCCTACTGAAACTTTGCATGAACATTGGGCATATCCTTTTGATTTATGTACTTCGGCTAAGCAGACTTTAATATGTAAATATATTGAGAAAATAGGCGGGATCACGCCCAGTAAAATTTATGCTGCATTTTACATGTTTTTTTTCAGACTACTATTACCAAATTACGTACACACTGGCGACCCGTTGTGATGACACAATAGTCCATTTTTAAGGTGTACAATCCAACACCCATTACGCTCTAACCCATTATTTTATGTAATTATGCCATTTTTGGTACAGTGATAATGAATAGAAATAAAATACACTAGAAATTTTAAGTTTAAAAAGTGTTATCATAGAAAATTTTTCAAAAAGTAGTCAGATCCTCACAAAAACATAAATGTGAAAAGATTATCTAGAAATTATATGACACCCTTACGATTACAAATTTATACAATACAAGGCATATTTGAGTGTTAGGTATTGTGCCAAACAACACAGAAAAAAAGTATCATCGAAATGCAACCAACAAAACAAATTGTTAATACTTAATTTAAAAATTAACAATGATCATTGTTGATATAACAAATTTAAATTTTTGTAGTCAATTAAACTACTCAAGAAAATTATTTGTTAAATTATATCATAACGGAATGCGCACATGCAGAAGAAACAAGAAATCATGTTTTGTATGTATCCATCATTTGCCTATCTAATAAAGTGTTGCTCCGTAGCTGAGAGGTAAGTGAGTTATACATTAAACACATTCACCACAGCAGGCTACCGACTACAAAATGTCAAGGATATAATACACATGTTTATATGAGAATGATTCTTTTGAAGACGGCAAGGCAATACGGCGACAGGTTGTTGTCTATGCTGATTTTGTCGTTGTAGTCCAATTAAACTAATTTCTATTTCTTTGACTACAGTGAGAAAATTCAGTATTGCCAGTATAATACAAAATGTTGAATGAATGATTTTGTACAATTATTGCATATTATTTAACAGAAACAACATCCAAAAATTTATGTTAAGAATTAGTTGATTAATTTTTTTACTTTTACGTAAAAGAGTAATTAATTTTTATAAATGCAAAATATATAAAAGTGGCAATACTGAACTATGTATATGTACTTGAATATGAGGTGCAGATGTTGCTGCTGCCGTTTCCAAAATAATTAAGTAGCCGACTACGAGGCGACAAATGCTGCTAGCGGCATATGAAGTCGTGTGTTCGTGTAGCATCGTGGGATTGGCTGTTAATGTTGCACATAGGTACGAAATTTCGCAATATTTTTGAAAGAGCTAACGGTGTCCTGAAAAACAGATGGCGATGTACATCTGGAGCAAGGAAACTGCACTACAGTGCCAAAAAAGCAATCCAAATTATAAATGTTTGTGCTGCCTTACATAACATTTGCATTTGTTACAAAAGCAATGACCCTGTCATAGATCTAACATTATTTAATACATCAGAGTCAATCTTATGAAGGCGATGAAGTGCAAGCGAATGGAAGGTATAATAATATAGCATAGCGTATACGCAATGACATTGCCGTGGCACTTTTACACTATATTTAAAAAAAATTCTTTGAAATTCATTGTTTATTGAAATATCAAAAATAACGGCTGTGTTCGTAAATGCATCACTGCTGTGCATAGTACGTGCAAACTTGTATTTAAAATTCAATACAAGTTCGCTGATAATCTGTTTTAGTAGTAATAATGTTTGTACATCATATTTGAATTTCTGTGTGCGTTATCTATGTGAAATAGTTTAGAGCATTTAAATTTCAATTTGCAACGCAGTGATGCATTTACGAACAGACCCAACATTAAAAATTCATTTTAAAACTATTTAAACTGTATTTTATATACATACATGTGTATATCGAGGTACAAAATTGAAAACGTTTTAGTAGCAGTATTAACATTAAATTAAAGCTTTCTTCATGGTTCATAAATCTAAAAAAATATATTACCAAACTAAATATTTGTAAGCCTTTTGCTGTAACTTATCAATGGTTTATATAGCACTGTCATCTAGCATATTATTCATTGTTATTATTACGAAGCTGACACAACTTTAAATCTTTAGTTTCCATCATCAGAGCGCTCATTTTCAAATTACTTTCGACTTATCTTTAAAATGGCTTTCCTGAACAAAACCGGTTTTTCCCTTTAGGTCAGTTTCTATTTTGCGCGTCACATACATATATAGAAATAAGATGTTATATATGGCGCCATATAAAAATGTATGCATACATGATATCTCACATAAGATCGCATTTGCAATCATAAAAGCTTGAATTGGAAGTCTGTTAGAAAATACATACGCCACCCAGCTAAAAAAAATATGTATGGAGTATATATGATATCCCATATATGGTTCGGTTCCGAAAAATGAGGGTATATGGCCATATATGATTACCCAGCAAAAAATTACACATTACCATTAGAACTACTTGCCATATAATGACTTACTTTTGTGATTGCCAATTTCCATTACTCGCTTACAAATCACATTACCTAAAGTTTAAAAAAATGAAGTGCGAGTTGCTAAATGAAGAGAATGATTTTTTTAGACGAAATAGATTACGTGAAATGTTGACAAATAAAAAAATGAAAGTACTTCTCAAGAATCGATTATTTTAGTCTCACGCCTTGTTAAAATCATTAAGTTGGTAATCCAGTAGGGAAGTGCTTCCACCAAAAATGCTTAATTCCAAACTCGATTACCTTTTTTGAAATTTTTTGCTGGGTATATACATATATTCATACACTTTCATACATGTATGTGTAAATATTCCCTATACAGTCTGCAAAGTGCAATAAATTAAATTACTAAAATTACTTTTTTTAGATTTTGAACAGGGAGGTTGTATTTAATGAAACATTTGTTTGGACAAATAACGAAAATCGAACTAAAAGTAATTTCATTATTCATTTTAAGTCAAAAGGTAAATCAATTATTTACAAAACTAATATCCCTTTAAAGGGCGGGTTTTGTTTCCTATTAGTTTTTACACAAAGAAATCGTTTATATTCTTTTAGTATGTGTTTTGTTTTACCATTTTTAGTACAGCCTTTTCTTTAAGATTATTCAAAACTCTTATTTCAGTTTGGTCAACCTCTTCATCTTCAGCCCATTTAAGACTTTATTTAATGCTTCCACTGCTTCCTTGTGTTTTATTACGATTTCTGGCTGTTCTACAATAGAATCACTATCTTCGTCACCTTCAGATTCATTATCAATTTCAAAAATTTCACATTCTGTCTGGTTCTCGTCGAAATTGTTATTCCAGTCTTTGACTAGAGAAATGTTAACGTCTGCCTGTAAAAATTGTGTTAAATTTTTAAAGAAAAATTAAAAATTTTTTATAAAACAAACCTAAGGACTTAAAGTCTGCAGAATACCAACCGCTCTTTCTTCCAACTGTCTTATTTCTGCCTGTCAGGTTTCTCTCAATTCACCTAAGGGTACGTTATCATCAGGGTTCTCCTGATCCGAAACTAAATCTAAAATGTTTTCCCAACATTTGCACAATAATTCTTGTGTGATTCGACTCCATGCAGAGTCTAAGAGAGTTATTGCACCTCTTAATGAAATCATTTTTATTGACTCCAACAAATTTAATTTATTTCCTGCAATTAAAGCCAAAAAGTTGTTTCTATAATGCAGTTTTGTAATTTTAAAAACATTTTGATGCATTGGCTGGATTAATGAGGTTACATTTGGAGGCAAAAACATTGTAGAAATGGAACCATCCTGAGATATCAACTCTTTTTCAGGAGGATGCAACGGGGCATTGTCTAATAATAAAAGAGCCTTTACTGGCAGACCCTTTTTTCTAGAAAATCCGCAACCTAAACAAAATATTGCAAATTTAAAAGTTTTCAATCATGTATAATTGACTTACCTCAGGTACGAATGAATAGTGAAACCAATGCTTGAATAATGAAGACGTCATCCAAGCAGACTTAGAGCTTTTATAGTAAACAGGGCATGCATAATTTTTGAAGCATCGGGGCTTTTTTGCCTTTCCAATAACAAAGAGCTTAAGCTTATGTGATCCTGACGCATTTGTGCAACACATAAAAGTGAGTCGCTGTTTCTCCATTTTAGAGCCTGGTGCAGTTTTTTCTCCAAATATGAAACAAAAATTTTTTCCGGCCACTGTTTCCAATATAAACCGGATTCGTCAGCGTTATACAACTGATCTTGACATCACCCGAGCTCATTAATTTTTGCTCTTAACTTTATTTTAAACTGATCTACCAGATGTGGTTGAGCGGAAAGTTTTTCTCCGCTAATTTTAAGCAGTCGAACACCATACCTGTTTTTGAAATTTTGTAGCCATCCGTCGCTTGCATTAAATCCACGATTGTTTTAATTAATTTGCTCATGAAATTGTTTGTCTTAAGTAAAACATCTTATGAGAGATAAGGAGACACATCTTGGGAAATTATTTCTTAAGAATTTCAAGTTTATGTCAAAATGCTTTATCCGGTAAAAATCGGATAGTTTTTAAAAAAGTTACAAGCTTCAGAAATTTTTTTGAGTACCAGGTAGGCAACTTTGGCCCACTGTTACCCATGTCCACCTCAAGCCAGAAGGCTGTCACGACATGTGTTAAAAAAAGCCTAAGTCCTCCTCTATAGATGTTAGGAGTTTCATATAAATCCAATCAGTAGTTTAGAAGTTCCAGATTTATTGTCATTAGCTTTGTAAAAGTCCCCACTGTGCAATGTAAATTTTACTCGTGCGTGATTTAGAATATTTTGTTCGTGAGCGTGCGTGATCGTGAAATTTTTCAACATCATTCGTGCGTGAAAGTGCGTGAGTAAAATATTTTTCTGCGTGATCGTGCGTGTCGTGAGTCGAAAAACGCGCACGTGTGCACGATGACGAGTAGTGTTGCCAGTTTGTTTCTAGAGCTTATCCCCAATTTTTGATTTGTCATCCCCGAAAATCCCCAAATTGAGTTTTTTATTAAAATTTTTGTTTTGTGAAAAACATAAAAATGTTAAATTTTATTTAAAAAATAATGACAAAAATAACATATTTATTCAATAAAATTCATTTATATCGATTGCAAAGAAAAAATAATAGAAAGCTTAATATACAAAAGTATAAAAAAATTGTTAACCAAAGTTTACCATTTCAAATATTTCAGAATCGAAATCTTCCGATTCATCAGCCTCAGAAATTTTGTTGTACATATTACTTGTATTAACAAGCTTTAGCATTTCAGCGGAATGATTAATTTGTCAAAGCAAATGGAATTATTTTTAAAGTGTGTTTATTCTAATAAGTGCTTCCAATAAGTCATATTTCATTTTGTTACGTATCCTTGTTTTGGTAGTGTTCATTATATTGGTTAATCTGCCTAGGTACTTCTTCTTTATTAGGTATAGAATTCATTCACTATGAATAGAAACACACATTTTTAGACTTGCCAGATACACATTTCTTAGCTCAAAGATCATTCTTGTTACCATAAGTTATAAAAAAATTCCAAACAATTTGGTTATCATCCCCAACAAATCCCTAGATCCCCAACAAGAAATATTCATCCCCAATCTTGAAAAAAAAAACCCCAATTTGAGGACGAATCCCCTAAACTGACAACACTGACGACGAGTTGAATCACATGCCTCGCTCTCTGAATCATGTTTGTGAATCATGCCGTTTACACTACGCTTTCTTTCTTCGCGTGAAGCGTGCCAATTTAGTGCTTTTCGCACTAGATTTAGTGCTTTTCGCACTAGATTTAGTGCTTTAAGCACTACATTTAGTGCTTTTAAATTCATAACAGTCCGGAATTTTTCAACTAGATATTTAAAAAAAAAGCCCTAATTTGGTGCTTTTTCACCTTTGCTTTTAGTGCGTTTTACAAATCCACTAAATACTAATTTGTGATAGTCTGGTGGCTATTAGCAAAACACCAAATAATAATTTTCCACTTTTCTATCTGATTGCACCCCTTTTAGATACGCAAAGTATCTTTTGCAGAATGTTAATTTAGCTGGGTTAAATACAGAGAAAGAACAACTTTCTCTTTCACAGTGAGAAAAAATTGGTATTACGTACATAAATGGAAAAATTTGCTCAGAAATGATCGATTTTGGATTGAAGTTTATAACTATAGAAATTATTCTAATGATAATCCATTTCTGAAATTGTCAATATTTGCTGTAAAACTATTAACATTTCCATGTTCAAGTCCTGAGGTGGAAAGAAATTTTAGCGCTAATAACTATTTTAAAAGTAAGTTAGAAATAAAATAATAATTTTTAAGACATCAAATTATTTGATTCATATAAAATACGGTCTAACAAGAAAAGACTTAAGTTATTCAGAATGTAACATACATCTGTAAAAATTAGTTCAGATGAAAGGCCTTAAAAATCAAATTGTTTTATTAAAACAGTTTTATGGCCAGAAGAAAAAGATGAAACGACTTTTTCCTTAAAGGATTAGTATAATTATATATCTTTTATATATGTAAATACGGCACACATTTTTTGTCGTACACTTTTAAGTATCTTATCGTCCACCAGTATTAGCGAAATATATATGGTTCAAGAGGTACTTTTGTGTAGATATGCACAAAATTTATTGGCTCAAAAGTAGTAAACAGCGATTTAAATTTGCTTGAAAAAGAGGAAACTTGCTTCTTTGCTTCTTTTCTATGCATGTATTTATAATAAATAAAAACATACTAGGTGTCATCTGGTCTAATTTAGACCACCGAGCGATCCTAGTTAATATAAATATACCAGCTACACACGGTGTGCTTCGCTACCCCCATCGTCTTGTCAATTTAATTTTTTATTGATTTGAAAATGTTGGAGGGGCAGAAATTAGATACATTAAGTACCTACAGAGCCTATGCCTTCTTATAAATGAACGGACAACTATACTTTAAATTTCATTAAAATCGATTTCAAAGATTCGATGGAGCAGAATTCACCCCTTGCCCCTTGCTTGTCTTACTTATAAGAAAGTACATACAGTATGTCTCCTTCTAAGCGAAGGGGTATCTATATTTTAAATTTTACCAAAATCGAGTTGAAGCTCTGAAATTTTCCCCCTTACTTCCTCTTGGTCCTAGTTTAAGGAATGTTTAGGGCCATTTTATGACTCTTGAGACGCAAGTCTATAAACTGCATTGAAATCGGTTGGATTGTTTCTGAGAGGTAGAAATTTTCTCCTGTCACCCTCCTGGTCCTACTTTTGAAAATTTACATAGCCTTTGTGAATTTTTAGATGCAGACCTATCTATGTTATACATTTCATTAAAATCGTTTTAATTGTTTCGGAGGCAATAACTTCCCCCTATTGTCCTCCTGTTGAAAATTTTCATAGCATATGGAAATTTTTAGACTCAGATCTATCTATGTTCTAAATTGCATTAAAATCGGTTTGAACATTTCGGAGGGGCAGAAATTTCCGTATCGCCCTCCTGGCTCTAGTTTAAAAAAAAGTAATACCCTCAAACCTTCACGGAATTGCACAACCTACGTGCACCAAGTTTTATCGGGATCGGATTACCGGTTTGGTGGCACATAAGGAACATACAAAATGTAAAATATTTTTTTTATTGGTTCAAATAAAAGAGGGTTTTTAAATTTTATTTGCTTTCCTGAGCTCAGCTAGGAGCTCTTAAGAATGTTGTTTAATAATTGTAATTCTTAAACTAACTATGAGAATAATGATTCACCTATCTTAACCTAAGAGGGAAAAGAAAAGGTATATGCTTACTAGGCAAAATGTTCCTTTTAGTTTCTCAATGTAGACGTGAGGCGTGTGTCTGATAAGTAATTAGTAAAACATAGATTTTGTATTGTTTATATAAACACATGTGGTTATTAAATGTGATTTATTCAAGTGCTTTATGCTGTGGCCTTTGATCGGACTTGTGATTGTCAAATGGCCGTTGTACAAAATACATATTTATGTTGCAGTCTGTCAATGCATTTATCTAACACTTCATGCAGCGGTATTTGCCCGAATGCATGAGTGTCAAATGTCCATTGCACAACATTCAATACAATTGGATATTATGTATGTTGCGGTCAATTTAACTTTAAATGTTTACTATACAATGTTGGTCGTAGTGATAGTTAGAACCAGTGTACGAAAATAAACTGTACATTATTTAATGTAATACACACGGGGTAAGATATGACATCTATCTACTTTGTGTATTTTACATATACACTAAACGATAGGAATCCCAATGATTTTTCTTCTCAAGTAATATGCCTTATAAAGCACTCAGCTTGACGGCCTATAGCATTGAAATTAAAATTCTTGTGTAAAACTATGTGTAAATACACTATATTTTAGTGTTTTTTGTCAAAGTGTTAGTGCTTCATAAGCAAAGACTGTAACTTGGAGGCATTGAACATAAAATTGGTAATAAAATTGCTTGCAGCCTACGTCACAACTTCAATTTTAGCAAATTTTGACAAACCATACGTGTGAAAAAATTGAAAGCAATTTATTGAACGTGTAGACGCAAGGTAAATATATGTACATCCAGCGTGACCGTTTGACCGACTTAAGTGGCGAATTGCCACTTTTTCGACTGCCTTTCCACTTTTTCAACTGCCTTGCCACTTTTTGTACCCTTTTTTTTAGGGTGAGTTATATAATTATAATATATATAATATACATTAAAAATAAAAAGTTTAGTGTAGTTTTCTTGATTTTTTTTAATTTTGCACCCTTTTTTTGATAAATCCCCTATTTGGTGCCACTTTGTGAAAAATGTCATCAGTCACCCTGTGTACATCCATTCATAAATGCATGTATGAATGCATGCATGTTCATATAAAGATGTGCAATTTAAAAAAAAAAAGTTGTTGTTTGTTTTCGTTGGGAGGAAAATAACTAGGAGAGACAATTATTGAGAGTATAAACATTGTTGGCATTTTAGCATTTTCATTGCTAGATCTAGCATTTTCATTAGTTAAAAAGTATTCAACTTTAAAAAAATTCTGCTAAATGCTTTTCTGGCAGAATTTGTTGACAATAAAAAATTTTAATTTGGTAAAAATATTCTTCTGTGTAAAGTTTCCCTGATGATCTGAACTAGCAACAATTAAATCCGCATAGGATCCCAAGAACAGCTCAATAATAAATTTCAATATATTTTTAATAAAAAAATATTTTAATGAATGAGTATTTAAATTATATTTTGAGATTATTAGTGGGTTAAAAAAATTTTAAACGTAATTGTAACATATCCAAAAATGACCAATTATTAACTATTATATATATGTATCTGCTATAAAAATACCTGTAAATACTAATAAGTTTATATAAACATGAAATTCAAAGCTATTTCAATAATTTTCTTCATTTAAATCTGTCATTATACTTTTGTTCTGTAGAACATTTTAGCAGAATTTTTTGACCGATTTAGCATTCTCTCATCATCGTTTTCTGGCAACACTAAGTATAAAGCACACACATTAAAACATCAGTGTTGCCGAATTCTGCGATATTATCTATAAATGGAACAAAGCAATTTTTCCTCAACTATATTTGAATTATAAGATATTTATGTAATTTTAATATAATTTTGCTTCAACATTATTGTATGCTCGAACTACTAAGTGGAAGGAATATGCTAGTTTATACTTTGATAATCAAGTTGCATACCTACATATTTTGTACACATTTCGTGTTAAATTATATAAAAGGTATTGTGTTTGTCATTTACAATACATGTAAATCACAAATTAAAAGTTTCGTTGAATTATTAAAGTCAAACACTTAAGATTAATGAAAGGGGTTCAACGTAACGCTTTCATTCCCGTTACGGAGTGTTTTTCCTTCAGTGTATTATAATATATGAGCTCATGTATGCAAATTTAAATATGAAGCTCTTCATATGTGAATCCATATGTGACAGCGTCTGGAGAAAGGGACCTAAAGGTAAAAAAATAAATTTTCACTTTTTTTTGATGTGGACAACATCTGAGCATCGAATGAGACCGATCCCATGCTTTAAAAGTGTTTCCTCCCAGAGATATGCGCGTTTTATGATGTGATGGTACACCAAAGATACACGTATTTAAATCTTTAAAATGGCTCTCCTGAGCAAAACCGGTTTTTACCCTTAGGTCCCTTTCTATTTTGCTCGTCACATATATATAAATAAGATGTAATATATGGCGCCATATAAAAAAGTATGCATACATAATATCTCATATAAGATCGCATTTGCAATCAAAAAAGCTTGAGTTGGAAGTCTGTTAGAAAATACATACCCCACCCAGCTAAAAAAAATATGTATGGAGCATATATGATATCCCATATATGGTTCGGTTCCAAAAAATGAGGATATATGGCCATATATGATTCTATATATTCATAAACTTTCATACATGTATATGTAAATATTCCCTACACAGTATGCAAAGTGCAATAAATTAAATTAATAAAATTACTTTTTTTAGATTTTGAACAGGGAGGTTGTATTTAATGAAACATTTGTTTGGACAAATAATGAAAATCGAGCTAAAAGTAATTTCATTAATCATTTTAAGTCAAAAGGTAAATCAATTATTTACAAAACTAATATCCCTTTAAAGGGCGGGTTTTGTTTCCTATTAGTTTTTACACGAAAAAATCATTTATCTTCTTTTAGTATGTGTTTTATTTTACAATTTTTAGTACAGCCTTTTCTTTAAGATTATTCAAAACTCTTATTTCAGTTTGGTCAACCTTTTCATTTTCAGCCCATTTTAAGACTTTATTTAATGCTTCCACTGCTTCCTTGTGTTTTATTACGATTTCTGGCTGTTCTACAATAGAATCACTATCTTCGTCACCTTCAGATTCATTATCAATTTCAAAAATTTCACATTCTGTCTGCTTCTCGTCCATATTGTTATTCCACTCTGTGACTAGAAAAATGGTAACGTCTGCCTGTAAAAATTGTGTTAAATTTTTAAAGAAAAATTAAAATTTTTTTATAAAACAAACCTGAGGACTTAAAGTCTGCAGAAGACTCGTCTCGTCTTATTTGCAATTAAAAACTGTATTTGTAAATACTCGACTAGTCGGTATTATAGAAATATGTTCGTAGTTAAATAATTAATTATTTGAATTATTTTTACTTTTTTCATTTATAAATGAAAAATTATAACAATAACAAAAATTAAAAATTTTAAAAACCCCGAATATTTCTGGAAAAGACGTGATATCTTCTAAGCGGCTGGACCGATTTTATTAAAACATACCTAAGAACCTTGTCGATCAAGTCACCTTTCAAACAGAAAAAATTAAATCAAAATCGGTCCAGCCGTTTGGTCTGTACGAGTACTTGTTCAGACACACAGATACAGAGACACACACTACAAACATATAACACCCCTTTCTTAGTCGGGGGTTAAAAAGAAAGTGAATTAACTTCAATTTTTCCATCTATATTTTACTTTACTTTTCTTGATGCTGACCATTTTCATATATATATGTATAGTTTAAGGCCCAAATTTTTTCTTCAAAATGTACTTCATTTGAACCTATTTTAACTTATAAACATTTTATAAAAACTTACTTATTAACTTATAAAAAGTTTTATTAATATTAAAGATGAAATTAAGTTAAAATACATATTCTTTAATTGTGATGCTCCGAGAAATAATTTGCATTTGGAATCAAGGATTTGGGTGTCAGATTTTTTGCAATATTTTCACAATTTATTGGCTTTTCTATCGACCAAAACAATAAAATGGTCGACATCATCGAGCCAAATATCGCCAACTGGAAGAACAGCTCTTTTTCTAATACCTGATATGCTAAACTGTGTATATGATTGCCCTACGGAATACATTCATTTAAAATGATACGAAGGGATAAATTGAAAAAGGATCATCAAAAGTTTCATTGGCACGAGAAGGGGTCAAAAGTGATGCTTTAATGTTACATCGGCAACGCTGTTCTCAGCAATGCCTGCAGTGTATGCAGATAGAAATGAGAGTGTGTACGCTGGACGGGTAGTACTGGAAATACCCGTCATAGAAAATTTTAGCTTGTATGAGATGCGCATTCTATATGATTTATATTCTTTGATTATATGTTATGTATTTTATATATAAGTTTGTATATGGATCCCTATTTTCAATTATCCGTGAGCGACAAAAATTAAAGTTTTCAGAAGACGGGTTTTATTGTATCCAAATATATTTTACCATACATAAATTTTCGCTTAAGATAATATTTTACTGCTGCTTTGTTCCCCGCAATCGTAAAATTATAAAATTTAAACCATAATTAATTCATGCAAAGTTCGAAAGTTGTACAATGAAAGGTTCCGGAGATATGGAGGTGCAAAAAGTGCATATTTTAAGACATATTCACTGACTCAGTCATCAATATTATGAAGCACTTCCACTATAGCTAGAGATCTGAAATTTGGTACACAAATAGACCTAGGTGAGCAATTAACTAGAAAAATCTGAAACCTAGAAATTTTAGCCAGGGGTCGGGGCTACGCCCATACAAATTAAAAATTGTTCTAGTGAGCTGAAATTCGATACAGAGCTAGGTCGAAGTGAGCAATCAACTAAAAAAATCTGAAAACCCGGAAAATATAGCCAGGATGGCGGGGCTATGCCCACAAAGGTAAGAATTAAAAATGCAAATATAAGGCACTTAATGCTATTTTATTGAAATTTGGCATATATACTGCGGTAACATAAGGCTATAAATTTTTCATTAACAAAGAGGGCGTTCACACGTTCATAAAATTTAATACAATACATTTTCATGGACTACGGCTCAGATTATTTAGATACACTATTTATATACTATGTATTATTATCCGTTTGCAATGAAACTTGACACGAATAATACGCATTGGCCGAAAAAAATCTTGGGTTTGAAAAGTGGACAGGGTTACGCCCATAAAAATTAAAAATTGCTCTAAGGAGCTGAAATTTGATATACAAAAAGGTCTAGGTTAGAAAACAACAAGAAAAACCTGAAAACCCTGAAATTTTGATCAGAGGGGCGGGGCGGCGCCCATAAAAATTAAAAGTTGCGCTTATGAGCTGAAATTTGAAACACAAGTAGGTCTAGGTGGGAAACCAACTAGAAATCATCTGAAAACCCCGCAAATTTTACCAGAATGGGTGGGGCCACGCTAATATTGTTTGAAACTAAAAACTTGCAGCCTTATTTATAAAACTTATTACGGCTTTATAAAGGCTTTTTAAGAAAAATTTTGTATGAAAATATGTCTCAAAACCCCTTTGTAAGGCGTTAATAGGTTACATAAATAAGGCTGTTAATATACAGCTTTTAACTTAAGCCATTTTAGTGAAACCTTGCATATACATACGTTGCACGTATAAAATACTTTAAACTATCACCTAAAAAATAGGGCGTGTTAACTCCCATAAAATTTTAGCCTTGTTCTTAATCTAATTCGGTAGATTATAATCGCTGCTCACAACAAAATTGTGAGTTTAAAAAATTTAAAGGTATAATTCGCCCTAGAGAGCTGACATCTTATACACATGTCTGTGTAGATGAGTAAACCAATGGGAAAATCTTAAAACCAAGAATTTTTATCCGTTAAAACTCCAATTCGTACTAGAGAGCTGAAATTTGATACACAAATATATCTAGATCAGATATCACTAAGAAATATCTAAGAAACCAGAAGTTTTGAGCAGGGGGTGGGAACAAGCACTGTAAACTCAAAATTAAGTTAAATTTTATTGAAACTTTTCATACATGAAAAGTGGCCGTGACTACACCCATAAATCTTAGCTGTTTCTTTCACGTACTTCGGCTTAGCAGTTTTTAGTATATTACTCATTAGCTTTTTCCTACGAAACTTTACATGCACCATAAGCACTAACAGATATAAAAGTCGGCGGGGCTAGGATCATAAAAGTTTTGCGTAATATTAAACTGTAGAGAGCTGAAATTTTGCAGACAAATAGTCCTAATTGATTTACTCAATCGGAAAATCCAAAAATTAAAGCACCAGCTACCCTACTGAAACTTTGCATGAACATTGGGCATATCCTTTTGATTTATGTACTTCGGCTAAGCAGACTTTAATATGTAAATATATTGAGAAAATAGGCGGGATCACGCCCAGTAAAATTTATGCTGCATTTTACATGTTTTTTTTCAGACTACTATTACCAAATTACGTACACACTGGCGACCCGTTGTGATGACACAATAGTCCATTTTTAAGGTGTACAATCCAACACCCATTACGCTCTAACCCATTATTTTATGTAACTATGCCATTTTTGGTACAGTGATAATGAATAGAAATAAAATACACTAGAAATTTTAAGTTTAAAAAGTGTTATCATAGAAAATTTTTCAAAAAGTAGTCAGATCCTCACAAAAACATAAATGTGAAAAGATTATCTAGAAATTATATGACACCCTTACGATTACAAATTTATACAATACAAGGCATATTTGAGTGTTAGGTATTGTGCCAAACAACACAGAAAAAAAGTATCATCGAAATGCAACCAACAAAACAAATTGTTAATACTTAATTTAAAAATTAACAATGATCATTGTTGATATAACAAATTTAAATTTTTGTAGTCAATTAAACTACTCAAGAAAATTATTTGTTAAATTATATCATAACGGAATGCGCACATGCAGAAGAAACAAGAAATCATGTTTTGTATGTATCCATCATTTGCCTATCTAATAAAGTGTTGCTCCGTAGCTGAGAGGTAAGTGAGTTATACATTAAACACATTCACCACAGCAGGCTACCGACTACAAAATGTCAAGGATAGAATACACATGTTTATATGAGAATGATTCTTTTGAAGACGGCAAGGCAATACGGCGACAGGTTGTTGTCTATGCTGATTTTGTCGTTGTAGTCCAATTAAACTAATTTCTATTTCTTTGACTACAGTGAGAAAATTCAGTATTGCCAGTAAAATACAAAATGTTGAATGAATGATTTTGTACAATTATTGCATATTATTTAACAGAAACAACATCCAAAAATTTATGTTAAGAATTAGTTGATTAATTTTTTTACTTTTACGTAAAAGAGTAATTAATTTCTATAAATGCAAAATATATAAAAGTGGCAATACTGAACTATGTATATGTACTTGAATATGAGGTGCAGATGTTGCTGCTGCCGTTTCCAAAATAATTAAGTAGCCGAGTACGAGGCGACAAATGCTGCTAGCGGCATATGAAGTCGTGTGTTCGTGTAGCATCGTGGGATTGGCTGTTAATGTTGCACATAGGTACGAAATTTCGCAATATTTTTGAAAGAGCTAACGGTGTCCTGAAAAACAGATGGCGATGTACATCTGGAGCAAGGAAACTGCACTACAGTGCCAAAAAAGCAATCCAAATTATAAATGTTTGTGCTGCCTTACATAACATTTGCATTTGTTACAAAAGCAATGACCCTGTCATAGATCTAACATTATTTAATACATCAGAGTCAATCTTATGAAGGCGATGAAGTGCAAGCGAATGGAAGGTATAATAATATAGCATAGCGTATACGCAATGACATTGCCGTGGCACTTTTACACTATATTTAAAAAAAATTCTTTGAAATTCATTGTTTATTGAAATATCAAAAATAACGGCTGTGTTCGTAAATGCATCACTGCTGTGCATAGTACGTGCAAACTTGTATTTAAAATTCAATACAAGTTCGCTGATAATCTGTTTTAGTAGTAATAATGTTTGTACATCATATTTGAATTTCTGTGTGCGTTATCTATGTGAAATAGTTTAGAGCATTTAAATTTCAATTTGCAACGCAGTGATGCATTTACGAACAGACCCAACATTAAAAATTCATTTTAAAACTATTTAAACTGTATTTTATATACATACATGTGTATATCGAGGTACAAAATTGAAAACGTTTTAGTAGCAGTATTAACATTATATTAAAGCTTTCTTCATGGTTCATAAATCTAAAAAAATATATTACCAAACTAAATATTTGTAAGCCTTTTGCTGTAACTTATCAATGGTTTATATAGCACTGTCATCTAGGATATTATTCATTGTTATTATTACGAAGCTGACACAACTTTAAATCTTTAGTTTCCATCATCAGAACGCTCATTTTCAAATTACTTTCGACTTATCTTTAAAATGGCTTTCCTGAACAAAACCGGTTTTTCCCTTTAGGTCAGTTTCTATTTTGCGCGTCACATACATATATAGAAATAAGATGTTATATATGGCGCCATATAAAAATGTATGCATACATGATATCTCACATAAGATCGCATTTGCAATCATAAAAGCTTGAATTGGAAGTCTGTTAGAAAATACATACGCCACCCAGCTAAAAAAATATGTATGGAGTATATATGATATCCCATATATGGTTCGGTTCCGAAAAATGAGGGTATATGGCCATATATGATTACCCAGCAAAAAATTACACATTACCATTAGAACTACTTGCCATATAATGACTTACTTTTGTGATTGCCAATTTCCATTACTCGCTTACAAATCACATTACCTAAAGTTTAAAAAAATGAAGTGCGAGTTGCTAAATGAAGAGAATGATTTTTTTAGACGAAATAGATTACGTGAAATGTTGACAAATAAAAAAAGGAAAGTACTTCTCAAGAATCGATTATTTTAGTCTCACGCCTTGTTAAAATCATTAAGTTGGTAATCCAGTAGGGAAGTGCTTCCACCAAAAATGCTTAATTCCAAACTCGATTACCTTTTTTGAAATTTTTTGCTGGGTATATACATATATTCATACACTTTCATACATGTATGTGTAAATATTCCCTATACAGTCTGCAAAGTGCAATAAATTAAATTACTAAAATTACTTTTTTTAGATTTTGAACAGGGAGGTTGTATTTAATGAAACATTTGTTTGGACAAATAACGAAAATCGAACTAAAAGTAATTTCATTATTCATTTTAAGTCAAAAGGTAAATCAGTTATTTACAAAACTAATATCCCTTTAAAGGGCGGGTTTTGTTTCCTATTAGTTTTTACACAAAGAAATCGTTTATATTCTTTTAGTATGTGTTTTGTTTTACCATTTTTAGTACAGCCTTTTCTTTAAGATTATTCAAAACTCTTATTTCAGTTTGGTCAACCTCTTCATCTTCAGCCCATTTAAGACTTTATTTAATGCTTCCACTGCTTCCTTGTGTTTTATTACGATTTCTGGCTGTTCTACAATAGAATCACTATCTTCGTCACCTTCAGATTCATTATCAATTTCAAAAATTTCACATTCTGTCTGGTTCTCGTCGAAATTGTTATTCCAGTCTTTGACTAGAGAAATGTTAACGTCTGCCTGTAAAAATTGTGTTAAATTTTTAAAGAAAAATTAAAAATTTTTTATAAAACAAACCTAAGGACTTAAAGTCTGCAGAATACCAACCGCTCTTTCTTCCAACTGTCTTATTTCTGCCTGTCAGGTTTCTCTCAATTCACCTAAGGGTACGTTATCATCAGGGTTCTCCTGATCCGAAACTAAATCTAAAATGTTTTCCCAACATTTGCACAATAATTCTTGTGTGATTCGACTCCATGCAGAGTCTAAGAAGTTATTGCATCTCTTAATGAAATCATTTTTATTGACTCCAACAAATTTAATTTATTTCCTGCAATTAAAGCCAAAAAGCTGTTTCTATAATGCAGTTTTGTAATTTTAAAAACATTTTGATGCATTGGCTGGATTAATGAGGTTACATTTGGAGGCAAAAACATTGTAGAAATGGAACCATCCTGAGATATCAACTCTTTTTCAGGAGGATGCAACGGGGCATTGTCTAATAATAAAAGAGCCTTTACTGGCAGACCCTTTTTTCTAGAAAATCCGCAACCTAAACAAAATATTGCAAATTTAAAAGTTTTCAATCATGTATAATTGACTTACCTCAGGTACGAATGAATAGTGAAACCAATGCTTGAATAATGAAGACGTCATCCAAGCAGACTTAGAGCTTTTATAGTAAACAGGGCATGCATAATTTTTGAAGCATCGGGGCTTTTTTGCCTTTCCAATAACAAAGAGCTTAAGCTTATGTGATCCTGACGCATTTGCGCAACACACAAAAGTGAGTCGCTGTTTCTCCATTTTAGCGCCTGGTGCAGTTTTTTTTCCAAATATGAAACAAAAATTTTTTCCGGCCACTGTTTCCAATATAAACCGGATTCGTCAGCGTTATACAACTGATCTTGACATAACCCGAGCTCATTAATTTTTTCTCTTAACTTCATTTTAAACTGATCTACCAGATGTGGTTGAGCGGTAAGTTTTTCTCCGCTAATTTTAAGCAGTCGAACACCATACCTCTTTTGGAAATTTTGTAGCCATCCGTCGCTTGCATTAAATCCACGATTGTTTTCATTAATTTGCTCATGAAGTTGTTTGGCTTTCGCTTTAAGCATTAGTCCACCTACTGGCATTTTCTTATTTCTCATGTTAACAAACCATTTATAAAGATATTTCTACATTCTCGGAAGCTCTGATGGCGTAATGTTTTGCGAACTCCTGGGCCACAAATTGTTTTGTTAACACATGTTTTTATTGCTTTGTCCTTATTTTATGTAATCCAATTTGTATCTTTTTTTGGGTTAAAAAACAGGTTTTTACATATGCATATGTATGAATGTATATGTAAAATTGACATTGCACAGTGGGGACTTTTACAAAGCAAATGACAATAAATCTGGAACTTCTAAACTACTGATTGGATTTTTATGAAACTCCTAACATCTATAGAGGAGGACTTAAGCTTTTTTAACACATGTCATGACAGCCTTCTGGCTTGAGGTGGACATGAGTTACAGTGGGCCAAAGTTGCCTTCCTGGTACTCAAAAAAACTTCTGAAGCTTGTAACTTTTTTTTAAGAATTATCCGATTTTTACCGGATAAAGCATTTTGACATAAACTTGAAATTCTTAAGAAATAATTTCCCAACATGTGTCTCCTTATCTCTCATAAGATGTTTTACTTAAGACAAAAAATTTGTTTTTGCCTTGACCTTTTTTAGTATTCCGCCTATTACTTTTTAGTTCATTGTTGGATTTTAAGTTAAAAGACAGCATTAAATTTTTGTCAAAATTTTGAATAAAAATAGGAAAAAAATTTATTAGCATATCCATTCGTGAAATCAGGGAAAGGCTAAAAAATCCAAATTTTAAAATTTCCCTGAAAAACGCATATGTTTTTTTAAGAATCTTCATTATTTTCGTTCTGTAAAAAACTTTGTTTAATACATTTTTAAATTACATAGCGCCAAAGACAATGTGTTAAGAATGTGCTTAGAACCAATTATTTTATATTTTGAACATGTATCCTACATTCAGCAATGTCCTAAAATAGTAAATTTTAAAAATATTTTTTGTGTTTAAGCGGTTATAAAAAGTTGTGACGGTAGATTTTGAAAGTTTCAACTATAAGATTTTATTATGTAGATAGTTTGAAACATTTTTAACTAAAATTTAAGAGCGTCTTGATTAAAATAATTTTATTTTTCTACATTGGTATATTTGAATTTCATATGAACCAGTTTACTACGCCTGAAAAAACAATAGCTCAATACACAATCTTGTGCAAATGGTCTTGCATAGCAGCATGTGCAAAATGGTATAGTATGTTGATACTCACCTATTCAGGAATGATATCTCGTGAGAGCGTGAGAATTCGTGCGTGATTATTAAAAATATCTCACGCACGATCAATTTATTTTTAAGTCACGCTCATGCACTCACGCGTGATTAATTATAAATTTGATCACGATCATGCGTGATTCACGCGTGACACGATAAAATCACGAATTTTGCACATCGCTATAAAGTTTAGAGTGTAAATTTTAGACTCTAAACAGTGTGCACACTTAATTTTTTTAAATTCGCTAGAATCGACAAAAAAAATCGGTAGATTTGAATGAAATTCGGTAGAAATTTTTTTTATTCAGAGAAACATAAAAAATAACGATTCAAAGAAACATAAAAAATAACAAAATATATGTACTTATATATAAGTGATAAGTGCAAGGAATATCAACCTAAACAGGTTCCAAAAGCGAATTTATAACTTCACATGTGATTGGAAATTAAACTGCCATAAACAATTAAGCATTTCCAATAAAAAAAAGTGTCATCCCCAGTTATTTGCCCTTACCCTTTATATAGATATGCTATGCATATATAAAATAATATACATAAATAACAGGAATTCAGTTTTTATACATAGGTTTTATAAAGCTACTAAAAAACTTTTATTTGACAAACATTTGTAACTACAAAGATTATACATAAGTAAGATATATTTATTTACTTTTCTGCAAAAATTATTAAATCATTGGTAGGAATAAATATTTCATCCCCAAGGCACAATTCTTTGGCAAATATTAGGTTACTTATAGTTTCAGTTTTTAACCGATTTCTTTGTTCTGTTTTAATGATTTTCATGACAGAAAATGACCGCTCTGCGGCCGCACTGCTATGTGGCAAAATAGGCAATTAACACATATATCGACTTAAATTACTAAATAACAATATTCGGTAGATTTCAGGCCTTGTTCGTTAGAATTGGTAGATTGTTAAATTCACAAACATATTCGGTAGAATCTACCGAATATCGGTAGAAGTGTGCACACTCACTCTAAACCACGGTTATCAGAAATGCAGATTTATCTGGATTTTGCAGATTTTTACCCTCCCAAAACACGAAATGCAGTTTTGAAGATTTTTAGCCTAAAAACGCAGATTTTTCAACTCCAATTATAGAGAATTTTTTTCATTTTTCCGAATTCTGCTACTACTTCTTGTTTGTTTTATGTGTGAACGACTGATAGTTTAGAGAGCTACAATATTTTAACTTAAAAGACATCATTAAAAAACAGAAGAAGTAACTTTGTCAAGCTTCTGGAAACGAATATCTGATATAAAACGAACTTATTCTGATTACGATTTTGCAGCCCTAAGTTTATTCAAAATGTAATGTCTTTACCACATTAATTTGGAAATGTCGAAAAAAATTTCAGTCAAGTGAACTTGAATAAAACAAAACTTCGAAGTCCTTTGGATATTTATGCAACAAATTAAATCACTTTTTGTGTAATTTTTTATATATCCGATTTCTTTTCTCATTTATTTTATATTATTTGCGCATATATCTATAAAGAATTTGTATTTGTTTGTTGGTTAAAAGCATTTTGTTTCTCCTGCAGAAAGACGGGGTTCCACACGCAAAGTTTACTTTGCAAAGTCTTGAGTTTGTAGGAGAGAAGAGAAAAGAGGTATTATTCTATATTCTTTTTTCTTCAACAAACTCAAGACTTTATGTAAACTTTGCGTGTGAAAAGCCAAACTCATTAGTAAGCTTTAACCAATGTGGCAATTAATTGTAAAAAGGTAATGAGAAAATAAAAGTGGATTCAAAATTGTAGATGTTAACTTGTAAAGATTTTTGCTTGAAGCTTATTCTGCCATGTTCATAAAAAATAGTTTTGTTTTACAAAAGGTTTACAAAACAAACTTTGAATTGAAATTTGTTTGTTAAACGTTTTGTAACCCAAAATAATTTTTATGAATATTACCTATTATGGTTGTGTACGTAATTCTTAATAATTTATTGATAGTCGTTCTATAAACATTTGAAGTTTTTTACCTTATTTCAAAAATTTTTTGGTTGAAGTCTGCTGATGAGTTTCACAAGCAGAAACGAAATGTACATTTTTCATACATTAAAGGTTTACATTCATAAAAAAATAGAATGTGCTTGAAAGTTATTTTAAGAACAGTTTTCCTAAAAACTTTAAATAAAATACATTTTAGGCCGGTTTTAAATTTTATAAATATGGGTCAATGAAAAAATGTTTATATTACAAATGTACATGCATCCATATTTATGTAATTTTTTTTAATTAAATATAAAAAAAGTTGTTTTAAAAATTTCTTTGAAGATTTTAAAAATAAAATGCAGATTTTGAAGATTTTTTCGTTAAAAATTTTTATATTTTGCAGATTTTATGCTTAGAAATTCTGACAACACTGCTCTAAACATAGCTTTTCACTTGAAAACAAACATATCATGTGTGTGTGTGCGAGTGTAGTATTTTCTTTTGGTTTTATGATTTTTCTCTTATTTGTATGTACCCAGCAAAAATTTTGCTTCAAATAAAGCAGGTGTTTACATAGTGTCCACACCTGATGATTTTATATCAGACCTCGTAATATGACGCCGGCAGAGCAACTGTCATTTTTTCATTAATATCAACACAAAGGGGTAGACGTTGATGATTTTATATTATGATGAATCAAACAAATATTTGAAAAATACTTGCCAAAAATAAATAATTTGCCTGTTGTTTAATTTTTTGGTCACAAATAATTGTTGTGCCGCATTTTTCAAACGAAAATTGTTTAATAAATAAACGTTAAATGCACAATAACACATAAATTGATATTTGATATCGAGATGAATTCATCAGGCCGTGAGCTCTGATGATTATATCATAACGCTACCATAATATTAATAAATTGAGTCTATACGTGATGAATTTTCATCATGATATCAATTTGACATTCATCATGATATAAATTCATCAGGTGTGGACACTATGTTCCTATTATAAATAAAAGTAGTGCTGACAAACCTGCTGATATCGCTGCTGATTTTTGTATGGCGCGTTCTCGTACTACATTTTTGCTCACAAAAGCGCTTTTTTGAGTCTAATAAAACATGGAAACATAGCAGTTAAATGTCAATTTTAATTAACTTTTCTTTGGAAAAATTAAATTTTTGTTTTGAAAAATGCATCTGATTAATTTGCTTTTGTTCTGACTGACTCTCGTCAGTTGTGTTTTGTATGTATTGACGTGTGCGTTTGGGTGGACAATATATTTGACAACCTAGATGAGAATAATCTTCTAATGCAATGTACATGGCTAAATATGAGTATATATGTATATAATATTGGATGTGTGTACATATGTAAGCTAACTTTCTGGCTTTAAAACCTATATTGTTGTGGCGCTATTAAATAACTTTTTTCCTGTATTTTGCTTCATATACGTTCAATGCTTTTTAATAAGCTCATACATATTTTAAAGCGAATTATGGTGCGCTTTATTGCCCTATTGCTTCAAAATACATGAAATTTGTTTACGGGTATGTATATCAAAGCTGCCCTTAGAGAGAAAACCGAGAGTTATGTATAAACGTATGTGTATTCATTTGTATAAAAAGCCGATTGATGTTCGGCACTCTGGTGCCAGTTTCCTTAGCCTGGATGTATACATTGTTCCCATTTTAGCATTTTTACTGCAAGATCTGGCATTTTCATTAGTTTGAAAGCATTAAACTTTTAAAAAATTCTGCCAAATGCTTTTTGCAGAATTTTCTTAAAATAAAATATGTTGATTTGTTAAATTTTTTTCAGTGTAGAGAGTAATTCTATTCATAAATGTAAATTTCCTTACAATTATGAATTTCCAACGTAGGGTTGCCAGACGGCCTAGACTGGCCTGGATTTTCCAGTTTTTTGGAGCCTTGTCCAGTTAGCAGTTAAAATAAAATTTATCCAGTTAAAAATGAATATCTATAATTTTGAAAAATACTTCTTTTGTCTATTGTATATTTTCAGTTAATTAATATAATATCTTCTACAGAAAAAATTTAATGCCCAATTCATACGAGGATTTAAAAATATCGTTTTATATTCAATTCGTACGAACATCAAAAATCGTGCTTCAAAAACATTGAAAAAATCAACGTGTGAACTATGTGGAATAAAAAATATGTTTCTTGCAAATATACAATGAGTTATATTTTTTCCCGAACTCTCATTAGTTCATCTATTTTGTACAGCATTAACAACTTACAACCAAAAAATATTTTCAAAAAGTATCAACACTCAACGCTTTTTTGAACTATAAGTGCATTTTTAAATTGTCCAGTTATTTTTTTCAAAATCCAGATGAATTTTTTCCAATGCCCAGTTATTTGACTTTTGGTATCAGGCAACCCGATTTCTACGTAATGTAGATACAACGAATACCTATGTATTATATCAAAGAATATAAATTGTATAGAATGCGCATCTGAGCTAAAAAATTAAACATTTTTTGCTTACGCTTTAGATGCGGGGCGAAATTATAAAGCGCAAGCAAACACACACTGAGAGCATTATATTCTTTGCTCTTATCACCAGTGTTACCGTAGTAGTAGGGAATTGCCAATTCGGGCGCCGATTAAAATTGTTAAATTGTGGCTGAAATTGTTAAATTGTGGCTGAAATTGTTAAATTGTGGGCTGAAATTGTTAAATTGTGGCTGAAATTGTTAAATTGTTGCTGAAATTTTAAAATTCTTGGCAATTTGTGTTTCCGGCGGCGCTTTGATGTTTTTTGTTTACATTAGGGGTTTTTTTGTTTACATTAGGAGTTTTTTGCTTACATTAACTTTGTGTGAACGGTTGATTTTTTTTGGGTTACATTAATTGTGATAACGGGTGATTTTTTTTGAGGTTTCATATGAGTGTATATGCCGACGGCAATACATGATTATTATTTTTTTCAAATGCCGACGGCAAAACATGTTTATTAATTTTTCCTAATGCCGACGGAAATACATGATTATTATTTTTTTCAAATGCCGACGGCAAAACATGTTAATTAATTTTTCCTAATGCCGACGGCAAAACATGAATATAATTTTTTCAAATGCCGACGGGAAAATGATTTTTCCTAATGACGACGGGAAAACGTGAAAGTTATTTTTTCTAATGCTAATGTTCGTGTTGATAGACTGTGAGAATTTGGACGTGATTTGAGTAGGTGGCGTTGTTGCCGTATTATGTAACCATATGAATTTGTGGATGTGTTTGTCTGTCTGCGAGAATTTAGGTGAGGGTTTGATTGGCAGGGGCGGGGTGTAGTTGAGGTAGATCGATTGTGTGTATGTATGTGCGCATGTGTGTGCGCGTGTGTGTGTGTGTCTGTGTATGTTTGTAATTATTTCAATGTACATATGTATTTCTGTAGGAGCTTAAGGCTGATTGTGATTTTTGAGGGGTGAGGTGTTCTAGTAATATGCAACCGGGGGAATCTGTGTGTTTGTATGTCTGTAGGAGTTTAAGGCTGACCATGATTTGGGTGGGCAGGGTTGTTGACGTAATATGTAGCAATGGGTATTTGCGAATGCGTCTGTCTATAGTAGTTTAAGGCTGATCGTGATTTGAGGATCTTGTTGAGGTAAATTAGTTATGTGTACGTACATATGTATCTGTTTCTGTAATAATTTAAGATGATTGGGATTTATTAGGGACGAGGTGTTCTTGCATTATGTAGCCGGGAGAATCTATGATATATGTCAGTAGATTGTTAATGGCGGTCTGAGACATGTTTTGGGAATTCAAAACCGGGAAAAAACAAAAACGATGGCAACCCTGTTACAAATGGGGGGATTTTGGGGATTTTCATGCTGAGAGTTTCTTGTCTATGTGTGTGTGTGTGTGTGTATGTGTGTGTGTGTGTGAGTTTGATTCTTTGTTTATGTGTATGTATACTTGTGTGCCCAGCTTTTGTTGTTATTGTAGAGAAACGTTGTGCTTACAGTGCATGGATGTATGTATATGTGGGTGTTGTATGTGTGTATGTGTGTGAGTTTGATTATTTCTGTGTATGGAAATGTATGTACACTTGTGTGTACAGGTTTTGTTGTTATTGTAGAGAAACGTTGTGCTTACAGTGGATGTATACATACAGTGTATGTATGTGTGGGATGTTTGTGTGTATGTATGTGTGTGTGTATATGTGTGTGTTTTTGTATTTAATTGTATGTTTGTCGGTCTCAGATACTTTTGTCGTAGTGGCAGACAATCATTATACCCTGTAGGAAATGTCGATGGTGAAAATGTACTGAGTCGCTTTTGACTTTGTCACCAGTACTACTATATTATTATATCCCATTCAATAATTTTCACTATAGACATTTAGCATATGCTTGTCATTTAAAATCTACTAGTAACACTAAAACAATTGAATAGGTATGACTACGTGGTTCTTATTGGAACGTAGAGACATACCAACCAGACAGTTAGTTACTGTTATATTTCTATAATTTATGTACATACAAAAAGGTATGTATATTGACAAGTTGTTGCAAAATCTTTCCTTTTTACTGACAGATAGAATAAAACGTATTATACTATAATGGTCACTGTTTAGTGTTGACACAAAGACACTTGATCCCTGTCTGACTGCAGGGTAGTGACAACGAATTCGTGTGTATGTAGAATCATTATTTTTGTTGTTGTGAGTTGTCGTTGCTATGCATATGTATGGTTATTGTGCTCGTATGTATGCATGTATTTTTTTATTTCTGGGGAAATATTCTAGTAGCTGCAGATAGTGGCAACCCTGATATCTACTGAAAATGGAAGTGGAGAGGGAATGTATTTGATAATGTACATATGTACATATATGTTTTTGGAGTAATGTACGTGATCGTATGGTGGGAGACGAAGGTGATGTTATGAAATCTTCGTTTATTTATTTAAGAAATATTGTTTCGTATTTCATGACAGAGCAGTTTGAATTGTATAATATTATAAAATTTCAGTATGTATGTATGTTTGTGTATTACGTGATCACTTCTTTGTGTATGTGTGTGTGTGCCAGTATGTAAATGATTTTCTCGCGCTGATATTTATATGTAGGTAGAAATAAATTGTTTTCAATATCGACATTTGGTACTATAAAATACTATCATACATATATCTGAACTTCCCTAATCCTAGTATGTTTTTATACATTAACGAAGGTTTATTCATATTGAAATTTCTTATTTCAATACGGAAAAATATTAATTTACAGTATTCATTTATTAAACTCATTAGTTTTTAGGTATTTCAATATACATTTTCTATTATATTGAAAATTATTGAATTAATGTGAAGCATTCTTATTTTTAAGCTGCACATTTTCCCTGAGTGTATGGATTGCTTATCTATACATTGTGTTTTGACTAAACGAGGCTTCATATATTTTCATTATGTAGATATGTAGGTGTTATTGTTAAGATCTAATAAATACTTGAGCATTCCATGCAAATAATATTGGAGTATGTGGTCCAATCTAGATGAAACAGTCTAGTTACATCATAGTCTCATGTAATGCAGTCATGGATCATATCGTTTTCATACAACCATTCAATGCTGCACGATAAATATTCGTGTTTAAACGAATATGATCGTTCTTCTTAGGCACTCACAAATTGTATGCGAGTAGTCTATAACTATTCCATATGGGGTAGTTTTTGGGGTTAGTCCGATGTAATGCAACGTTGTACCATGTGGTCCAACCCTAGGACATCGCAATGTTAAATCGACCACCTTTTTTTCCTATATTTGGAGTAGTTTTGGAGTACTCCAACTCCTCTTTGGACTAGTCCTTACATGCATGTATGGACTAGTCGCATTATCTGCAGGGTTGATAAGAAATTTGATATGTATACATACAAATTGATTTTATGTGTGTATGTATGTATGTATGTACGTACATACAAATAAGAGTACAACTCAATCTTTGAATTCATTTTTTTTTTGTCATGTGATATCTTTTTGTTGTGTATTATCTGAAATTAAAAACGTTGTTTTATCTGCATTTACTTAAAAGTTTGTGAAGATTTTCTGTTTTAAGTAAAACTGAATTCTTGAAGATACATACTCTATAGTAATAGTAACTATAATAGAAATATTTCTTATACTTAACTTACATTTTTTTTTAAGTTGACGCAACGTTAGTTAGTCAACGTTTGACATTTTTGGGGGTATCCAATTTTTTTTTTTTTTAACTATAGCCTTTTTTCTTCACTTTCTACATTTATTTTTGGAAATCTTGCATTGCTTTTTTATAAAATTTATAAACATTTTTAAATGAAACTGATCCGGCACTCCAGCTTAGATACTGTTAGTGTTTTTTTCTTTTGTTTTTTGTTGCTCAACTTACTGTTTATTTTTTATTGATAAACATTTAAAAGCAAAAGGGAGTTTTATATTGAAATTATTATTTTCATAATTGTTGAAAACAATCGCTACTTCTTTTGCGATGAAATCATTTGAATTACTTTTGAAACCTTACATGTTTATAAAAATTATGTTATTTTCTATATTGCTTAATTTATAAGACTTTTAGAATTTGTACTTTGGTGGTTATATTTTCTATTATACGATTATGAATAAGAATGCAGTAAGCTGATGTCTTTGCTTACTGTTTCAAATTAAAATTTTATTCAACTGAATAAAAGGAGATTTTTTCTTAAACTCTAATGCAGTTAGAAGCGCTGGAGATTCTTTCATATAACAGCTTTTTTGAAATTTTTGATACATAGTATAATATAGAATTGGATAACATTTATTTTTAATTTTTATGTTAAGAAGTACGGGTATGAGACTGAATTTAAATGTACTTTTAAATTAGTTAAATCATAATGAACAAACATATTTTCTTCTTTAATAGCGATCAACAGAAAACGAACTCGTTTTCATATAATTTAGGTATACCCTATCGACAGCTCCTCTAGGATACAAGATGACTTTGTATGACGAAATTTCTGTTGCTTTATACTGATAATATGTCTACATTAATAAGATACATATACATATGTTTATTTTATGTTCTATATGATTTTTTTTTCATTTTATTAAAGTTCAGCGTATTGTATATATATTTCTGAAATGTTTAAGTGTGTTATGTGTGCCCATCGGGCAGAGTGTACGTATTAGTTGGTCAGTCAGTCTCTGTTTTTATTTATTTTATTTTATTTTTTTTTTCTTCTAATGTGCCACTCCTTTTTTCAGATTTTACTACTTGGAATAGAGAATTTTTGTATAATTTTTTGCTGGGTATATACATTAGGTATGTAGAAATTAGTTTAGATATAAAGAAATGCATGTTTAATAAACAACTATTGTATCAAATCGATCTCAAATAACTCAGTTACCTCTACCAGCAATTCACCGTTGGTGTTTTCATAAAGTGTTAGAAACAATGAAATATCTATGCTTTGAGAAAATTGTTCCCCTCAAGTATTTCTACATGAGGTTTGAGGGGTCAATCACTGTCGCATTCATATGTAATGATTATTCACTTAAAATGGGTCATCATCACCATCAATCATCTCCGTATACAATAAATTCATGAGTTGGGTTAATCCAGATACAATTGCTGTCTCATCACCTTCTAACAGCTTTATATATTTTGCTAGTATGCATGCCTTAGCATGCTTCTATCGATAGTGACGTAAGAGTCCGAGATGTAGAGTGTTACAATTAAAAATCTTTACTATTAGAATTTACCAGTTCGCTCTTTTGAATTTTTACAAAGTAGATACATATGTATGTATTTCATTGACCACAAAATCATAAAATTTCTTTGCTTACAAAATTGTATGACGTGAGGATTTTTTTTTTTTTTTTTTGAAATTATACATGCTTCAGCATGCTTTCATTTTTTTTTCTATAAATTTTTGTAATACTAATACAGATACAGATATAAAGTAAGATCTGTTTACTGTATATTTTAAAATTTATGCATGCTTCAGCATGATTCTAGTTGAAGCGTATATTCATTCACTAAGTTTGTTTGATACTTATTCATACACATGTACATTCTTAAAGATTGGATATCAAAGTCCAATTTCCGTAGTTTATCTATATTTTCTAAAGATCTGATAGCTAAAGAAATAAATAGAGTGAAGATCTTCTATAATAATCCCATTTTCATATTGTAAAATTTTGCGTGCTAGCGCTTTCGATGGGAAAGTATACATACAACTTTATAAAAAGTGATAATATGATGTGCTGCTGAATATTGCACTGAAGTTTTAGTAATATTTCACTCAGACCAACAAGTTTAGAGAATTCCACTACATTTAGTTAATTATCTTTCTTAAGACCCATCATTCCTAATCAATCCTACAAAAACAACACAAACAAGATTTTTCGTTTTAATTTTATTTTTATTTAATTCAACATTCATTCTTCAAATTACTTTATACTATATTAAGTAGCTTTTTCTCATTTGTGGAATGTTTAATCGTAAGCATTTTAATGGTGAGATGAATTTTTCTATTTTATGCACTAAGTAAATCTTTATATATACCAATCCACTTATATGAACCATTAAAGCTAATTCTTTTCACATCATTCCTTTCAATGAACTATTAAATCATTCTAATATTGATGCTTTCAAATTAAGTAATGTTTAATCTTCTATTTATGTATGAGTTTTCCCAAGTATTTTGTATTAAAAAATTCTTTAGAATCATCTGTTTGTAAGTTTTTTGGTACCCGTACCACTTCAAAAATATTTTCCATTGCCTTGGTTTTTAGAGTGCAGCTTTTATTTTCAGCTGTACTTTGAGAATGTGTCAATTACAGTCTTCAAAAATCAACAATTTCTATTTTCTGTAGAATAGTTCTACATTTCACCTAACTTAGCTCCATAAAACATCATATATTCCTGTCATTACATCTCTACAAGCACAAACAGTTGTTGAGATTTAATATGGAGTTCGTTTACTAAATTCCTTTTTAAAGACATTGAGTTGTTTCACAGATTTTTTCGAAAGTGTTGTGATCTACATCTTGCACTTTCAGCTATTTATAGTAACATGTAGTTAATTTTCTAATCTATATATTTAACCGTAAACTCTTCAATTTGTTTTTAATTATTTAATTTTTAGAATTGCTTTTTCAATTTTATAACTGTCTTCTTTCTCTAATTTTATTTCACGTTGTAGTTCCTCAATTTGCATTTAAATATATTCTTGAATATTAATGCTTTAAGCTATATTATTAATTTGTCTTGTATTTTACATTCATTCAGTTTGAGGTAACTATCAACAATAGTTTGTATCTAATTCATTTATGCCGTCCAATACTGATACGTCAGTATAAATGTCTTCAGAATTGGAAGTCTATGAGTAATATCATCGTCATCATCATTCTCAGTATTAGCATCATTAAATATGATGGTATTATCAAATATTGTTCCTTCTACTAGTTTCTTTGGGGTACTTGTCTATATCTTGAGTGAAGGTTTCTCAGGCTTTAAACTTGTATATTTTAAACTTCTGTCTTGATTTTACTTTCTTCTTTCATAAGAATTCTTTTAGTATTTTTAGAACTATTTATGAATTCTTCTGTTATATGTTTAAATGTATCTTTTAGTTGTTCACTTGTATCTATTTCACCAGTTTTTATACTACGAAGCTTTTTCTTCCGCACAGTTCTTGTCAACACCAACTGTTTTAAAATTCTCTCATCCATGTTTGCTAAGGGCAAATAACAGGTATCAGCAATCAGATCAGCTTTTCAGGACCTGGTCTGGTTTTCAGATCAGCTTATCAGGACCTGGTCTGGTTTTCAGATCAGCTTTTCAGGACCTGGTCTGGTTTTCAGATCAGCTTATCAGGACCTGGTCTGGTTTTCAGATCAGCTTTTCAGGACCTGGTCTGGTTTTCAGATCAGCTTATCAGGACCTGGTCTGGTTTTCAGATCAGCTTTTCAGGACCTGGTCTGGTTTTCAGATCAGCTTATCAGGACCTGGTCTGGTTTTCAGATCAGCTTTTCAGGACCTGGTCTGGTTTTCAGATCAGCTTATCAGGAGCTGCTCTGGTTTTCAGATCAGCTTATCAGGAGCTGGTCTGGTTTTCAGATCAGCTTATCAGGTAACAGATCAGGCTATCAGGAGCTGTTCAGATTTTCATATCAAGATATCTGATTCAGATTTAGTTATTAGTATACAAGTAGCTAGCCATTTATAACATTTATATAAATGGAGTTTAAGGTCAGATGAAATACGAAAAAGTAACCTTTTATATATTTTAAATTATTTTCTATAACGATCATCGTTTAATTCACTATCTGTGCTTATAATCAAAAATCCATATTTATCCCTTCAACATGCTTTTTATTTTTCTCACCTTACTTAAACATTAAAATTACATTATGATGATCTCTTATTAAATGTTTGGTGATTCTAGTATAAGTTTTACAGAAGTAGAATGAATCAACATTCTTATCTCTCCCCATACAAAAATATGCTTCCCATACGCATCATCGTTAAATATCATATTGGAATTACTTTGGACTGAAATAACAGATTCACTATCTGTAAATCTTGTAATATCTTATTGTTTTAATTGATGAAATTAATTTATTCAGGTATTCATATTTGGATGGATAAAAAGATTTTGAGTATAAATAAATGTTCTCAAATTTAAGTCCATTAGGACTTTCTAGCAAGCCAATCATAGCTTTTTTTCGCAATTCGACAGGTCAACTATTGTTGCACGAATAGAATTTCGTACAAGGGAACTATGATTTATTTTTGAACTATCGTTCGATGAATCATCAAAATTTCGTACCAATGTATTTTAGGTTGTTTTACTAACCGCATTTATGTAGCTAAATACATTTAATAAATATTATCTCTTATTATAAAAAAATAAACTAATGCAGCTATACGATATCAGAAAATATTTTCTGAAATCGTATAGCTATATTATTTTATTTTTTCTATAATAAGAGGTAATGATGCATACTCATAATCAAAACAGCTTAAAAATATCCTTTGTTTTGACTATGAGTATGCATCAATATTTATGAAATGCGTTTAGTTACAAAAAAATGTGGTTAGTAAAACAAAGTGTATTTTAACAGCCTTATTTATAACACTTATTAGGGCTTTATAAAGACTTTTTAAGAAAAATTTTGTATCAAAATTTGATTTAAAAAGCCTTTACAAAGACTTAATATGTTTTATAAATAAGGCTGTAAGAGTTTAAAATCAGTATTTTGTATGATAATACTGATTTGAAACTCTTAAAATATTCTTTGTTTTGACTATGAGTAGGGGCCATTATCTCTTATTATAGAACAAATACAATAATATAGCTATATGATTTCAGAAAATATTTTCTGATATCGTATAGCTACATTATTTAATTTTTCTATAATAAGAGATAATATTTATGAAATACATTTCAGAAATATTGGCACATACTCAAAGTAAAAACAACCTAAAAATACCTTGGTTCGAAATATTGATGAATCATCAAAATTTCATACCATGCTATATTTATATTGTTTTACTAATCGCGTTTTGTAAATAAATGCATTTCATAAATATTATCTATTATTATAGAAAGAATCAAATAGTATGGTTATATGATATTAGAAAACATGATTTCTGATATCATATAATTATACTATTTTATTTTTCTATAATAAGAGATAATGACTCATACTCATAGTCAAAACCAAGGATATTTTTATGCTGTTTTGATTATGAGTATGCATCAATATTTATGAAATGCATTTAGTTATAAAATGCGGTTAGTAAAACAAAGTATATTTTAAGAATTTAAAACCACAATTTTTATGGTAATACTGGTTTTAAACACTTAAAGCATACTTTGTTTTGACTATGAGTATGAGCTGATATTTATGAAATGAATTTTATAAATATTGACTCATACCCTTAGTCAAAACAACACAAATAATTCTTTGGTACGAAATTTTGATGATTCATCGAACGATAGTTCAAAAATAAATCATAGTTCCCTTATACGAAATTCTATTCGTGCAACAATAGTTGACCTGTCGAATTGCGAAAAAAAGCTATGATTGGCTTGCTAGAAAGTCCTAATGGACTTAAATTTGAGAACATTTATTTATACTCAAAATCTTTTTATCCATCCAAATATGAATACCTGAATAAATTAATTTCATCAATTAAAACAATAAGATATTACAAAATTTACAGATAGTGAATCTGTTATTTCAGTCCAAAGTAATTCCAATATGATATTTAACGATGATGCGTATGGGAAGCATATTTTTGTATGGGGAGAGATAAGAATGTTGATTCATTCTACTTCTGTAAAACTTATACTAGAATCACCAAACATTTAATAAGAGATCATCATAATGTAATTTTAATGTTTAAGTAAGGTGAGAAAAATATAAAGCATGTTGAAGGGATAAATATGGATTTTTGATTATAAGCAAAGATAGTGAATTAAACGATGATCGTTATAGAAAATAATTTAAAATATATAAAAGTTTACTTTTTCGTATTTCATCTGACCTTAAACTCCATTTATATAAATGTTATAAATGGCTAGCTACTTGTATACTAATAACTAAATCTGAATCAGATATCTTGATATGAAAATCTGAACAGCTCCTGATAGCCTGATCTGTTACCTGATAAGCCGATCTGAAAACCAGACCAGCTCCTGATAAGCTGATCTGAAAACCAGAGCAGCTCCTGATAAGCTGATCTGAAAACCAGACCAGGTCCTGAAAAGCTGATCTGAAAACCAGACCAGGTCCTGATAAGCTGATCTGAAAACCAGACCAGGTCCTGAAAAGCTGATCTGAAAACCAGACCAGGTCCTGAAAAGCTGATCTGAAAACCAGACCAGGTCCTGAAAAGCTGATCTGAAAACCAGACCAGGTCCTGATAAGCTGATCTGAAAACCAGACCAGGTCCTGATAAGCTGATCTGAAAACCAGACAAGTACCTGAAAAGCTGATCTGATTGCTGATACCTGTTATTTGCCCTTAGCAAACATGGATGAGAAAATTTTAAAACAGTTGGTGTTGGCAAGAAATGTGCTGAAGAAAAAGCTTCGTAGTATAAAAACTGGTGAAATAGATACAAGTGAACAACTAAAAGATACATTTAAACCTATAACAGAAGAATTCATAAATAGTTCTAAAAATACTAAAAGAATTCTTATGAAAGAAGAAAGTAAAATCAAGACAGAAGTTTAAAATATACAAGTTTAAAGCCTGAGAAACCTTCACTCAAGATATAGACAAGTACCCCAAAGAAACTAGTAGAAGGAACAATATTTGATAATACCATCATATTTAATGATGCTAATACTGAGAATGATGATGACGATGATTTTACTCATAGACTTCCAATTCTGAAGACATTTATACTGACGTATCAGTATTGGACGGCATAAATGAATTAGATACAAACTATTGTTGATAGTTACCTCAAACTGAATGAATGTAAAATACAAGACAAATTAATAATATAGCTTAAAGCATTAATATTCAAGAATATATTTAAATGCAAATTGAGGAACTACAACGTGAAATAAAATTAGAGAAAGAAGACAGTTATAAAATTGAAAAAGCAATTCTAAAAATTAAATAATTAAAAACAAATTGAAGAGTTTACGGTTAAATATATAGATTAGAAAATTAACTACATGTTAGTATAAATAGCTGAAAGTGCAAGATGTAGATCACAACACTTTCGAAAAAATCTGTGAAACAACTCAATGTCTTTAAAAAGGAATTTAGTAAACGAACTCCATATTAAATCTCAACAACTGTTTGTGCTTGTAGAGATGTAATGACAGGAATATATGATGTTTTATGGAGCTAAGTTAGGTAAAATGTAGAACTATTCTACAGAAAATAGAAATTGTTGATTTTTGAAGACTGTAATTGACACATTCTCAAAGTACAGCTGAAAATAAAAGCTGCACTCTGAAAACCAAGGCAATGGAAAATATTTTTGAAGTGGTACGGGTACCAAAAAACTTACAAACAGATGATTCTAAAGAATTTTTTAATACAAAATACTTGGGAAAACTCATACATAAATAGAAGATTAAACATTACTTAATATGAAAGCATCAATATTAGAATGATTTAATAGTTCATTGAAAGGAATGATGTGAAAAGAATTAGCTTTAATGGTTCATATAAGTGGATTGGTATATATAAAGATTTACTTAGTGCATAAAATAGAAAAATTCATCTCACCATTAAAATGCTTACGATTAAACATTCCACAAATGAGAAAAAGCTACTTAATATAGTATAAAGTAATTTGAAGAATGAATGTTGAATTTAATAAAAATAAAAATAAAATTAAAACGAAAAATCTTGTTTGTGTTGTTTTTGTAGGATTGATTAGGAATGATGGGTCTTAAGAAAGATAATTAACTAAATGTAGTGGAATTCTCTAAACTTGTTGGTCTGAATGAAATATTACTAAAACTTCAGTGCAATATTCAGCAGCACATCATATTATCACTTTTTATAAAGTTGTATGTATACTTTCCCATCGAAAGCGCTAGCACGCAAAATTTTACAATATGAAAATGGGATTATTATAGAAGATCTTCACTCTATTTATTTCTTTAGCTATCAGATCTTTAGAAAATATAGATAAACTACGGAAATTGGACTTTGATATCCAATCTTTAAGAATGTACATGTGTATGAATAAGTATCAAACAAACTTAGTGAATGAATATACGCTTCAACTAGAATCATGCTGAAGCATGCATAAATTTTAAAATATACAGTAAACAGATCTTACTTTATATCTGTATCTGTATTAGTATTACAAAAATTTATAGAAAAAAAATGAAAGCATGCTGAAGCATGTATAATTTCAAAAAAAAAAAAAAAAAAATCCTCACGTCATACAATTTTGTAAGCAAAGAAATTTTATGATTTTGTGGTCAATGAAATACATACATATGTATCTACTTTGTAAAAATTCAAAAGAGCGAACTGGTAAATTCTAATAGTAAAGATTTTTAATTGTAACACTCTACATCTCGGACTCTTACGTCACTATCGATAGAAGCATGCTAAGGCATGCATACTAGCAAAATATATAAAGCTGTTAGAAGGTGATGAGACAGCAATTGTATCTGGATCAACCCAACTCATGAATTTATTGTATACGGAGATGATTGATGGTGATGATGACCCATTTTAAGTGAATAATCATTACATATGAATGCGACAGTGATTGACCCCTCAAACCTCATGTAGAAATACTTGAGGGGAACAATTCTCTCAAAACATAGATATTTCATTGTTTCTAACACTTTATGAAAACACCAACGGTGAATTGCTGGTAGAGGTAACTGAGTTATTTGAGATCGATTTGATACAATAGTTGTTTATTAAACATGCATTTCTTTATATCTAAACTAATTTCTACATACCTAATGTATATACCCAGCAAAAAATTATACAAAAATTCTCTATTCCAAGTAGTAAAATCTGAAAAAAGTAGTGGCACATTAGAAGAAAAAAAAAATAAAATAAAATAAATAAAAACAGAGACTGACTGACCAACTAATACGTACACTCTGCCCGATGGGCACACATAACACACTTAAACATTTCAGAAATATATATACAATACGCTGAACTTTAATAAAATGAAAAAAAATCATATAGAACATTAAATAAAAGCCATAGGTGCTCACCCTTCATAAAATAAACATATGTATATGTATCTTATTAAGTAAACATATTATCAGTATAAAGCAACAGAAATTTCGTCATACAAAGTCATCTTGTATCCTAGAGGAGCCGTCGATAGGGTATACCTAAAATAAATGAAAACGAGTTCGTTTTCTGTTGATCGCTATTAAAGAAGAAAATATGTTTGTTCATTATGATTTAACTAATTTAAAAGTACATTTAAATTCAGTCTCATATCCGTACTTCTTAACATAAAAATTAAAAATAAATGTTATCCAATTCTATATTATACTATGTATCAAAAATTCCAAAAAAGCTGTTATATGAAAGAATCTCCAGCGCTTCTAACTGCATTAGAGTTTAAGAAAAAATCTCCTTTTATTCAGTTGAATAAAATTTTAATTTGAAACAGTAAGCAGAGACATCAGCTTACTGCATTCTTATTCATAATCGTATAATAGAAAATATAACCACCAAAGTACAAATTCTAAAAGTCTTATAAATTAAGCAATATAGAAAATAACATAATTTTTATAAACATGTAAGGTTTCAAAAGTAATTCAAATGATTTCATCGCAAAAGAAGTAGCGATTGTTTTCAACAATTATGAAAATAATAATTTCAATATAAAACTCCCTTTTGCTTTTAAATGTTTATCAATAAAAAATAAACAGTAAGTTGAGCAACAAAAAACAAAAGAAAAAAACACTAACAGTATCTAAGCTGGAGTGCCGGATCAGTTTCATTTAAAAATGTTTATAAATTTTATAAAAAAGCAATGCAAGATTTCCAAAAATAAATGTAGAAAGTGAAGAAAAAAGGCTATAGTTAAAAAAAAAAAATTGCATACCCCCAAAAATGTCAAACGTTGACTAACTAACGTTGCGTCAACTTTAAAAAAAATGTAAATTAAGTATAAGAAATATTTCTATTATAGTTACTATTACTATAGAGTATGTATCTTCAAGAATTCAGTTTTACTTAAAACAGAAAATCTTCACAAACTTTTAAGTAAATGCAGATAAAACAACGTTTTTAATTTCAGATAATACACAACAAAAAGATATCACATGACAAAAAAAAAATGAATTCAAAGATTGAGTTGTACTCTTATTTGTATGTACGTACATACATACATACATACACACATAAAATCAATTTGTATGTATACATATCAAATTTCTTATCAACCCTGCAGATAATGCGACTAGTCCATACATGCATGTAAGGACTAGTCCAAAGAGGAGTTGGAGTACTCCAAAACTACTCCAAATATATGAAAAAAAGGTGGTCGATTTAACATTGCGATGTCCTAGGGTTGGACCACATGGTACAACGTTGCATTACATCGGACTAACCCCAAAAACTACCCCATATGGAATAGTTATAGACTACTCGCATACAATTTGTGAGTGCCTAAGAAGAACGATCATATTCGTTTAAACACGAATATTTATCGTGCAGCATTGAATGGTTGTATGAAAACGATATGATCCATGACTGCATTACATGAGACTATGATGTAACTAGACTGTTTCATCTAGATTGGACCACATACTCCAATATTATTTGCATGGAATGCTCAAGTATTTATTAGATCTTAACAATAACACCTACATATCTACATAATGAAAATATATGAAGCCTCGTTTAGTCAAAACACAATGTATAGATAAGCAATCCATACACTCAGGGAAAATGTGCAGCTTAAAAATAAGAATGCTTCACATTAATTCAATAATTTTCAATATAATAGAAAATATATATTGAAATACCTAAAAACTAATGAATTTAATAAATGAATACTGTAAATTAATATTTTTCCGTATTGAAATAAGAAATTTCAATATGAATAAACCTTCGTTAATGTATAAAAACATACTAGGATTAGGGAAGTTCAGATATATGTATGATAGTATTTTATAGTACCAAATGTCGATATTGAAAACAATTTATTTCTACCTACATATAAATATCAGCGCGAGAAAATCATTTACATACTGGCACACACACACATACACAAAGAAGTGATCACGTAATACACAAACATACATACATAATGAAATTTTATAATATTATACAATTCAAACTGCTCTGTCATGAAATACGAAACAATATTTCTTAAATAAATAAACGAAGATTTCATAACATCACCTTCGTCTCCCACCATACGATCACGTACATTACTCCAAAAACATATATGTACATATGTACATTATCAAATACATTCCCTCTCCACTTCCATTTTCAGTAGATATCAGGGTTGCCACTATCTGCAGCTACTAGAATATTTCCCCAGAAATAAAAAAATACATGCATACATACGAGCACAATAACCATACATATGCATAGCAACGACAACTCACAACAACAAAAATAATGATTCTACATACACACGAATTCGTTGTCACTACCCTGCAGTCAGACAGGGATCAAGTGTCTTTGTGTCAACACTAAACAGTGACCATTATAGTATAATACGTTTTATTCTATCTGTCAGTAAAAAGGAAAGATTTTGCAACAACTTGTCAATATACATACCTTTTTGTATGTACATAAATTATAGAAATATAACAGTAACTAACTGTCTGGTTGGTATGTCTCTACGTTCCAATAAGAACCACGTAGTCATACCTATTCAATTGTTTTAGTGTTTTTAGTAGATTTTAAATGACAAGCATATGCTAAATGTCTATAGTGAAAATTATTGAATGGGATATAATTATATAGTAGTACTGGTGACAAAGTCAAAAGCGACTCAGTACATTTTCACCATCGACATTTCCTACAGGGTATAATGATTGTCTGCCACTACGACAAAAGTATCTGAGACCGACAAACATACAATTAAATACAAAAACACACACATATACACACACACACATACATACACACAAACATCCCACACATACATACACTGTATGTATACATCCACTGTAAGCACAACGTTTCTCTACAATAACAACAAAACCTGTACACACAAGTGTACATACATTCCCATACACAGAAATAATCAAACTCACACACATACACACATACAACACCCACATATACATACATCCATGCACTGTAAGCACAACGTTTCTCTACAATAACAACAAAAGCTGGGCACACAAGTATACATACACATAAACAAAGAATCAAACTCACACACACACACACACACACACATACACAAGAAACTCTCAGCATGAAAATCCCCAAAATCCCCCCATTTGTAACAGGGTTGCCATCGTTTTTGTTTTTTCCCGGTTTTGAATTCCCAAAACATGTCTCAGACCGCCATTAACAATCTGTAGCAGTTTAAGACTATTCATAATTTAGGGTAGGTGAGTGGTGTGTTCTTGAGATTAATTCTGTAATTGTATATGTATGTATGTATGACAATGGGAATTTTTATATGTATTTCTGGCGGAGAATTTTGTGCTGGTCGTGATTTGTGAAAGAGAGAGTGTGTTTGAAATTTTCTTGGAATTTTCTTAGATGAATTCTGCTGTGTGTGTATTTGCCATGATATTTATATGTAGATAGAAATAAATTGTTTTCAATATCGACATTCGGTACTATAAAATACTATCATATATCTGGACTTCCCTAATCTTAATATGTTTTTATACTTACACTTGTTTTATATTTTCTCATACTTAAATTTGTCTCGCGTTAAAGTCTGCCTATATGAAATTTGTTTATATTACAGATTTTGTTTAATTCAATCTTTGAATACATTTTTTTTTGTCATTGATGTCTTTTGTTCTTCTTGTTGTTGGTGTTGCTGTTGTTGTAAATATTCGTCTGTGTATAGATGCGATATATTCAGTTTTTTTTTTTTTATTTGAAAATAAAAACGTTTTAATTTTTATCTGCGTTTACTTAAAAGTTTGTAAGGATTTTCTGTTTTTAAGTAAAACTGAATTCCTGAAGATACATACTCTATAGTAATGGCAACTATAATAGAAATATTTCTTATATTTAATTTAAATTTTTTTAAAGTTGATGCAACGTTAGTAAGTCAACGTTAGAAATTTTTGGGGTACATAATTTTTTCTAACTATAGACTTTTTTCTTCACTTTCTACATTTGTTTTCGAAATCTTGCTTTGCTTTATGAAAATGTATAAACATTTTTAAATGAAACTGATCCGGCACTCCAGCTTATAAACTCATAGTTTTTTTTTCTTTGGTAGTCAACTTACTTCTTTTTTTATTTTTATTGATAAACATTTAAAATCAAAAGGGAGATTTATATTGAAATTATTATTTTCATAATTGTTGAAAACAATCACTAGTTTTTTTTTTTTTGTGATGAAATCATTTGAAGTTGAAGCTGATATCTTTGCTTACTGTTTTAAATTAAAATTTTATTCAATAGAATAAAAGGAGCTTTTTTTCTTAAATTCTGATGCAGTTAAGATCGGATATGAGACTGAATTTAAATGTACTTTTAAATTAGTCACAATGAACAAACTTATTTCCTTGTTAAAAAGCGATCATCAGGAAACGAAGTGGTTTTCAGATAGTTTAGGCATACCCTTTCGACGGTTCCTCTAGGATACAAGATGACTTTGTTTGACGAAATTTCTGTTGCTTTATACTGATAATATGTTTACATTAATAAGGTACATATATGTTTATTTTATGAAGGGGTATTACCTATGGCTTTCATTTGACGTTCTATTTGTTTTTTTCTCATTTTATTAAAGTTCAGCGTGTTGTGTATATATTTCTGAAATGTTTAAGTGTGCTTTGTGTGTCCATCGGACAGAGTGTACGTTTTAGTTGGTCAGTCAGTCTCTATATTTATTTATTTTTTCTTCTAATGTACCACACCTTTTTTCAGATTTTACTACTTGAAATAGAGAATTTTTGTCTAATTTTTTTTCTGGGTATCTACATATAATAAGTAAATATGTGTATGAATTTTTAAGAAAAAATTTTAAATAAAATATTGAAAAAAGAATTAATTATGTGAATGGTTTTTATTTCTTTATTGGCTTTACTTCACTAGATCAAAAATTTTTTGTTTTTGCTTATTTGCAAATTCTTGTTTTCATGTCGCTTAAACATGTACAGTCTTGTTTTCATATCGCTTAGACATGCACAGTCTTGTTTTCATGATGTTTAGACATGCACAGTCTTGTTTTCATGATGCTTAAACATGTACAGTCTTGTTTTCTTTGAGAGGTTATTCACAAGACAAATTGAATTTCACAATATTATGAAATTCCATTAAATTTCATTAGATATTTTCATAAAGAGAAACAATTTAGACAATCGGATAAGTCCTTATATTTTTCACTACATACAAGTTTCTGTTATTTTATATTCGAATAGATGAATCCTAAATTTCCTTTAAAAAATTACACAAAACAAGGATAAATTTAATTTAATTTTATTTATTGTTGAGCCTTAATGTTTTTTAAGGCAAACGAATAAACTAATTTTAAAGTTTATTTTTAATTGAATTTTAATTAACTAACAACTTTAGGTTAACTAATGAACTTGATTTAAAAAAAAAAACACTTTGAATAATAAAAGCACACGTCTTGTTCGGTATGTATATATTCACAAACTGTAACTATTTATTATAAATTTTTAATATTCATGTTATTTCTTTTCTTTTCAGGTATACAGTTACAAATTAACGAAAGAGTATATTCCAGGTATTAATTATAATTAATATAAGTAATTGAGTTCAACTATATGTTAATTGAGTTTGTTTTATATTAATTAAGTTTTGTAATTTAAAGCAGTTCAATAAAAGAGTTAATTCATTTAATAATTAATAACAGTTATTATTATTTAATATATTTAATTATGTTATATAAAAAATGGAAAAAAAGGTAAGTATATAAAAAAACCAATGTTGTGGAGAAAACCTGAATTGGCCTAAAAACTCCACGCTCCAACATTCCGGACCTATTGAAAGACCGTAGGTCTTCAAGATACTGGGAGTGGAGCTAGTTTTGCAACTGGTCGTTTAAAGACGCCGTTTTTTGTCTTTACCTCCGCCACTCTGACCTTGCCGTCTTGGCCTTCTTATACGCGGACGACTTTCCCTGTCAGCCACTCTTGGGGCGGGAGATTGTCCTCGTGGACCACCACTATTTGGCCGCACTGCAGATTGGGCTCCTCCTTGAGCCATTTGCCTTTGTCTTGCAACCCTAGGACGTAGTCCTTGGACCAAGCTCGCCAGAACCTCTGCTTGAGAGCGCATTGCATTCGCCATCGCTTCAAGCACCGCAGTTTGTTGTCGCTGACGTCTCCGACGGATTCTGGCGGCAGCGAACGCAGACCCTCCCCGATTAGAAGATGCGCCGGAGTTAGTGCATCCCCGTCGTTCGGATCTGGTGACAGCGGTGCTATTGGTCTGCTGTTTAGCACCGCCTCTACTTCTACGAGCATTGTCACCATTTCTTCTTGTGTGAGCAGCGCATTGCCCACAGCTCGTAGAAGTAGGTGCTTCGCTTGTCTTACGGCCGCTTCCCACAGACCTCCAAAGTGCGGTGCTCTGGGAGGTATGAAGATGAAGTCGACCTTGTACGACGCTGCGAATGAAACGATGTCCTCTTTCTGGGTCTCGAATGCCTTCACGAGTTCCTTCAATATTCGGCTGGCTCCTACGAAATTGGTCGCGTTGTCGCAATACACCTTGCTGGGAAGCCCTCTCCTGGCAGTGAACCTTTTAAAAGAAAGAATAAAAGCATCAGATGATAAGTCAGATACTAATTCTAAGTGGACAGCCTTCGACGTGAAACAGACATAAACCGCTATATACATTTTAATTGGTGGTTTTCCACGTATACGCAACGAAATGTATACGGGACCACAGAAATCTACGCCAACTATTAAAAATGGCCGCAGAGCTTTTACCCTATCGCCAGGCAAGTTTTCCATTATTTGGGTCCTAAGCTTTGGTTTGTAGCGGTAGCAGTGGATACAATTATTCACGATTTTACTGCACTCCTCTTTGGCATTTATGAGCCAAATATTTTCCCTTGAAAGGTCTATTAATGCTTTCGTACCAGCGTGGCAATTTTCGAAGTGCAGATTTCGTAAATATCGCATGACAAAGAGATTCTTTCTGGGCAACAAAAGTGGGAATTTAGTGTTGTATGGTAAAGGTGCATTTAACAACCTCCCACCTACTCTTATTAGTGAAAAGTTTCGCTTATTTTCTGTAAAATTATGGATAAATGGTGTGAGTCTTTGAATATTTGCCGGCAACACTTGAGATTTTTTTAATTTGTTAATCTCATCAGAAAAATATTCTTTCTGGACAACTTCTACAAGCCTATAGAAAGCACAGCTCAGTTCTTTTGCAGTAGGGTTTTTTAATTTACAAGTTTCTAATTTTCTGCAAGAGTCAATGAATCTTGATATAAAGCATACAATTCGCAGAATTTTCTTGTATGACGAATGATTTTCAATTAGAGTTAAGAAAATATTTTCAAAATTTATTGAATTCTCTACAGCAATGAAAACATGAGCTTTCTTCATTTCTTGAGATAATTGATCCTCTGTTAACTCAAAATGCGGATTAACAGGCCACATCGAATTATCCTTTAAAAGAAATGAAGGACCATTAAACCAATTGGATGTCTTTAGATCATCTACATAACAGCCTCTAGATACAATATCAGCTGGATTTTCTCGTGTAGGCACATGTCGCCATACAACGCGATCTGACCATTCTTGTACTTCGGCAACTCTATTCGAAACGAATGTTGCGAGACTGGATGGATGAGTTTTTATCCAATGTAAAGTAATTTCCGAGTCTGTCCAGAAGGTTATACTCTCGATTTCAGAGCTAATCATTTTCTCAATTCGATTCCACAATTTGGCTAAAAGATGTGCTGCACACAGCTCAAGTCTCGGAAGAGATTTTGTCTTGAGCGGGGCTACTTTTGACTTTGCTGTCAATAAAGTGCAAGAAACTCCCGATGAGTCCCGACTTCGAATATATAGGCAGCATCCATAAGCCCGAATTGAAGCATCAGCAAATCCATGAATTTGAATTTTGGCTAATGAAGTGGTTTGTACGAATCTTGGGAATTTAATAGAGTTGATTTTTTCTAAATTTTTTTTTCCCACGTAGTGTGTAATCGCATAGGTATAGTTTCATCCCAGTCGAGTTTCTGAACCCAAAGTTCTTGAAGTAATATTTTTGACTTTGTTATTATTGTACACAGAAGTCCGAGCGGGTCGAACAACTTAGACGAAACTGACAAAATCTTTCTTTTCGTTGCTTTCGAAGTTTTAAAATAATCTTCCAAATGAAACTTAAAAGAATCATTCTTCGGAATTCAATGTATCCCCAAAGCCTTAGCTGAATCGGAATCATTATGTAATAATTTTTCCTTGCAATTTGATATATTAAAATCGGGGTGATTTGAAAACCATTTCGTTAAATTAAATCCACCTGAACTCAGTATTTGAGTCGCTTGATCTCGAATAGTTAATAGGTCTTCAAAACTATCGGCCCCAGTTAGCAAGTCGTCCACATAAAAATCACTTCGAATAACTTTTGCCCCGACAGGCAAAGTCTCCTTGTGCAAATCGCTTAAATGCATGAGACATCTGATCGCTAAAAACGGTGCAGAAGATGTACCATATGTTACAGTATTTAACCGGAATACTTGCAGCGGATCAGAAGTATTTTGTCTCCAAAGGATCAATTGAAAATTTCTATCAGTATCTCCAACTAATACCTGGCGATACATTTTCTCAATGTCTGCAGTGATAACAAATTTATGGAAACAAAAACGGAGTAGAGTCGAATATAATTCTTCTTGCACAGTAGGCCCAACCATTAGTATCTCGTTGAGCGAAATTCGTGTCGAAGTCCGACTCGAAGCATCAAAAACTACCCTAAGCTTAGTAGTTGTACTCTAAGGTCTTAACACGCATTGATGCGGTATGAAGTAGTGAGGAAAATCTGGAATATTGTTGTCTGCAATCGACATATGACCTAAATCAGCATGATCTTTCATAAAATCATGATACATAGCTCTCATTGTCTCATCATTTGTAAGTTTTCGTTCAAGCGCAAGAAATCGTTTTTTGGCAGTTTCAAAAGATGATCCTAACACATGAGGGTCTGATTTGAAAGGCAGTGAGACTTCAAGCCACCCTGACGGTAAATGTCGAATAGTCTTTATAAAATTTTCTTCGCATTCCCGTTGCTCCTCAGTATACATTATTTCTGATTCGTTAGAAACTTTTTCTAATTCCCAAAATTTGCGAACAATTGAATCAATAGCTTCCTCGTTTTCTATTCTGTTGCTAACGTGATATACATTTGAACTTGAGCCCTTTGACTGATTATGCTTTCCAGCGACCACCCAGCCAAGAGATGTGTTTTGAAGAATAGGAAGGCTTGGATTAGACTTTATTTGTCCAACACATAATAATTCAAAGAACACTTCACCACCGATTAACAAGTCAACTTTTTGTGGCCTATAGAATTCAGGATCTGCCAGTTCAATATTCTTTGGAATGCTCCAGTTATTAATAGAAATTCTGCGATCAGGTTGGAAGTTTGTGATTGAACTCAACACCCAAAATTTTGCAGAAAATTTAGCAGAATTAACCCTCGACATAACAGAAATTTCTATATTGGACTTCGCAACAGAATTAGTTTCACCTATACCTGACAAATTTAGTCTGCCTCCTCTTCGCTTGATTCTCAAGGTTTGAGCCAGTTCCTCGGTAATCAAATTAGTTTGAGAACCGGAATCCAATAATGCTTTTGCTAAAATATAATCTCCAGAGCTACATCTCACCTTTACCACTGCTGTGGCAAGAATTACACTTTCATCTGACGATGAGTGATTTGTAGACGCATGAGAAGTTGACGGTTACTCAGATATAAAATTTGCAGAAGAATTTTGAGCACTGTCATTGTTCTGAATTTCGGAGCTGTAGCGATGCAAAAGCTTATTATGCGCACCACCACAAACTCTACATTTTTGAGCAGTACACCTCGCCACAGTGTGACCTTTTTTCAAGCAATTTATGCATGCAGGTGCACCTTTTATAAATTCAAATCTCTGAATTACTGGTACTGTAGCAAAAGAAGAACAATTATAGATATTGTGATTTCCAGATTTACAGAATAAACATTTTTCCACAGATTGTTTCGATTTTGTTAAAGCTAGTGATGTTCTTTCATTTTTCTTAGAAACGAACTCTTGTTTAGATTTAAATGAGTTCTTAGGCTTTGTAGTTGAAGATTCATCAGCAGAAATGTGCTGATATCTTTTATTCAACATAACCTCGCAGTCAGACCATAATGGGAGCCTTTCAAAATCGAGCTGTTCTTCCCACTTGGACTTAGTGACTGAGTCAACTTTCGACATCACTAAATGAATCAAAATAGCATTTGAAATCTTTCTATCATCGCCAATTGACAATAAAGAATCATATATAGCAGAAACTGTGTCGATTAAGCTTCTCAAGGCTGGGGCTGAAGGTTTACTTATCTCAGGGAGATCGAATAGTTTTGATATTGTTTTCAAGAAAATTAAACAATCATTGTAGTAAACTTTTTTCAAGCTCGCTATTGCCTTGGGATAGTTTTCCTCAGTAACTTGAAATGCTTTTACTGTGCCTAACGCTTCATCAGTTAAACAAGATATCAAGTGATTGAATTTTTCGATGTCTGTTAAAGTTGGATCGTTGTGGACTAAATTTTCAAAAAGGCTCATAAAATTTTTATATTCGGAAAATTTTCCACTAAATTTAGGAAGTCGCATATTTGGAAGCCTAGAGTGATGAGATTGCATAAATGAAGCTTCTGGCAAACTCGTTCTTCTATTTTTGGCCTGAAGACTCAATAGTAGAGACTTCGTAGTCACACATAAATCTTCAAGCTCTGAACGGTCGTCATTTCCTGGATGGTCGGCAAAAATTTGCAATAATATTTGCACTTGATTTTTTAAACTTTTACTTGTTGGATTTTAACGTTACTTGTAAGTTATTTAGAACCTCGTTCATAAAATTCAAACCATATGCTATTACCAATTTGCTCGAACAACTATAACAACTTTTTTTTTTTTTTTCTTAACCGTTCACAGATTCGTGCAACTTTTTAGCATGTATAAAAATTGATACAATTTGAAATACTAATTTGTGTGAAGTGTGAACAGTTACTCTGTAATCAGTTGTGATTATTTTAATAAATATGATAGCAACACGGAACGAACGGAATAGAACAAATAAATAATCAACAACAACAATCTCGTTAGTTTAATTATGTGCAAAGAATAACAAATAATAGAACAAATCAAATAAATTATGAAATGAAAAATTAAATGTTCGTATATAGTTATAATATAAAGGAAATTAAACTCGAATTCTCTTCCTTTTCATAATTGTAATACCGACGGTTGTGAAATTTTATTTTTTTTTTTGCCAAGCAATAATTGATTACAATTTATTAATATGTTTTATATATGTTTGCTTGTTCGTTCTATATAACATATGCACATATATGTATATATGTACGTTCATATGTACATATGTATAACACTCGCGAAATTTTGTGTTTCACTTAAGGGCGTTTGTCCACACAATAAATAAATATATATATAAATATGTATGTATGTATATTTCAAAAGAAAGTGTAAATAATATTTTGTGTTTATCTCGCAACGAGCGGTAAATTTTCAAAATTCTTAATAGTAGATTAGTAATGGGGACGGACGACATGTTTTGGGAATTCAAAACCGGGAAAAAATAAAAACGATGGCAACCCTGTTACAAATGGGGGGATTTTGGGGATTTTCATGCTGAGAGTTTCTTGGCTATGTGTGTGTGTGTGTGTGCTTGTGTGAGTTTGATTCTTTGTTTATGTGTATGTATACTTGTGTGCCCAGCTTTTGTTGTTATTGTAGAGAAACGTTGTGCTTACAGTGCATGGATGTATGTATATGTGGGTGTTGTATGTGTGTATGTGTGTGAGTTTGATTCTTTCTGTATATGGGAATGTATGTACACTTATGTGTACAGGTTTTGTTGTTATTGTAGAGAAACGTTGTGCTTACAGTGGATGTATACATACAGTGTATGTATGTGTGGGATGTTTGTGTATGTATGTATGTATGTGTATACATGTGTGCGTTTTTGTATTTAATTGTATGTTTGTCGGTCTCAGATAATTTTGTCGTAGTAGCAGACAATCATTATACCCAGTAGGAAATGTCGATGGTGAAAATGTACTGAGTCGCTTTTGACTTTGTCACCAGTACTACTATATAATTATATCCCATTCAATAATTTTCACTATAAACATTTAGCATATGCTTGTCATTTAAAATCTACTAGTAACACTAAAACAATTGAATAGGTATGACTACGTGGTTCTTATTGGAACGTAGAGACATACCAACCAGACAGTTAGTTACTGTTATATTTCTATAATTTATGTACATACAAAAAGGTATGTATATTGACAAGTTGTTGCAAAATCTATCCTTTTTACTGACAGATAGAATAAAACGTATTTTACTATAATGGTCACTAGAATTTTAGTGTTGACACAAAGACACTTGATCCCTGTCTGACTGCAGGGTAGTGACAACGAATTCGTGTGTATGTAGAATCATTATTTTTGTTGTTGTGAGTTGTCGTTGCTATGCATATGTATGGTTATTGTGCTCGTATGTATGCATGCATTTTTTTATTTCTGGGGAAACATTCTAGTAGCTGCAGATAGTCGCAACCCTGATATCTGCTGAAAATGGAAGTGGAGAGGGAATGTATTTGATAATGTATGTACATATTTGTTTTTGGAGTAATGTACGTGATCGTATGGTGGGAGACGAAGGTGATGTTATGAAATCTTCGTTTATTTATTTAATAAATATTGTTTCGTATTTCATGACAGAGGAGTTTGAATTGCATAATATTATAAAATTTCATTATGTATGTATGTTTGTGTATTACGTGATCACTTCTTTGTGTATGTGTGTGTGTGCCAGTATGTAAATGACTTTCTCGCGCTGATTTTTATATGAAGTAAATTGTTTTCAATATCGACATTTGGTACTGTAAAATACTATCATATATCTGAACTTCCCTAATCCTAGTATGTTTTTATACATTAACGAAGGTTTATTCATATTGAAATTTCTTATTTCAATACGGAAAAATATTCATTTACAGTATTCATTTATTAAACTCATTAGTTTTTAGGTATTTCAATATACATTTTCTATTATATTGAAAACTATTGAATTAATGTGAAGCATTCTTATTTTTAAGCTGCACATTTTCCCTGAGTGTATTGATTGATTATATATACATTGTGCTTTGACTAAACGACGCTTCATATATTTTCATCATCAGCTCTCGTGGTACCTTCATAGCGAACAGTCGATTAGCGGAATTTTTCTTACTTACAAAAAAATTAAACAAACAAAAAATATTCGTAGTACATATTATTCGTAATAGGTACATACTGTCTTTAATAAATAAGCTTTATGCTTTGCTGTTATTTTTACATAGTAAAAATAACAAAAACAAAAAAAACCGCAAGCAAAAAAAATTAAACTAATTGATATTGAGGAATACTATATATATGTGTACCTCTAAACAAATAAACAATCATAAATAACAAAAACAAAAAAAGACCGCAAACATAAAAAAACACAAACGAATATCCCTTGAGGAATTCTTTGTATGAGTGATTCAAATACAAAAAAATTTGAAGTGAGTTCTAACGGCAGAAATGCTTATTTTACTGTGAGTTCTGAAACTCTTAATGAAAAAAATATAAATAATAAATCTGATGAAAACCTTTTTTTTACCGGCAAAGCCAATTTTTCGTCAGCGATCAACTTCGCTTTGTCCAATGCCAAATAGTAATGATGCATTAACATTACAGTTGCCTAGTACTTCTTCATATAAGCCAGTAATATCATCCCCTTCAGGCTCGTGTTCATCACTTAACAAAGTTATCACTACAGATAACAGCGGCTCGAAACTCAAGGTACAAGTCGGAATGGACAGATATATAACCGTGGTAAAGCGTGGGCGAAGCCCGAATTCTTCAAAAAAAATCGCTTCGAAATTTTGCAAGATGACAACGACAAACCCGAGGTATCCTCGAATAAAATATCCAAGCCGCCACCAATCTATTTGAGACAAAAAAAATAAAATGCCGTTATTAAAAAATTAATTTCGGTCATTGGTGAGAATAAATTTCACATTGTTCCAATAAAACGTGGCAACATCGATGAAACTAAAGTCCAAGTTTATGACGAAAAAGATTTCCGCAAAATGGTTGCTGAATTTGAAAAAAATAAAACAAGCTTCTACCCATACCAGCTTAAGAGCGCTAAAGGCATGCAGATCGTATTGAAGGGCAAATATTCTTATGTTGTTCCCGAAGAAATAAAAGATGCACTCGTCCTCCAGGGGTTTAAGGTAAAAAATGTGTCCAATATAATAAACAGAGAGAAGATTCCCCAACCCCTATTTTGTGTTGAACTTGAGCCTAATGATATAAAATTGAAAAAAATGAGACGCATCCAATTTATAATTTCAAATACCTCTTGTACCGAAAAATCACAGTTGAAGAGCCACAAAAGCGTTCAGGTCCTGTACAGTGCCATAATTGCCAAGAATATGGCCATACAAAAACATACTGCAATTTACCCTCTGTTTGTGTTGTGTGCGGCGAATTACACGGCACTGCTAGTTGCAATAAGCCAAAAGATCAAAGTGATAAAAAATGCAGTAATTGTGGAGGTAATCACACCGCTAACTACAGAGGTTGTCCTGTGTACTCTTTCGTAAAGAAGACTATGGTGCAAAAACCTAAATTAGCTCCAGCTCAATCAGCAAACGCTTACTCTGCCACTTTTGCGCAAATGAGCCAACCAGTTACTTCCCGTGTATCGTATGCAGATGCTGCTAAGTCAAATTCAATTCCCACACAAAATGTTTCCCCGCCAAATAATTCAAAAAATACTGACGCAAGCTTTAATTTTAATCGCCTTGAAGCTACTATTGAAAATCTGGTGCAAACTATAAACAATTTTACAACAAATATGACTAGCATGATGCAAGAAATGCTGCGAATGCAGAATACTCTGCTTCAAGCATTAATTTATAAGCCATGAACACGTTAACAATATGCTTCTGGAACGCAAACGGCATTCGCCAACATAAAAATTAACTTGATCACTTCCTCATGGAAAAAAATATTGATGTAATGTTAGTATCTGAGACTCATTTGACTTCGAGAAGTCTTTTTAAAATTTATGGCTACACTATATATGATACAAAGGACCCTAGAGGAAGGGCTTGCGGTGGATCAGCAATTCTAATAAAGTCAAGACTCAACCACTATGTTCTTGATAACATTTGTGAAGAACACCTACAAGCAACAAATATTGGCATTGAAAGTTTTTGTACAAATTTTGTTATATCATCAATTTACTCCCCTCCCAGATTTTCAATCACTGAGAATCAATATGAGGATTTCTACAAATCCCTTGGACCTTGTTTTTAGCAGCTGGCGACTACAATGCTAAGCATACGTTCTGGGGTTCGCGTCTTATTACCCCCAGAGGTCGAGCATTGTTCAACACTATTTCAAAAATGGGCTTGGATGTCATTTCGAGTGGGGAGCGCACTTATTGGCCTACTGACATACAAAAATTCCGGATGTTATAGATTTTAGCGTCATAAAAAATATCTCTAGGGATTTCATTCAAGTTCAAGCTTCTCTTGATCTTTCGTCCGATCACTCTCCGACGATCATTACAATTTGTAGTCCATTAAGAAGTAACTTACCTGACCCATATGTGAAGATGATCAATCGTGTTAATTGGCTGGGGTTCAAACAATATCTCAGAAGTCGTTGTACGGAAAACATAACGCTTAGAACATCCGATGATATTGAATCTAACATTGCCAATCTCAGCGAGAATATTAAACAGGCTGCTGAACGTGCCACTATCTCCCATCCGCAGAGTGGGTTTAATAAAATTTATTCTACAGACATTGAACGTCTCGTTCGCAAAAAAAGAAGAGCTAGAAGGGAATGGCAACAGCACAGATCACCACAAAATAAAATCAGATTTAAAGAGTGCACTAAACGACTCCAAGAGTTGCTTGCATCTGAAAAAACTGCATCTCTTAAAAATTATCTGGAAGGTCTTGATGTCACACTAGCGTCTAATTACTCTTTGTGGCGCGCTGCTAGGAAGCTTTAAATACCCATTGAGTATAAGCCACCTCTACGCACATCTACCGGAAGTTGGGCAAGAAGCGATACTGAAAAAGGTAAAATATTTGCTGAGCACTTAAAATCCGTTTTTACGCCAAACATATGTACTGGTGCTGCTGATTTGCCGAGTGTAGTCGCTCTACCCCCTCAACACATAAAGTTTAAAACGCGTGATTTACAAAAATTAATTGCCGAACTCAACCCGAAGAAAGCTCCAGGTATTGATGGAATTAGTAACCAGATGCTGATGAAGTTGCCTCGTATTGCAATGAGAATCCCATTATTCATATTTAATGCCATTTTACGACTGGAGTATTATCCACACAGCTGGAAGCTTCCCAAGGTTAAAATGATTCCATAGCCGGGCAAAGATCTAACCAAGGCTGAGTCATATAGCACAATAAGTCTACTATCAACTATGTCAAAGCTTTTCGAAAAATTGCTCAAAACAAAATTGTCCCCAATTCTAATTAGTAGTGGGTGCATACCAGCCCATTAATTTGGTTTTAGAAATCAGCATAGCCCCATTGAACAAACTCACAGATTGGTTCAATTTATAAGAAGAACTTTTGAGGAAAAAAAGTATTGTTCTGCGCTCTTTATTGACGTTTCCCAGGCATTTGATAAAGTGTGGCATGAAGGCCTAATTTTAAAATTGAAGACTTACTTACCAATAAACATTTTAAATCTTTTGGAAAGTTACATTATTTCCCGTAAGTTCACTGTTGTGGAAGGAGACTTTACGAGTAGGCCTGAAACTATTTCATCCGGTGTGCCACAGGGGAGCATACTGGGACCAGTTTTATATTTGATATATACTTGTGATATGCCTGTGAGCAGTAGTATCGATACTTCCACATTTGCAGACGATACAGCCTGCCTTAGTATGCACGAAAACCCTGATGAGGCATCCCGCAAACTTCAGGAATACATTAGCCAGATGGAGCTTTGGTTAAACTTATGGAGAATTAAAGTCAATGAACAAAAGTGTGTCCATATAACGTTCACCCTAAGAAGAGATACTTACTCCCCCATTCGGATTAACAATCAAGTTGTTCCTCAACATTTACATGTGAAATATGTTGGTATACACCTTGATCGACGACTTACATGGAAACACCACATTGACTCTAAGTTAACTCAAATGAAACTTAAATTAACTCAGGTACATTGGCTGATTGGTAGAAATTCAACACTTAGCCTAGACTGCAAACTTTTAATATACAAGTCGCTTTTAAAGCCAATATGGTGTTACGGAATTCAACTATGGGGCACTGCTTCAGCTTCAAATGTAGAGAAAATTCAATGAAGGCAAAATAAAATTTTACGCATGATAACATCGGCTCCATGGTACATCAAAAATTCAAATATACATCGCGATTTGAATATGCCACTAGTGACTGAAGAAATTGTAAAATACGCAGGCAAATATCTAACAAAACTCGAGTCACATCCTAATCCGCTTGCTCGTAATATTTTGAACTTTACTGGGCACATCCGCTTAAAAAAGAGAGATACACGGGCTCTAATATTCAACACTCTAGATGATGAAGCTGCTTGAAAACACTTTTTTCCTTTTGTTGCTTATCACTACTTATGTATTATTAATAACTATCACTAAGCTTATGTCCGACATTGGTCGGGCCTAATAATTTTTTTATAGACTTAAGATTTGAATACTTATTGTTAGTTCATATTTGAAGATACAATAAATAAAAAAAAAACATGCATTAAAAAAAATATATTTTCATGATGTAGATATGTAAGTGTGATTTTTAAGATATAATAAATACTTGAGCATTCCATGCAAATAATATTGGAGTATGTGGTCCAATCTAGATGAAACAGTCTAGTTACATCATAGTCTCATGTAATGCAGTCATGGATCATATCGTTTCCATACAACCATTCAATGCTGCACGATAAATATTCTTCTTATTCACTCACAAATTGTATGCGAGTAGTCTATAACTATTCCATATGGGGTAGTTTTTGGGGTTAGTCCGATGTAATGCAACGTTGTACCATGTGGTCCAACCCTAGGACATCGCAATGTTAAATCGACCACCTTTTTTTCATATATTTGGAGTAGTTTTGGAGTACTCCAACTCCTCTTTGGACTAGTCCTTACATGCATGTATGGACTAGTCGCATTATCTGCAGGGTTGATAAGAAATTTGATATGTATACATACAAATTGTTTTATGTGTGTATGTATGTATATATGTATGTATGTATGTACATACAAATAAGAGTACAACTCAATCTTTGAATTCATTATTTTTTTGTCATGTGATATCTTTTTGTTCTGTATTATCTGAAATTAAAAACGTTGTGCATTTACTTAAAAGTTTGTGAGGATTTTCTGTTTTAAGTAAAACTGAATTCCTGAAGATACATACTCTATAGTAATAGTAACTATAATAGAAATATTTCTTATACTTAATTTACATTTTTTTAAAGTTGACGCAACGTTAGTTAGTCAACGTGTGACATTTTTGGGGGGTATGCAATTTTTTCTAACTATAGCCTTTTTTCTTCACTTTCTACATTTATTTTTGGAAATCTTGCATTGCTTTTTTATAAAATTTATAAACATTTTTAAATGAAACTGATCCGGCACTCTAGCTTAGATACTGATAGTGTTTTTTTCTTTTGTTTTTTGTTACTCAACTTACTGTTTATTTTTTATAGATAAACATTTAAAATCAAAAGGGAGTTTTATATTGAAATTATTATTTTCATAATTGTTGAAAACAATCGCTACTTTTTTTGCGATGAAATCATTTGAATTACTTTTGAAACCTTACATGTTTATAAAAATTATGTTATTTTCTATATTGCTTAATTTATAAGACTTTTAGAATTTGTACTTTGGTGGTTATATTTCTTATTATACGATTATGAATAAGAATGCAGTAAGCTGATGTCTCTGCTTACTGTTTCAAATTAAAATTTTATTCAACTGAATAAAAGGAGATTTTTTCTTAAACTCTAATGGAGTTAGAAGCGCTGGAGATTCTTTCATATAACAGCTTTTTGGAATTTTTTATACATAGTGTAATATAGAATTGGATAACATTTATTTTTAATTTTTATGTTAAGAAGTACGGAGATGAGACTTAATTTAAATGTACTTTTAAATTAGTTAAATCATAATGAACAAACATATTTTCTTCTTTAATAGCGATCAACAGAATACGAACTCGTTTTCATATAATTTAGGTATACCCTTTCGACGGCTCCTCTAGGATACAAGATGACTTTTTATGACGAAATTTCTGTTGCTTTATACTGATAATATGTTTACATTAATAAGGTACATATGCATATATAGGGTGCCCCTGTGGCTGAGTGGTAGCGATGCTAGCCGCTCAGTCCAGAGGTCGTGGGTTCGAATCCCACCCTAGACCCTGAAATGTTTAAGTGTGCTTTGTGTGTCCATCGGACAGAGTGTACGTTTTAGTTGGTCAGTCAGTCTCTATATTTATTTATTTTTTCTTCTAATGTACCACACCTTTTTTCAGATTTTACTACTTGAAATAGAGAATTTTTGTCTAATTTTTTTTCTGGGTATCTACATATAATAAGTAAATATGTGTATGAATTTTTAAGAAAAAATTTTAAATAAAATATTGAAAAAAGAATTAATTATGTGAATGGTTTTTATTTCTTTATTGGCTTTACTTCACTAGATCAAAAATTTTTTGTTTTTGCTTATTTGCAAATTCTTGTTTTCATGTCGCTTAAACATGTACAGTCTTGTTTTCATATCGCTTAGACATGCACAGTCTTGTTTTCATGATGTTTAGACATGCACAGTCTTGTTTTCATGATGCTTAAACATGTACAGTCTTGTTTTCTTTGAGAGGTTATTCACAAGACAAATTGAATTTCACAATATTATGAAATTCCATTAAATTTCATTAGATATTTTCATAAAGAGAAACAATTTAGACAATCGGATAAGTCCTTATATTTTTCACTACATACAAGTTTCTGTTATTTTATATTCGAATAGATGAATCCTAAATTTCCTTTAAAAAATTACACAAAACAAGGATAAATTTAATTTAATTTTATTTATTGTTGAGCCTTAATGTTTTTTAAGGCAAACGAATAAACTAATTTTAAAGTTTATTTTTAATTGAATTTTAATTAACTAACAACTTTAGGTTAACTAATGAACTTGATTTAAAAAAAAAAACACTTTGAATAATAAAAGCACACGTCTTGTTCGGTATGTATATATTCACAAACTGTAACTATTTATTATAAATTTTTAATATTCATGTTATTTCTTTTCTTTTCAGGTATACAGTTACAAATTAACGAAAGAGTATATTCCAGGTATTAATTCTAATTAATGTAAGTAATTGAGTTCAACTGTATGTTAATTAAGTTTGTTTTATATTAATTAAGTTTTGTAATTTAAAGCAGTTCAATAAAAGAGTTAATTCATTTAATAATTAATAACAGTTATTATTATTTAATATATTTAATTATGTTATATAAAAAATGGAAAAAAAGGTAAGTATATAAAAAAACCAATGTTGTGGAGAAAACCTGAATTGGCCTAAAAACTCCACGCTCCAACATTCCGGACCTATTGAAAGACCGTAGGTCTTCAAGATACTGGGAGTGGAGCTAGTTTTGCAACTGGTCGTTTAAAGACGCCGTTTTTTGTCTTTACCTCCGCCACTCTGACCTTGCCGTCTTGGCCTTCTTATACGCGGACGACTTTCCCTGTCAGCCACTCTTGGGGCGGGAGATTGTCCTCGTGGACCACCACTATTTGGCCGCACTGCAGATTGGGCTCCTCCTTGAGCCATTTGCCTTTGTCTTGCAACCCTAGGACGTAGTCCTTGGACCAAGCTCGCCAGAACCTCTGCTTGAGAGCGCATTGCATTCGCCATCGCTTCAAGCACCGCAGTTTGTTGTCGCTGACGTCTCCGACGGATTCTGGCGGCAGCGAACGCAGACCCTCCCCGATTAGAAGATGCGCCGGAGTTAGTGCATCCCCGTCGTTCGGATCTGGTGACAGCGGTGCTATTGGTCTGCTGTTTAGCACCGCCTCTACTTCTACGAGCATTGTCACCATTTCTTCTTGTGTGAGCAGCGCATTGCCCACAGCTCGTAGAAGTAGGTGCTTCGCTTGTCTTACGGCCGCTTCCCACAGACCTCCAAAGTGCGGTGCTCTGGGAGGTATGAAGATGAAGTCGACCTTGTACGACGCTGCGAATGAAACGATGTCCTCTTTCTGGGTCTCGAATGCCTTCACGAGTTCCTTCAATATTCGGCTGGCTCCTACGAAATTGGTCGCGTTGTCGCAATACACCTTGCTGGGAAGCCCTCTCCTGGCAGTGAACCTTTTAAAAGAAAGAATAAAAGCATCAGATGATAAGTCAGATACTAATTCTAAGTGGACAGCCTTCGACGTGAAACAGACATAAACCGCTATATACATTTTAACTGGTGGTTTTCCACGTATACGCAACGAAATGTATACGGGACCACAGAAATCTACGCCAACTATTAAAAATGGCCGCAGAGCTTTTACCCTATCGCCAGGCAAGTTTTCCATTATTTGGGTCCTAAGCTTTGGTTTGTAGCGGTAGCAGTGGATACAATTATTCACGATTTTACTGCACTCCTCTTTGGCATTTATGAGCCAAATATTTTCCCTTGAAAGGTCTATTAATGCTTTCGTACCAGCGTGGCAATTTTCGAAGTGCAGATTTCGTAAATATCGCATGACAAAGAGATTCTTTCTGGGCAACAAAAGTGGGAATTTAGTGTTGTATGGTAAAGGTGCATTTAACAACCTCCCACCTACCCTTATTAGTGAAAAGTTTCGCTTATTTTCTGTAAAATTATGGATAAATGGTGTGAGTCTTTGAATATTTGCCGGCAACACTTGAGATTTTTTTAATTTGTTAATCTCATCAGAAAAATATTCTTTCTGGACAACTTCTACAAGCCTATAGAAAGCACAGCTCAGTTCTTTTGCAGTAGGGTTTTTTAATTTACAAGTTTCTAATTTTCTGCAAGAGTCAATGAATCTTGATATAAAGCATACAATTCGCAGAATTTTCTTGTATGACGAATGATTTTCAATTAGAGTTAAGAAAATATTTTCAAAATTCATTGAATTCTCTACAGCAATGAAAACATGAGCTTTCTTCATTTCTTGAGATAATTGATCCTCTGTTAACTCAAAATGCGGATTAACAGGCCACATCGAATTATCCTTTAAAAGAAATGAAGGACCATTAAACCAATTGGATGTCTTTAGATCATCTACATAACAGCCTCTAGATACAATATCAGCTGGATTTTCTCGTGTAGGCACATGTCGCCATACAACGCGATCTGACCATTCTTGTACTTCGGCAACTCTATTCGAAACGAATGTTGCGAGACTGGATGGATGAGTTTTTATCCAATGTAAAGTAATTTCCGAGTCTGTCCAGAAGGTTATACTCTCGATTTCAAAGCTAATCATTTTCTCAATTCGATTCCACAATTTGGCTAAAAGATGTGCTGCACACAGCTCAAGTCTCGGAAGAGATTTTGTCTTGAGCGGGGCTACTTTTGACTTTGCTGTCAATAAAGTGCAAGAAACTCCCGATGAGTCCCGACTTCGAATATATAGGCAGCATCCATAAGCCCGAATTGAAGCATCAGCAAATCCATGAATTTGAATTTTGGCTAATGAAGTGGTTTGTACGAATCTTGGGAATTTAATAGAGTTGATTTTTTCTAAATTTTTTTCCCACGTAGTGTGTAATCGCATAGGTATAGTTTCATCCCAGTCGAGTTTCTGAACCCAAAGTTCTTGAAGTAATATTTTTGACTTTGTTATTATTGTACACAGAAGTCCGAGCGGGTCGAACAACTTAGACGAAACTGACAAAATCTTTCTTTTCGTTGCTTTCGAAGTTTTAAAATAATCTTCCAAATGAAACTTAAAAGAATCATTCTTCGGAATTCAATGTATCCCCAAAGCCTTAGCTGAATCGGAATCATTATGTAATAATTTTTCCTTGCAATTTGATATATTAAAATCGGGGTGATTTGAAAACCATTTCGTTAAATTAAATCCACCTGAACTCAGTATTTGAGTCGCTTGATCTCGAATAGTTAATAGGTCTTCAAAACTATCGGCCCCAGTTAGCAAGTCGTCCACATAAAAATCACTTCGAATAACTTTTGCCCCGACAGGCAAAGTCTCCTTGTGCAAATCGCTTAAATGCATGAGACATCTGATCGCTAAAAACGGTGCAGAAGATGTACCATATGTTACAGTATTTAACCGGAATACTTGCAGCGGATCAGAAGTATTTTGTCTCCAAAGGATCAATTGAAAATTTCTATCAGTATCTCCAACTAATACCTGGCGATACATTTTCTCAATGTCTGCAGTGATAACAAATTTATGGAAACAAAAACGGAGTAGAGTCGAATATAATTCTTCTTGCACAGTAGGCCCAACCATTAGTATCTCGTTGAGCGAAATTCGTGTCGAAGTCCGACTCGAAGCATCAAAAACTACCCTAAGCTTAGTAGTTGTACTCTAAGGTCTTAACACGCATTGATGCGGTATGAAGTAGTGAGGAAAATCTGGAATATTGTTGTCTGCAATCGACATATGACCTAAATCAGCATATTCTTTCATAAAATCATGATACATAGCTCTCATTGTCTCATCATTTGTAAGTTTTCGTTCAAGCGCAAGAAATCGTTTTTTGGCAGTTTCAAAAGATGATCCTAACACATGAGGGTCTGATTTGAAAGGCAGTGAGACTTCAAGCCACCCTGACGGTAAATGTCGAATAGTCTTTATAAAATTTTCTTCGCATTCCCGTTGCTCCTCAGTATACATTATTTCTGATTCGTTAGAAACTTTTTCTAATTCCCAAAATTTGCGAACAATTGAATCAATAGCTTCCTCGTTTTCTATTCTGTTGCTAACGTGATATACATATGAACTTGAGCCCTTTGACTGATTATGCTTTCCAGCGACCACCCAGCCAAGAGATGTTTTTTGAAGAATAGGAAGGCTTGGATTAGACTTTATTTGTCCAACACATAATAATTCAAAGAACACTTCACCACCGATTAACAAGTCAACTTTTTGTGGCCTATAGAATTCAGGATCTGCCAGTTCAATATTCTTTGGAATGCTCCAGTTATTAATAGAAATTCTGCGATCAGGTTGGAAGTTTGTGATTGAACTCAACACCCAAAACTTTGCAGAAAATTTAGCAGAATTAACCCTCGACATAACAGAAATTTCTATATTGGACTTCGCAACAGAATTAGTTTCACCTATACCTGACAAATTTAGTCTGCCTCCTCTTCGCTTGATTCTCAAGGTTTGAGCCAGTTCCTCGGTAATCAAATTAGTTTGAGAACCGGAATCCAATAATGCTTTTGCTAAAATATAATCTCCAGAGCTACATCTCACCTTTACCACTGCTGTGGCAAGAATTACACTTTCATCTGACGATGAGTGATTTGTAGACGCATGAGAAGTTGACGGTTACTCAGATATAAAATTTGCAGAAGAATTTTGAGCACTGTCATTGTTCTGAATTTCGGAGCTGTAGCGATGCAAAAGCTTATTATGCGCACCACCACAAACTCTACATTTTTGAGCAGTACACCTCGCCACAGTGTGACCTTTTTTCAAGCAATTTATGCATGCAGGTGCACCTTTTATAAATTCAAATCTCTGAATTACTGGTACTGTAGCAAAAGAAGAACAATTATAGATATTGTGATTTCCAGATTTACAGAATAAACATTTTTCCACAGATTGTTTCGATTTTGTTAAAGCTAGTGATGTTCTTTCATTTTTCTTAGAAACGAACTCTTGTTTAGATTTAAATGAGTTGTTAGGCTTTGTAGTTGAAGATTCATCAGCAGAAATGTGCTGATATCTTTTATTCAACATAACCTCGCAGTCAGACCATAATGGGAGCCTTTCAAAATCGAGCTGTTCTTCCCATTTGGACTTAGTGACTGAGTCAACTTTCGACATCACTAAATGAATCAAAATAGCATTTGAAATCTTTCTATCATCGCCAATTGACAATAAAGAATCATATATAGCAGAAACTGTGTCGATTAAGCTTCTCAAGGCTGGGGCTGAAGGTTTACTTATCTCAGGGAGATCGAATAGTTTTGATATTGTTTTCAAGAAAATTAAACAATCATTGTAGTAAACTTTTTTCAAGCTCGCTATTGCCTTGGGATAGTTTTCCTCAGTAACTTGAAATGCTTTTACTGTGCCTAACGCTTCATCAGTTAAACAAGATATCAAGTGATTGAATTTTTCGATGTCTGTTAAAGTTGGATCGTTGTGGACTAAATTTTCAAAAAGGCTCATAAAATTTTTATATTCGGAAAATTTTCCACTAAATTTAGGAAGTCGCATATTTGGAAGCCTAGAGTGATGAGATTGCATAAATGAAGCTTCTGGCAAACTCGTTCTTCTATTTTTGGCCTGAAGACTCAATAGTAGAGACTTCGTAGTCACACATAAATCTTCAAGCTCTGAACGGTCGTCATTTCCTGGATGGTCGGCAAAAATTTGCAATAATATTTGCACTTGATTTTTTAAACTTTTACTTGTTGGATTTTAACGTTACTTGTAAGTTATTTAGAACCTCGTTCATAAAATTCAAACCATATGCTATTACCAATTTGCTCGAACAACTATAACAACTTTTTTTTTTTTTTCTTAACCGTTCACAGATTCGTGCAACTTTTTAGCATGTATAAAAATTGATACAATTTGAAATACTAATTTGTGTGAAGTGTGAACAGTTACTCTGTAATCAGTTGTGATTATTTTAATAAATATGATAGCAACACGGAACGAACGGAATAGAACCAATAAATAATCAACAACAACAATCTCGTTAGTTTAATTATGTGCAAAGAATAACAAATAATAGAACAAATCAAATAAATTATGAAATGAAAAATTAAATGTTCGTATATAGTTATAATATAAAGGAAATTAAACTCGAATTCTCTTCCTTTTCATAATTGTAATACCGACGGTTGTGAAATTTTATTTTTTTTTTGCCAAGCAATAATTGATTACAATTTATTAATATGTTCTATATATGTTTGCTTGTTCGTTCTATATAACATATGCACATATATGTATATATGTACGTTCATATGTACATATGTATAACACTCGCGAAATTTTGTGTTTCACTTAAGGGCGTTTGTCCACACAATAAATAAATATATATATAAATATGTATGTATGTATATTTCAAAAGAAAGTGTAAATAATATTTTGTGTTTATCTCGCAACGAGCGGTAAATTTTCAAAATTCTTAATAGTAGATTAGTAATGGGGACGGACGACATGTTTTGGGAATTCAAAACCGGGAAAAAATAAAAACGATGGCAACCCTGTTACAAATGGGGGGATTTTGGGGATTTTCATGCTGAGAGTTTCTTGGCTATGTGTGTGTGTGTGTGTGCTTGTGTGAGTTTGATTCTTTGTTTATGTGTATGTATACTTGTGTGCCCAGCTTTTGTTGTTATTGTAGAGAAACGTTGTGCTTACAGTGCATGGATGTATGTATATGTGGGTGTTGTATGTGTGTATGTGTGTGAGTTTGATTCTTTCTGTATATGGGAATGTATGTACACTTATGTGTACAGGTTTTGTTGTTATTGTAGAGAAACGTTGTGCTTACAGTGGATGTATACATACAGTGTATGTATGTGTGGGATGTTTGTGTATGTATGTATGTATGTGTATACATGTGTGCGTTTTTGTATTTAACTGTATGTTTGTCGGTCTCAGATAATTTTGTCGTAGTAGCAGACAATCATTATACCCAGTAGGAAATGTCGATGGTGAAAATGTACTGAGTCGCTTTTGACTTTGTCACCAGTACTACTATATAATTATATCCCATTCAATAATTTTCACTATAAACATTTAGCATATGCTTGTCATTTAAAATCTACTAGTAACACTAAAACAATTGAATAGGTATGACTACGTGGTTCTTATTGGAACGTAGAGACATACCAACCAGACAGTTAGTTACTGTTATATTTCTATAATTTATGTACATACAAAAAGGTATGTATATTGACAAGTTGTTGCAAAATCTATCCTTTTTACTGACAGATAGAATAAAACGTATTTTACTATAATGGTCACTAGAATTTTAGTGTTGACACAAAGACACTTGATCCCTGTCTGACTGCAGGGTAGTGACAACGAATTCGTGTGTATGTAGAATCATTATTTTTGTTGTTGTGAGTTGTCGTTGCTATGCATATGTATGGTTATTGTGCTCGTATGTATGCATGCATTTTTTTATTTCTGGGGAAACATTCTAGTAGCTGCAGATAGTCGCAACCCTGATATCTGCTGAAAATGGAAGTGGAGAGGGAATGTATTTGATAATGTATGTACATATATGTTTTTGGAGTAATGTACGTGATCGTATGGTGGGAGACGAAGGTGATGTTATGAAATCTTCGTTTATTTATTTAATAAATATTGTTTCGTATTTCATGACAGAGGAGTTTGAATTGCATAATATTATAAAATTTCATTATGTATGTATGTTTGTGTATTACGTGATCACTTCTTTGTGTATGTGTGTGTGTGCCAGTATGTAAATGACTTTCTCGCGCTGATTTTTATATGTAGGTAGAAGTAAATTGTTTTCAATATCGACATTTGGTACTGTAAAATACTATCATATATCTGAACTTCCCTAATCCTAGTATGTTTTTATACATTAACGAAGGTTTATTCATATTGAAATTTCTTATTTCAATACGGAAAAATATTCATTTACAGTATTCATTTATTAAACTCATTAGTTTTTAGGTATTTCAATATACATTTTCTATTATATTGAAAATTATTGAATTAATGTGAAGCATTCTTATTTTTAAGCTGCACATTTTCCCTGAGTGTATTGATTGATTATATATACATTGTGCTTTGACTAAACGACGCTTCATATATTTTCATCATCAGCTCTCGTGGTACCTTCATAGCGAACAGTCGATTAGCGGAATTTTTCTTACTTACAAAAAAATTAAACAAACAAAAAATATTCGTAGTACATATTATTCGTAATAGGTACATACTGTCTTTAATAAATAAGCTTTATGCTTTGCTGTTATTTTTACATAGTAAAAATAACAAAAACAAAAAAAAACCGCAAGCAAAAAAAATTAAACAAATTGATATTGAGGAATACTATATATATGTGTACCTCTAAACAAATAAACAATCATAAATAACAAAAACAAAAAAAGACCGCAAACATAAAAAAACACAAACGAATATCCCTTGAGGAATTCTTTGTATGAGTGATTCAAATACAAAAAAATTTGAAGTGAGTTCTAACGGCAGAAATGCTTATTTTACTGTGAGTTCTGAAACTCTTAATGAAAAAAATATAAATAATAAATCTGATGAAAACCTTTTTTTTACCGGCAAAGCCAATTTTTCGTCAGCGATCAACTTCGCTTTGTCCAATGCCAAATAGTAATGATGCATTAACATTACAGTTGCCTAGTACTTCTTCATATAAGCCAGTAATATCATCCCCTTCAGGCTCGTGTTCATCACTTAACAAAGTTATCACTACAGATAACAGCGGCTCGAAACTCAAGGTACAAGTCGGAATGGACAGATATATAACCGTGGTAAAGCGTGGGCGAAGCCCGAATTCTTCAAAAAAAATCGCTTCGAAATTTTGCAAGATGACAACGACAAACCCGAGGTATCCTCGAATAAAATATCCAAGCCGCCACCAATCTATTTGAGACAAAAAAAATAAAATGCCGTTATTAAAAAATTAATTTCGGTCATTGGTGAGAATAAATTTCACATTGTTCCAATAAAACGTGGCAACATCGATGAAACTAAAGTCCAAGTTTATGACGAAAAAGATTTCCGCAAAATGGTTGCTGAATTTGAAAAAAATAAAACAAGCTTCTACCCATACCAGCTTAAGAGCGCTAAAGGCATGCAGATCGTATTGAAGGGCATATATTCTTATGTTGTTCCCGAAGAAATAAAAGATGCACTCGTCCTCCAGGGGTTAAGGTAAAAAATGTGTCCAATATAATAAACAGAGAGAAGATTCCCCAACCCCTATTTTGTGTTGAACTTGAGCCTAATGATATAAAATTGAAAAAAAATGAGACGCATCCAATTTATAATTTCAAATACCTCTTGTACCGAAAAATCACAGTTGAAGAGCCACAAAAGCGTTCAGGTCCTGTACAGTGCCATAATTGCCAAGAATATGGCCATACAAAAACATACTGCAATTTACCCTCTGTTTGTGTTGTGTGCGGCGAATTACACGGCACTGCTAGTTGCAATAAGCCAAAAGATCAAAGTGATAAAAAATGCAGTAATTGTGGAGGTAATCACACCGCTAACTACAGAGGTTGTCCTGTGTACTCTTTCGTAAAGAAGACTATGGTGCAAAAACCTAAATTAGCTCCAGCTCAATCAGCAAACGCTTACTCTGCCACTTTTGCGCAAATGAGCCAACTAGTTACTTCCCGTGTATCGTATGCAGATGCTGCTAAGTCAAATTCAATTCCCACACAAAATGTTTCCCCGCCAAATAATTCAAAAAATACTGACGCAAGCTTTAATTTTAATCGCCTTGAAGCTACTATTGAAAATCTGGTGCAAACTATAAACAATTTTACAACAAATATGACTAGCATGATGCAAGAAATGCTGCGAATGCAGAATACTCTGCTTCAAGCATTAATTTATAAGCCATGAACACGTTAACAATATGCTTCTGGAACGCAAACGGCATTCGCCAACATAAAAATTAACTTGATCACTTCCTCATGGAAAAAAATATTGATATAATGTTAGTATCTGAGACTCATTTGACTTCGAGAAGTCTTTTTAAAATTTATGGCTACACTATATATGATACAAAGGACCCTAGAGGAAGGGCTTGCGGTGGATCAGCAATTCTAATAAAGTCAAGACTCAACCACTATGTTCTTGATAACATTTGTGAAGAACACCTACAAGCAACAAATATTGGCATTGAAAGTTTTTGTACAAATTTTGTTATATCATCAATTTACTCCCCTCCCAGATTTTCAATCACTGAGAATCAATATGAGGATTTCTACAAATCCTTGGACCTTGTTTTTAGCAGCTGGCGACTACAATGCTAAGCATACGTTCTGGGGTTCGCGTCTTATTACCCCCAGAGGTCGAGCATTGTTCAACACTATTTCAAAAATGGGCTTGGATGTCATTTCGAGTGGGGAGCGCACTTATTGGCCTACTGACATACAAAAATTCCGGATGTTATAGATTTTAGCGTCATAAAAAATATCTCTAGGGATTTCATTCAAGTTCAAGCTTCTCTTGATCTTTCGTCCGATCACTCTCCGACGATCATTACAATTTGTAGTCCATTAAGAAGTAACTTACCTGACCCATATGTGAAGATGATCAATCGTGTTAATTGGCTGGGGTTCAAACGATATCTCAGAAGTTGTTGTACGGAAAACATAACGCTTAGAACATCCGATGATATTGAATCTAACATTGCCAATCTCAGCGAGAATATTAAACAGGCTGCTGAACGTGCCACTATCTCCCATCCGCAGAGTGGGTTTAATAAAATTTATTCTACAGACATTGAACGTCTCGTTCGCGAAAAAAGAAGAGCTAGAAGGGAATGGCAACAGCACAGATCACCACAAAATAAAATCAGATTTAAAGAGTGCACTAAACGACTCCAAGAGTTGCTTGCATCTGAAAAAACTGCATCTCTTAAAAATTATCTGGAAGGTCTTGATGTCACACTAGCGTCTAATTACTCTTTGTGGCGCGCTGCTAGGAAGCTTTAAATAACCATTGAGTATAAGCCACCTCTACGCACATCTACCGGAAGTTGGGCAAGAAGCGATACTGAAAAAGGTAAAATATTTGCTGAGCACTTAAAATCCGTTTTTACGCCAAACATATGTACTGGTGCTGCTGATTTGCCGAGTGTAGTCGCTCTACCCCCTCAACACATAAAGTTTAAAACGCGTGATTTACAAAAATTAATTGCCGAACTCAACCCGAAGAAAGCTCCAGGTATTGATGGAATTAGTAACCAGATGCTGATGAAGTTGCCTCGTATTGCAATGAGAATCCCATTATTCATATTTAATGCCATTTTACGACTGGAGTATTATCCACACAGCTGGAAGCTTCCCAAGGTTAAAATGATTCCATAGCCGGGCAAAGATCTAACCAAGGCTGAGTCATATAGCACAATAAGTCTACTATCAACTATGTCAAAGCTTTTCGAAAAATTGCTCAAAACAAAATTGTCCCCAATTCTAATTAGTAGTGGGTGCATACCAGCCCATTAATTTGGTTTTAGAAATCAGCATAGCCCCATTGAACAAACTCACAGATTGGTTCAATTTATAAGAAGAACTTTTGAGGAAAAAAAGTATTGTTCTGCGCTCTTTATTGACGTTTCCCAGGCATTTGATAAAGTGTGGCATGAAGGCCTAATTTTAAAATTGAAGACTTACTTACCAATAAACATTTTAAATCTTTTGGAAAGTTACATTATTTCCCGTAAGTTCACTGTTGTGGAAGGAGACTTTACGAGTAGGCCTGAAACTATTTCATCCGGTGTGCCACAGGGGAGCATACTGGGACCAGTTTTATATTTGATATATACTTGTGATATGCCTGTGAGCAGTAGTATCGATACTTCCACATTTGCAGACGATACAGCCTGCCTTAGTATGCACGAAAACCCTGATGAGGCATCCCGCAAACTTCAGGAATACATTAGCCAGATGGAGCTTTGGTTAAACTTATGTAGAATTAAAGTCAATGAACAAAAGTGTGTCCATATAACGTTCACCCTAAGAAGAGATACTTACTCCCCCATTCGGATTAACAATCAAGTTGTTCCTCAACATTTACATGTGAAATATCTTGGTATACACCTTGATCGACGACTTACATGGAAACACCACATTGACTCTAAGTTAACTCAAATGAAACTTAAATTAACTCAGGTACATTGGCTGATTGGTAGAAATTCAACACTTAGCCTAGACTGCAAACTTTTAATATACAAGTCGCTTTTAAAGCCAATATGGTGTTACGGAATTCAACTATGGGGCACTGATTCAGCTTCAAATGTAGAGAAAATTCAATGAAGGCAAAATAAAATTTTACGCATGATAACATCGGCTCCATGGTACATCAAAAATTCAAATATACATCGCGATTTGAATATGCCACTAGTGACTGAAGAAATTGTAAAATACGCAGGCAAATATCTAACAAAACTCGAGTCACATCCTAATCCGCTTGCTCGTAATATTTTGAACTTTACTGGGCACATCCGCTTAAAAAAGAGAGATACACGGGCTCTAATATTCAACACTCTAGATGATGAAGCTGCTTGAAAACACTTTTTTCCTTTTGTTGCTTATCACTACTTATGTATTATTAATAACTTTCACTAAGCTTATGTCCGACATTGGTCGGGCCTAATAATTTTTTTATAGACTTAAGATTTGAATACTTATTGTTAGTTCATATTTGAAGATACAATAAATAAAAAAAAAAACATGCATTAAAAAAAATATATTTTCATGATGTAGATATGTAAGTGTGATTTTTAAGATATAATAAATACTTGAGCATTCCATGCAAATAATATTGGAGTATGTGGTCCAATCTAGATGAAACAGTCTAGTTACATCATAGTCTCATGTAATGCAGTCATGGATCATATCGTTTCCATACAACCATTCAATGCTGCACGATAAATATTCTTCTTATTCACTCACAAATTGTATGCGAGTAGTCTATAACTATTCCATATGGGGTAGTTTTTGGGGTTAGTCCGATGTAATGCAACGTTGTACCATGTGGTCCAACCCTAGGACATCGCAATGTTAAATCGACCACCTTTTTTTCATATATTTGGAGTAGTTTTGGAGTACTCCAACTCCTCTTTGGACTAGTCCTTACATGCATGTATGGACTAGTCGCATTATCTGCAGGGTTGATAAGAAATTTGATATGTATACATACAAATTGTTTTATGTGTGTATGTATGTATGTATGTATGTATGTATGTACATACAAATAAGAGTACAACTCAATCTTTGAATTCATTATTTTTTTGTCATGTGATATCTTTTTGTTCTGTATTATCTGGAATTAAAAACGTTGTGCATTTACTTAAAAGTTTGTGAGGATTTTCTGTTTTAAGTAAAACTGAATTCCTGAAGATACATACTCTATAGTAATAGTTACTATAATAGAAATATTTCTTATACTTAATTTACATTTTTTTAAAGTTGACGCAACGTTAGTTAGTCAACGTGTGACATTTTTGGGGGGTATGCAATTTTTTCTAACTATAGCCTTTTTTCTTCACTTTCTACATTTATTTTTGGAAATCTTGCATTGCTTTTTTTATAAAATTTATAAACATTTTTAAATGAAACTGATCCGGCACTCCAGCTTAGATACTGATAGTGTTTTTTTCTTTTGTTTTTTGTTACTCAACTTACTGTTTATTTTTTATAGATAAACATTTAAAATCAAAAGGGAGTTTTATATTGAAATTATTATTTTCATAATTGTTGAAAACAATCGCTACTTCTTTTGCGATGAAATCATTTGAATTACTTTTGAAACCTTACATGTTTATAAAAATTATGTTATTTTCTATATTGCTTAATTTATAAGACTTTTAGAATTTGTACTTTGGTGGTTATATTTCCTATTATACGATTATGAATAAGAATGCAGTAAGCTGATGTCTCTGCTTACTGTTTCAAATTAAAATTTTATTCAACTGAATAAAAGGAGATTTTTTCTTAAACTCTAATGGAGTTAGAAGCGCTGGAGATTCTTTCATATAACAGCTTTTTGGAATTTTTTATACATAGTGTAATATAGAATTGGATAACATTTATTTTTAATTTTTATGTTAAGAAGTACGGAGATGAGACTTAATTTAAATGTACTTTTAAATTAGTTAAATCATAATGAACAAACATATTTTCTTCTTTAATAGCGATCAACAGAATACGAACTCGTTTTCATATAATTTAGGTATACCCTTTCGACGGCTCCTCTAGGATACAAGATGACTTTTTATGACGAAATTTCTGTTGCTTTATACTGATAATATGTTTACATTAATAAGGTACATATGCATATATAGGGTGCCCCTGTGGCTGAGTGGTAGCGATGCTAGCCGCTCAGTCCAGAGGTCGTGGGTTCGAATCCCACCCTAGACCCTGGGTGTTTTTCGCAGTGAAGCTAATCGCTTTGCGAGTTGTGTTTGCGTTTAAAAAAAAAATATGTTTATTTTATGAAGGGTGAGCACCTATGACTTTTATTTAATGTTCTATATGATTTTTTTTTCATTTTATTAAAGTTCAGCGTATTGTATATATATTTCTGAAATGTTTAAGTGTGTTATGTGTGCCCATCGGGCAGAGTGTACGTATTAGTTGGTCAGTCAGTCTCTATTTGTATTTATTTTTTTTTTTCTTCTAATGTGCCACTCCTTTTTTCAGATTTTACTACTTGGAATAGAGAATTTTTGTATAATTTTTTGCTGGGTATATACATTAGGTATGTAGAAATTAGTTTAGATACAAAGAAATGCATGTTTAATAAGCAACTATTGTATCAAATCGATCTCAAATAACTCAGTTACCTCTACAAGCAATTCACCGTTGGTGTTTTCATAAAGTGTTAGAAACAATGAAATATGTATGTTTTGAGAGAATTGTTCCCCTCAAGTATTTCTACATGAGGTTTGAGGGGTCAATCACTGTCGCATTCATATGTAATGATTATTCACTTAAAAAAGGTCATCATCACCATCAATCATCTCCGTATACAATACATTCATGAGTTGGGTTGATCCAGATACAATTGCTGTCTCATCACCTTCTAACAGCTTTATATATTTTGCTAGTATGCATGCCTTAGCATGCTTCTATCGATAGTGACGTAAGAGTCCGAGATGTAGAGTGTTACAATTAAAAATCTGTACTATTAGAATTTACCAGTTCGCTCTTTTGAATTTTTACAAAGTAGATACATATGTATGTATTTCATTGACCACAAAATCATAAAATTTCTTTGCTTACAAAATTGTATGACGTGAGGATTTTTTTTTTTTGAAATTTTTTTTTTCTATAAATTTATGTAATACTCATACAGATACAGATATAAAGTAAGATCTGTTTACTGTATATTTTAAAATTTATGCATGCTTCAGCATGATTCTAGTTGAAGCGTATATTAATTCACTAAGTTTGTTTGATACTTATTCATGCATATGTACATTCTTAAAGATTGGATATCAAAGTCCAATTTCCATAGTTTATCTATATTTTCTAAAGATCTGATAGCTAAAGAAATAAATAGAGTGAAGATCTTCTATAATAATCCCATTTTCATATTGTAAAATTTTGCGTGCTAGCGCTTTCGATGGGAGAATATACATACAACTTTGTAAAAAGTGATAATATGATGTGCTGCTGAATATTGCACTGAAGTTTTAGCAATATTTCATTCAGACCAACAAGTTTAGAGAATTCCACTACATCTAGTTAATTATCTTTCTTAAGACCCATCATTCCTAATCAATCCTACAAAAAACAACACAAACTAGATTTTTCGTTTTAATTTTATTTTTATTAAATTCAACATTCATTCTTCAAATTACTTTATACTATATTAAGTAGCTTTTTCTCATTTGTGGAATGTTTAATCGTAAACATTTTAATGGTGAGATGAATTTTTCTATTTTATGCACTAAAATCTAAATCTTTATATATACCAATCCACTTATATGAACCATTATTAAATCATTCTAATATTGATGCTTTCATATTAAGTAATGTTTAATCTTCTATTTATGTATGAGTTTTCCCAAGTATTTATTAAAAAATTCTTTAGAATCATCTGTTTATAAGTTTTTTGGTACCCGTACCACTTAAAAATATTTTCCATTGCCTTGGTTTTTAGAGTGCAGCTTTTATTTTCAGCTGTACTTTGAGAATGTGTCAATTAAAGTCTTCAAAAATCAACAATTTCTATTTTCTGTAGAATAGTTCTACATTTCACCTAACTTAGCTCCATAAAACATCATATATTCCTGTCATTACATCTCTACAAGCGCAAACAGTTGTTGAGATTTAATATGGAGTTCGTTTACTAAATTCCTTTTTAAAGACATTGAGTTGTTTCACAGATTTTTTCGAAAGTGTTGTGATCTACATCTTGCACTTTCATCTATTTATACTAACATGTAGTTAATTTTCTAATCTATATGTTTAACCGTAAACTCTTCAATTTGTTTTTAATTATTTAATTTTTAGAATTGCTTTTTCAATTTTATAACTGTCTTCTTTCTCTAATTGTATTTCACGTTTTAGTTCCTCAATTTGCATTTAAATATATTCTTGAATATTAATGCTTTAAGCTATATTATTAATTTGTCTTGTATTTTATCTTTATTCAGTTTGAGGTAACTATCAACAATAGTTTGTATCTAATTCATTTATGCCTTCCAATACTGATAAGTCAGTATAAATGTCTTCAGAATTGGAAGTCAATGAGTAAAATCATCGTCATCATCATTCTCAGTATTAGCATCATTAAATATGATGGTTTTATCAAATATTGTTCCTTCTACTAGTTTCTTTGGGGTACTTGCCTATATCTTGAGTGAAGGTTTCTCAGGCTTTAAACTTGTATATTTTCAACTTCTGTCTTAATTTTACTTTCTTCTTTCATAAGAATTCTTTTAATATTTTTAGAACTATTTATGAATTCTTCTGTTATAGGTTTAAATGTATCTTTTGGTTGTTCACTTGTATCTATTTCACCAGTTTTTATACTACGAACCTTTTTCTTCAACACATTTCTTGTCAACACCAACTGTTTTAAAATTTTCTCATCCATGTTTGCTAAGGGCAAATAACAGGTATCAGCAATCAGATCAGCTTTTCAGGACCTGGTCTGGTTTTCAGATCAGCTTTTCAGGACCTGGTCTGGTTTTCAGATCAGCTTTTCAGGATCTGGTCTGGTTTTCAGATCAGCTTATCAGGACCTGGTCTGGTTTTCAGATCAGCTTTTCAGGACCTGGTCTGGTTTTCAGATCAGCTTATCAGGACCTGGTCTGGTTTTCAGATCAGCTTTTCAGGACCTGGTCTGGTTTTCAGATCAGCTTATCAGGATCTGGTCTGGTTTTCAGATCAGCTTATCAAGACCTGGTCTGGTTTTCAGATCAGCTTATCAGGACCTGGTCTGGTTTTCAGATCACCTTATCAGGAGCTGGTCTTGTTCTTAGATCAGCTTATCAGGAGCTGGTCTGGTTTGTAGATCACCTTATCAGGAGCTGATCTGAATTTCAGATCAGCTTATCAGGTGACAGATCAGATTATCAGGAGCTGTTCAGATTTTCATATCAAAATATCTGATTCAGATTGAATTATCAGCATACAAGAAGCTGGCCATTCATAACATCTAGATGCATGAAGTTTAAGGTCAGATGAAATACGAAAAAGTAAACATTTATGTAGTAAAATTATTTTCTATAACGATCATCGTTTAATTCACTATCTTTGCTTATAATCAAAAATCCATATTTATCCTTTCAACATGCTTTTTATTTTTGTCACCTTACTTTAACATTAAAATTACAGTATGATGATCTCTTATTAAATGTTTGGTGATTCTAGTATAAGTTTTACAGAAGTAGAATGAATCAACATTCGTATCTCTCCCCATACAAAAATATGCTTCCCATACGCATCATCGTTAAATATCATATTAGAATTACTTTGGACTGAAATAACAGATTCACTATCGGTAAATTTTGTAATATATTATTATTTTAATTGATGTAATTAATTTCTTCAGGTATTCATATTTGGATGGATAAAAAGATTTTGAGTATAAATAAATGTTCTCAAAATTTAAGTCCATTAGGACTTTCTAGCAAGCCAATCATAGCGTTTTTTTCCCTTAATTTGACAGGTCAACTATTGTTGCACGAATAGAATTTGATATAAGGGAACTATGATTTATTTTTGAACTATCGTTCGATGAATCATCAATATTTCGTACCAAGGTATTTTAGGTTGTCTTACTAACCGCATTTATGTATTATATAATATTTATATTATTATAAAAAAATAAACTAATACAGCTATACCATATCAGAAAATATTTTCTGAAATCGTATAGCTGCACTAGTTTATTTTTTCTATAATAAGAGATAATGATCCACACTCATAATCAAAACAGCATAAAAATATCCTTTGTTTTGACTATGAGTATGCATCAATATTTATGAAATGCGTTTAGTTACAAAAATGTGGTTAGTAAAACAAAGTATATTTTAACAGCCTTATTTATAACACTTATTAGGGCTTTATAAAGACTTTTTAAGAAAAATTTTTTATCAAAATTTGATTTAAAAAGCCTTTACAAAGACTTAATATGTTTTATAAATAAGGCTGTAAGAGTTTAAAATCAGTATTTTGTATGATAATACTGATTTGAAACTCTTAAAATATTCTTTGTTTTGACTATGAGTAGGGGCCATTATATCTTATTATAGGACAAATAAAATAATATAGCTATACGATTTCAGAAAATATTTTCTGATATCGTATAGCTACATTATTTGATTTTTCTATAATAAGAGATAATATTTATGAAATACATTTCATAAATATTGGCACATACTCATAGTAAAAACAACCTAAAAATACCTTGGTACGAAATATTGATGAATCATCAAAATTTCATATCATGCTATATTTATGCTGTTTTACTAATCGCATTTTGGAAATAAATGCATTTCATAAATATTGATGCATACTCATAGTCAAAACAAAGGATATTTTTATGCTGTTTTAATTATGAGTATGCATCATTACCTCTTATTATAGAAAAAATAAAATAATATAGCTATACGATTTCAGAAAATATTTTCTGATATGGTATAGCTGTATTAGTTTATTTTTTTATAATAATATAAATATTATATAATACATAAATGCGGTTAGTAAAACAACCTAAAATACCTTGGTACGAAATATTGATGATTCATCGAACGATAGTTCAAAAATAAATCATAGTTCCCTTATATCAAATTCTATTCGTGCAACAATAGTTGACCTGTCAAATTACGAAAAAAAAACGCTATGATTGGCTTGCTAGAAAGTCCTAATGGACTTAAATTTTGAGAACATTTATTTATACTCAAAATCTTTTTATCCATCCAAATATGAATACCTGAAGAAATTAATTACATCAATTAAAGTAATAATATATTACAAAATTTACCGATAGTGAATCTGTTATTTCAGTCCAAAGTAATTCTAATATAATATTTAACGATGATGCGTATGGGAAGCATATTTTTATATGGGGAGAGATACGAATGTTGATTCATTCTACTTCTGTAAAACTTATACTAGAATCACCAAACATTTAATAAGAGATCATCATACTGTAATTTTAATGTTAAAGTAAGGTGACAAAAATAAAAAGCATGTTGAAAGGATAAATATGGATTTTTGATTATAAGCAAAGATAGTGAATTAAACGATGATCGTTGTGGAAAATAATTTTACTACATAAATGTTTACATTTGCGTATTTCATCTGACCTTAAACTTCATGCATCTAGATGTTATGAATGGCCAGCTTCTTGTATGCTGATAATTCAATCTGAATCAGATATTTTGATATGAAAATCTGAACAGCTCCTGATAATCTGATCTGTTACCTGATAAGCTGATCTGAAAATCAGATCAGCTCCTGATAAGGTGATCTAAAAACCAGACCAGCTCCTGATAAGCTGATCTAAAAACAAGACCAGCTCCTGATAAGCTGATCTGAAAACCAGACCAGCTCCTGATAAGCTGATCTGAAAACCAGACCAGGTCCTGAAAAGCTGATCTGAAAACCAGACCAGGTCTTGATAAGCTGATCTGAAAACCAGACCAGATCCTGAAAAGCTGATCTGAAAACCAGACCAGGTCCTGATAAGCTGATCTGAAAACCAGACCAGGTCCTAAAAAGCTGATCTGAAAACCAGACCAGGTCCTGAAAAGCTGATCTGAAAACCAGACCAGGTCCTGAAAAGCTGATCTGAAAACCAGACCAGGTCCTGAAAAGCTGATCTGAAAACCAGACCAGGTCCTGAAAAGCTGATCTGAAAACCAGACCAGGTCCTGATAAGCTGATCTGAAAACCAGACCAGGTCCTGAAAAGCTGATCTGAAAACCAGACCAGGTCCTGATAAGCTGATCTGAAAACCAGACCAGGTCCTGAAAAGCTGATCTGAAAACCAGACCAGGTCCTGAAAAGCGGATCTGAAAACCAGACCAGGTCCTGAAAAGCTGATCTGATTGCTGATACCTGTTATTTGCCCTTAGCAAACATGGATGGGAAAATTTTAAAACAGTTGGTGTTGACAAGAAATGTGTTGAAGAAAAAGCTTCGTAGTATAAAAACTGGTGAAATAGATACAAGTGAACAACTAAAAGATACTTTTAAACCTATAACAGAAGAATTCATAAATAGTTCTAAAAATATTAAAAGAATTCTTATGAAAGAAGAAAGTAAAATTAAGACAGAAGTTGAAAATATACAAGTTTAAAGCCTGAGAAACCTTTACTCAAGATATAAACAAGTACCCCAAAGAAACTAGTAGAAGGAACAATATTTGATAAAACCATCATATTTAATGATGCTAATACTGAGAATGATGATGACGATGATTTTACTCATAGACTTCCAATTCTGAAGACATTTATACTGACTTATCAGTATTGGAAGGCATAAATGAATTAGATACAAACTATTGTTGATAGTTACCTCAAACTGAATGAAGATAAAATACAAGACAAATTAATAATATAGCTTAAAGCATTAATATTCAAGAATATATTTAAATGCAAATTGAGGAACTAAAACGTGAAATACAATTAGAGAAAGAAGACAGTTATAAAATTGAAAAAGCAATTCTAAAAATTAAATAATTTAAAACAAATTGAAGAGCTTACGGTTAAATATATAGATTAGAAAATTAACTACATGTTAGTATAAATAGCTGAAAGTACAAGATGTAGATCACAACACTTTCGAAAAAATCTGTGAAACAACTCAATGTCCTTAAAAAGGAATTTAGTAAACGAACTCCATATTAAATCTCAACAACTGTTTGCGCTTGTAGAGATGTAATGACAGGAACATATGATGTTTTATGGAGCTAAGTTAGGTGAAATGTAGAACTATTCTACAGAAAATAGAAATTGTTGATTCTTGAAGACTTTAATTGACACATTCTCAAAGTACAGCTGAAAATAAAAGCTGCACTCTAAAAACCAAGGCAATGGAAAATATTTTTAAGTGGTACGGGTACCAAAAAACTTATAAACAGATGATTCTAAAGAATTTTTTAATAAATACTTGGGAAAACTCATACATAAATAGAAGATTAAACATTACTTAATATGAAAGCATCAATATTAGAATGATTTAATAATGGTTCATATAAGTGGATTGGTATATATAAAGATTTAGATTTTAGTGCATAAAATAGAAAAATTCATCTCACCATTAAAATGTTTACGATTAAACATTCCACAAATGAGAAAAAGCTACTTAATATAGTATAAAGTAATTTGAAGAATGAATGTTGAATTTAATAAAAATAAAATTAAAACGAAAAATCTAGTTTGTGTTGTTTTTTGTAGGATTGATTAGGAATGATGGGTCTTAAGAAAGATAATTAACTAGATGTAGTGGAATTCTCTAAACTTGTTGGTCTGAATGAAATATTGCTAAAACTTCAGTGCAATATTCAGCAGCACATCATATTATCACTTTTTATAAAGTTGTATGTATATTCTCCCATCGAAAGCGCTAGCACGCAAAATTTTACAATATGAAAATGGGATTATTATAGAAGATCTTCACTCTATTTATTTCTTTAGCTATCAGATCTTTAGAAAATATAGATAAACTACGGAAATTGGACTTTGATATCCAATCTTTAAGAATGTACATATGTATGAATAAGTATCAAACAAACTTAGTGAATGAATATACGCTTCAACTAGAATCATGTTGAGGCATGCATAAATTTTAAAATATACAGTAAACAGATCTTACTTTATATCTGTATCTGTATGAGTATTACATAAATTTATAGAAAAAAAAATTAAAGCATGCCGAAGCATGTATAATTTCAAAAAAAAAAAAATCCTCACGTCATACAATTTTGTAAGCAAAGAAATTTTATGATTTTGTGGTCAATGAAATACATACATATGTATCTACTTTGTAAAAATTCAAAAGAGCGAACTGGTAAATTCTAATAGTACATATTTTTAATTGTAACACTCTACATCTCGGACTCTTACGTCACTATCGATAGAAGCATGCTAAGGCATGCATACTAGCAAAATATATAAAGCCGTTAGAAGGTGATGAGACAGCAATTGTATCTGGATCAACCCAACTCATGAATGTATTGTATACGGAGATGATTGATGGTGATGATGACCTTTTTTAAGTGAATAATCATTACATATGAATGCGACAGTGATTGACGCCTCAAACCTCATGTAGAAATACTTGAGGGGAACAATTCTCTCAAAACATAGATATTTCATTGTTTCTAACACTTTATGAAAACACCAACGGTGAATTGCTGGTAGAGGTAACTGAGTTATTTGAGATCGATTTGATACCATAGTTGCTTATTAAACATGCATTTCTTTGTATCTAAACTAATTTCTACATACCTAATGTATATACCCAGCAAAAAATTATACAAAAATTCTCTATTCCAAGTAGTAAAATCTGAAAAAAGGAGTGGCACATTAGAAGAAAAAAATAATAATTACAAATAGAGACTGACTGACCAACTAATACGTACACTCTGCCCGATGGGCACACATAACACACTTAAACATTTCAGAAATATATATACAATACGCTGAACTTTAATACAATGAAAAAAATAATCATATAGAACATTAAATAAAAGTCATAGGTGCTCACCCTTCATAAAATAAACATATTTTTTTTTTTAAACACAAACACAACTCGCAAAGCGATTAGCTTGACTGCGAAAAACACCCAGGGTCTAGGGTGGGATTCGAACCCACGACCTCTGGACTGAGCGGCTAGCATCGCTACCACTCAGCCACAGGAGCACCCTATATATGCATATGTACCTTATTAATGTAAACATATTATCAGTATAAAGCAACAGAAATTTCGTCATAAAAAGTCATCTTGTATCCTAGAGGAGCCGTCGAAAGGGTATACCTAAATTATATGAAAACGAGTTCGTATTCTGTTGATCGCTATTAAAGAAGAAAATATGTTTGTTCATTATGATTTAACTAATTTAAAAGTACATTTAAATTCAGTCTCATATCCGTACTTCTTAACATAAAACTTAAAAATAAATGTTATCCAATTCTATATTACACTATGTATAAAAAATTCCAAAAAGCTGTTATATGAAAGAATCTCCAGCGCTTCTAACTCCATTAGAGTTTAAGAAAAAATCTTCTTTTATTCAGTTGAATAAAATTTTAATTTGAAACAGTAAGCAGAGACATCAGCTTACTGCATTCTTATTCATAATCGTATAATAGAAAATATAACCACTAAAGTACAAATTCTAAAAGTCTTATAAATTAAGCAATATAGAAAATAACATAATTTTTATAAACATGTAAGGTTTCAAAAGTAATTCAAATGATTTCATCGCAAAAGAAGTAGCGATTGTTTTCAACAATTATGAAAATAATAATTTCAATATAAAACTCCCTTTTGATTTTAAATGTTTATCTATAAAAAATAAACAGTAAGTTGAGTAACAAAAAACAAAAGAAAAAAACACTATCAGTATCTAAGCTGGAGTGCCGGATCAGTTTCATTTAAAAATGTTTATAAATTGTATAAAAAAGCAATGCAAGATTTCCAAAAATAAATGTAGAAAGTGAAGAAAAAAGGCTATAGTTAGAAAAAATTGCATACCCCCCAAAAATGTCACACGTTGACTAACTAACGTTGCGTCAACTTTAAAAAAATGTAAATTAAGTATAAGAAATATTTCTATTATAGTTACTATTACTATAGAGTATGTATCTTCAGGAATTCAGTTTTACTTAAAACAGAAAATCCTCACAAACTTTTAAGTAAATGCACAACGTTTTTAATTCCAGATAATACAGAACAAAAAGATATCACATGACAAAAAAATAATGAATTCAAAGATTGAGTTGTACTCTTATTTGTATGTACATACATACATACATACATACATACATACACACATAAAACAATTTGTATGTATACATATCAAATTTCTTATCAACCCTGCAGATAATGCGACTAGTCCATACATGCATGTAAGGACTAGTCCAAAGAGGAGTTGGAGTACTCCAAAACTACTCCAAATATATGAAAAAAAGGTGGTCGATTTAACATTGCGATGTCCTAGGGTTGGACCACATGGTACAACGTTGCATTACATCGGACTAACCCCAAAAACTACCCCATATGGAATAGTTATAGACTACTCGCATACAATTTGTGAGTGAATAAGAAGAATATTTATCGTGCAGCATTGAATGGTTGTATGGAAACGATATGATCCATGACTGCATTACATGAGACTATGATGTAACTAGACTGTTTCATCTAGATTGGACCACATACTCCAATATTATTTGCATGGAATGCTCAAGTATTTATTAGATCTTAACAATCACACTTACATATCTACATCATGAAAATATATGAAGCGTCGTTTAGTCAAAGCACAATGTATATATAATCAATCAATACACTCAGGGAAAATGTGCAGCTTAAAAATAAGAATGCTTCACATTAATTCAATAATTTTCAATATAATAGAAAATGTATATTGAAATACCTAAAAACTAATGAGTTTAATAAATGAATACTGTAAATGAATATTTTTCCGTATTGAAATAAGAAATTTCAATATGAATAAACCTTCGTTAATGTATAAAAACATACTAGGATTAGGGAAGTTCAGATATATGATAGTATTTTACAGTACCAAATGTCGATATTGAAAACAATTTACTTCTACCTACATATAAATATCAGCGCGAGAAAGTCATTTACATACTGGCACACACACACATACACAAAGAAGTGATCACGTAATACACAAACATACATACATAATGAAATTTTATAATATTATGCAATTCAAACTCCTCTGTCATGAAATACGAAACAATATTTCTTAAATAAATAAACGAAGATTTCATAACATCACCTTCGTCTCCCACCATACGATCACGTACATTACTCCAAAAACATATATGTACAAACATTATCAAATACATTCCCTCTCCACTTCCATTTTCAGCAGATATCAGGGTTGCCACTATCTGCAGCTACTAGAATGTTTCCCCAGAAATAAAAAAATGCATGCATACATACGAGCACAATAACCATACATATGCATAGCAACGACAACTCACAACAACAAAAATAATGATTCTACATACACACGAATTCGTTGTCACTACCCTGCAGTCAGACAGGGAACAAGTGTCTTTGTAAAATTCTAGTGACCATTATAGTAAAATACGTTTTATTCTATCTGTCAGTAAAAAGGATAGATTTTGCAACAACTTGTCAATATACATACCTTTTTGTATGTACATAAATTATAGAAATATAACAGTAACTAACTGTCTGGTTGGTATGTCTCTACGTTCCAATAAGAACCACGTAGTCATACCTATTCAATTGTTTTAGTGTTACTAGTAGATTTTAAATGACAAGCATATGCTAAATGTTTATAGTGAAAATTATTGAATGGGATATAATTATATAGTAGTACTGGTGACAAAGTCAAAAGCGACTCAGTACATTTTCACCATCGACATTTCCTACTGGGTATAATGATTGTCTGCTACTACGACAAAATTATCTGAGACCGACAAACATACAATTAAATACAAAAACGCACACATGTATACACATACATACATACATACACAAACATCCCACACATACATACACTGTATGTAGACATCCACTGTAAGCACAACGTTTCTCTACAATAACAACAAAACCTGTACACATAAGTGTACATACATTCCCATATACAGAAAGAATCAAACTCACACACATACACACATACAACACCCACATATACATACATCCATGCACTGTAAGCACAACGTTTCTCTACAATAACAACAAAAGCTGGGCACACAAGTATACATACACATAAACAAAGAATCAAACTTACACAAGCACACACACACACACACATAGCCAAGAAACTCTCAGCATGAAAATCCCCAAAATCCCCCCATTTGTAACAGGGTTGCCATCGTTTTTATTTTTTCCCGGTTTTGAATTCCCAAAACATGTCGTCCGTCCCCATTACTAATCTACTCTTAATAATTTAAAGAATTTTTAATCTGACTAATTTACAGATTGTAAGGAATAAACACAATATTGTTTACACTTTTTACCTCTGTTTCTGATCGACCAGAATCACTATTACTCCCCTGTATTTTGTTGGGACAGCAAAGAATGCAGCGGCAACGACGAGGCATTTATCCAATGAGGGTTGGTGAATATGTAGTTTGAACACTTTATGGTCGTTTTTTGTTGTTGTTTATGTTTTAATTGCAACCAACAATTGTTGCAAACACAAACTAGTCACAAATGTTGCATACTAAATAAGTCAATAATCTTTTCTTTGAAATAAATTATCAAAGAAATTAGTTTTATTTCTTGACCGAAATTAACGCACACACCGATATTAAAATTTTTCTTTGAAATAAATTATCAAAGACTTTATAGGTACACTTTTTTTTAAATCAAGTCCCTGCTCGGGCGCCAAAATGTTGAGCCTTAATGTTTTTTAAGGCAAACGAATAAATTAATTTTAAAGTTTATTTTTAATTGAATTTTAATTAACTAACAACTTTAGGTTAACTAATGAACTTGATTTAAAAAAAAAAACACTTTGAATAATAAAAGCACACGTCTTGTTCGGTATGTATATATTCACAAACTGTAACTATTTATTATAAATTTTTAATATTCATGTTATTTCTTTTCTTTTCAGGTATACAGTTACAAATTAACGAAAGAGTATATTCCAGGTATTAATTATAATTAATGTAAGTAATTGAGTTCAACTATATGTTAATTAAGTTTGTTTTATATTAATTAAGTTTTGTAATTTAAAGCAGTTCAATAAAAGAGTTAATTCATTTAATAATTAATAACAGTTATTATTATTTAATATATTTAATTATGTTATATAAAAAATGAAAAAAAAGGTAAGTAAAGTGTGTTTTTTTTAGAGGTATAGAACTTTGAATTGAAATAAAACACAAGAAAATCGTTTTAATGTCCATCAATTTGGCTTTATTGGAAGGATAATTTTATGCCATTAATGTTTAAATATGATTTTGGGCATGTGGCCGCCGCGGCTGGTACGAATAAAGCCAATTCTACAGGTCCAATTTTCAACCACTTTTTCGAGCATATGGGGCCGTATGTTGGCAATAACGCCGCGAATGTTGGCTTCCAAGTCCCCTAACGTTTCTGGTTTGTTGGCGTAGACGAGCGACTTCACATATCCCCAAAGAAAATAATCCAATGGTGTCAAATCACACGATCTTGGTGGCCAATTGACAGGTCCATTCCGCGAAATTATGCGCTCATCGAATGTTTCCTTCAATAAATCGATTGTGACGTGCGCTGTGTGGCATGTAGCGCCGTCTTGTTGGAACCACAACTCATCCACATTCATGCCATCCAATTCGGGAACAAAATAGTCGGTTAGTCGGCTCCAATTGCTGTGCACGGTGGCGAATCGATTCATTCGGGTCCTCTTCAACACTTTGCTCTACAGCGGCAATTGTTTCTTCGGTGCGCACTGTTCGACGTCTCTGCGGATGCGTATTATCACATAGAGTAAGCGTAGTGCGAAAACGATCCATGGTTAACCGAATTAATTGCTCTGATGGACGATTATGTCGACCATAAAATGGACGGAGCTTGCGGTAAACTTCGCGAACTGAACCATTATTTTCGAAATAAATTTGCACGATTTGCAAGCGTTGTTCTTTTGTCAACCTGTTCATGATGAAATGGCAAACCAAACTAAATATTAGTCACTTAACAGCTGACAAAATGGCCGCCAGTTAAAAAAGTGATGCCAACTTAAAGTTCTATACCTTAATAAAAAACACCCTTTATATAAAAAAAACCAATGTTGTGGAGAAAACCTCAATTGGCCTTAAAACTCCACGCTCCAACATTTATATTAATAATACATTTTAATTTAATTTTATTTATTTTTATTATAATGATGGAAACATTTCATAATATCCAATTATTAAATTTTCTAATATGCTTTTACGCAAAAAATATATTGTACATCTGCAAGTATCTGGTCCTTCCTCACACTCAGGATTATACCAAGGACAGCTTCTGAAGTGGCCTTCTGTGCTGTCTTCATCTTCCATGATACCATATTCTTCGTTCTCATCCAGCATATTTTGAAAAAATTTGATCATCTCCCAATGATCAAAAAGCCTGAAGCTTTCAAAATCTCTTATAAATTGGTTTAGAGTACGTCTGATTTGACTCATTTTATTTGCTTATAAGTTAATGAATGATGATTGTTTGAAGGTTTCTTTAAGACTAATTTCCTCTTTTAAATTTTTAAAGTAGTATCTTTTGATATTTAAAATATCTATACCATCATGTATATTCCGTACTCCTTTTTAAGCACTCTATCTCTCTATCCCTTTTCTCTCTATAACTATCTCTTTCTGTCTATCACTACCCCTCCCCTTATTCACTATTTCACCATATTTTCGATTAGCCTTCTTGAAGTCGTCATCGCTACTTTTAAGATCATTTTCAGTTAAACATTCAAAGTGCGGAGAAATAAATAAAAAAAATAAATAAATAAAACAAAAATGGAGTCTACAATAAATCTAACATCAAAATTTAATTCACTAAAAAATAAAACCTTAATCCACATAAAGGAGCTTGGGACATCAACTAAATACACCAATCGAAAAGTGTCAAGAGTAACAACAAAATATGGGCCAACACTAAAAGTTGAAATGGAAAACCACATAATGTTCCTCCCAAAGCGATATAATGCTTTAACCGATGCTGAAATTAAAGAACTCTCGAGCGGATCATATTGCTTAAGTAGACAAGGTGAACAAAGGTTGAAAGCGAGCTGAGTGAATTTCTAATTCAAAATTCCCAATTTCCAATTTGGCAATAATATATAATAATTTTTTATTTTAAATTATAAATAAAAATACATGAAAGAGTTTTGTAAAATATACATGTTTGTTCTTTTTTATTTAATATTTTCAGTTATTTCATAAAGAAATTTAAGACATAAATGACCACAGGTAAATGTATTGAAATTCTGATGTTGATTATAGTTGTATTTTATATTTCTACCAAGATATTTGACTACTTCCGAAGGAGGTTGTAAGTTTCCAAAGCTGTCGAAATATTCTTTTTCATTGTTGTTTTTATAATATGCTACCCAATGTGTACCAGGTCCTGTTGATACGTCTAAATTGATTATTCCACATTCTATTTTCTTTGTTCGTTTTGGTAGAGTATTCAACATGAAAACTCCTCTAAAATATGGAATATTTATAGAGAAACGGTTTATGTCCACATCAGATAGTGGTCTGTTCGTAGCATCTCTAAGAGATTTTTGATTCATCTTTGTAAACTAAACCATAACCCTTTTTATATGGTTTTAAGTAAAGTCCCTTTCCAACTGCTATAGATTCCATCGCTCTATTATGTCTAATTGCTTCATCAAGTTGATTTTTTGCATTCCTTGTTGCATTAAAAGCTTTAGCTAAAGCAGCACCTCCAGTTGTTAGACTACCAATTGCACCCAGAGCAGTTAAAATCGGTATTAGAGGCAAAAACCCACCAATTTTTAGTACACGTATTACATGTGGTACTATAATTTGAGATTTTCTTCCTTTTAATGATTTGTTGATAGTTTTTCGGGCAATTTTAATTGCTGAGTTAATATCTAATGGTTTTTCCTTCTTTAGTATTTTTGTTGCAGCTCTAATTGATGTTCTAAACAGTTTCTTATCATTTATCTTGTTCTTTTTAACATTTTTCTTTTTCTCCACACCCATACCAAATTTTGTTTTGGCTTTCATTGCGTTAGTAACCATATAGGCAAATGATTTTTCAGCAATACTACTATCTTTTGATAAAACTTAATCCCAAGCTAAATTTTCAAGTATTTTATCAGCTTTATGTCTAATGCTTAAATCCTTATTTTTTGAATAAGTTATATCGCGATCTTTACAAGCAGAGTCCAATAAATTAATTCCTTTGTCACCTCAATTTAAACGTTTTTGTAGTTTTGTTTCAGGTCCACCAGTTCACCAGTTAGAGAGTTTATTTTTTTATCTACTATACCTCCTCCAACGAAGGTGTTTTTATGACTAAACGTTTTCTGATATTGTATAACTATATCATCTAATTTTGTCGATAATAACAGGTAACATTTATAAAATCTATTTAGTTCGTAATATTGTTCCTTCTACTAATTTTTTTTTTTTTTTGTTTTTTTTTTTTTTGTTTACTTGCCTCTATCTTGACTGATGGTTTCTCAGTCTTTAAACTTGTATATTTTCAACTTCTGTCTTGATGTTACTTTCTTCTTTCATGCGAATTCTTGTTTTTTTTTTTCATATCGCTTAAACATGCACAGTCTTGTTATCTTTGAAAGGTTCTGCACAAAACAAATCGAATTTCACAATATTATGAAATTCCATTATATTTCATTAGGTATTTTCTTATCGACACCAACTGCTTTAACACCATCTCATTTACGTTTGCTAACAGCAAATAGTACAATAGGTGTCAGCTATTAGATCAGCTTATCAGCTATTAGATCAGCTTATTAACACCTGGTCTGTTTTTCAGATCAGCTTTTCAGGAGCTGGTCTGGTTTTCAGATTAGCTTATCAGGACCTGGTCTGGTTATCAGATCAGCTTATCAGGACCTGGTCTGGTTTTCAGATCAGCTTATCGGGACCTGGTCTGGTTATCAGATCAGCTTATCAGAACCTGGTCTGGTTTTCAGATCAGCTTATCAGGACCTGGTCTGGTTTTCAGATCAGCTTATCAGGACCTGGTCTGTTTTTCAGATCAGGCTATTAGGAGCTGGTCTGAATTTCAGGTCAGCTTATTAGGACCTGGTCTGGTTTTCAGATCAGCTTTTCAGGACCTGGTCTGGTTTTCAGATCAGCTTTTCAGGACCTGGTCTGGTTTTCAGATCAGCTTTTCAGGACCTGGTCTGGTTTTCAGATCAGCTTATCAGGACCTGGTCTGGTTTTCAGATCAGCTTTTCAGGACCTGGTCTGGTTTTCAGATCAGCTTTTCAGGACCTGGTCTGGTTTTCAGATCAGCTTATCAGGACCTGGTCTGGTTTTCAGATCAGCTTATCAGGAGCTGGTCTGATTTTCAGGTCAGCTTATTAGGAGCTGGTCTGATTTTCAGGTCAGCTTATTAGGAGCTGGTCTGGTTTTCAGGTCAGATGAAATAACTAAAGTCTATCTTTTATTAGCAGTATTTTTTTTCTATAACGAAAATCTTTTAATTCAATATATTTGCTTATAATCAAAAATCCAATTTATCCTTCCAACACTCTACAAATTTTTTAAAACTTGTCAAAATTCATATTACTGCCAACATGAACCTTGTAAACATGCTTCATATTTTTCTCATCTTACTTAAACATTATAATTACGCTTGCATTGTCTCTTATTAAATACTTATAGCCATATTCATAAAAATTTTAAACAGCATTTTAAATGTTGTTTGAGCAAAATTCGCTAAAATTGTATTCATAATAGAATATTAGCTTAAAAACGTTTTTTAACTTGCGTAAATCAACAAATCTTATAAATTAAATGCACCCATACTTAAAATAATTTTGAGCTGACGTCGTTCTAGTTTTGCTTTGTCTGTATGTATGTATGTATGCATGTACTAAGAATTATGCTTATGTTTGGCACAAGTAGAATGAGTCATCATTCTTCTGTCGCCCCATACAAAAATATACACGTACACGTACATATGTATGTATATTATTCTGCTTTCCACATGCAACATCAGCAAATATCATAATTGAAATGTATTAAGCTTCATTACCAGAAAAAAATAAAAGTATAATAACCCATTCTTTTAATTATGAAATTATGTAATTTCTTTAACTATTCATATTTGTAGTAGTATATAGATAATTTTAGTATAAATATATGTTTTTAAACGTGATATAGTAGTAGGGAACTGGGCATCTGGTTTAGATTAAAATTTTAAAGTTTCATTACCCATAACTCCGACAAAGGACACCCAGAAATTATTACACAACCCAAATCACTGACAGACTCAAATTTCCACGGTCAGGCAGACAGACAGACATAGACTTAATGTAAACAATAACTTCTTATGTTACAAAAATAAGAGTGACTTATTGAACCACCCTCGAAAAATATTTAAAGGACTTATTGAACCACCCTCGTAGGTATCAAATTTCAAGAATTTTAAAATTTTCAAATTTTAATTACCCAAATTTAACAATTTTAATCGGCGCCCGAATTGGCGTTTAAAAACATATATTTATACTAAAATTATCTATATACTACTACAAATATGAATAGTTAAAGAAATTACATAATTTCATAATTAAAAGAATGGGTTATTATACATTTATTTTTTTCTGGTAATGAAGCTTAATACATTTCAATTATGATATTTGCTGATGTTGCATGTGGAAAGCAGAATAATATACATACATATGTACGTGTACGTGTATATTTTTGTATGGGGCGACAGAGGAATGATGACTCATTCTACTTGTGCCAAACATAAGCATAATTCTTAATACATGCATACATACATACATACAGACAAAGCAAAACTAGAACGACGTCAGCTCAAAATTATTTTAAGTATGGGTGCATTTAATTTATAAGATTTGTTGATTTACGCAAGTTAAAAAACGTTTTTAAGCTAATATTCTATTATGAATACAATTTTAGCGAATTTTGCTCAAACAACATTTGAAATGCTGTTTAAAATTTTTATGAATATGGCTATAAGCATTTAATAAGAGACAATGAAAATGTAATTATAATGTTTAAGTAAGATGAGAAAAATATGAAGCATGTTTACAAGGTTCATGTTGGCAGTAATATGAATTTTGACAAGTTTTAAAAAATTTGTAGAGTGTTGGAAGGATAAATATGGATTTTTGATTATAAGTAAATATATTGAATTAAACGATTTTCGTTATAGAAAAAAAAATACTGCTAATAAAAGATAGACTTTAGTTATTTCATCTGACCTGAAAACCAGACCAGCTCCTAATAAGCTGACCTGAAAATCAGACCAGCTCCTAATAAGCTAATCTGAAAACCAGACCAGGTCCTGAAAAGCTGATCTGAAAACCAGACCAGGTCCTGATAAGCCGATCTGAAAACCAGACCAGATGCTAATAAGCTGATCTAATAGCTGATAAGCTGATCTAATAGCTGACACCTATTGTACTATTTGCTGTTAGCAAACGTAAATGAGATGGTGTTAAAGCAGTTGGTGTCGATAAGAAAATACCTAATGAAATATAATGGAATTTCATAATATTGTGAAATTCGATTTGTTTTGTGCAGAACCTTTCAAAGATAACAAGACTGTGCATGTTTAAGCGATATGAAAAGAAAAAACAAGAATTCGCATGAAAGAAGAAAGTAACATCAAGACAGAAGTTGAGAATATACAAGTTTAAAGACTGAGAAACCATCAGTCAAGATAGAGGCAAGTAAACAAAAAAAAAAAAAAAAAAAAAATTAGTAGAAGGAACAATATTACGAACTAAATAGATTTTATAAATGTTACCTGTTATTATCGACAAAATTAGATGATATAGTTATACAATATCAGAAAACGTTTAGTCATAAAAACACCTTCGTTGGAGGAGGTATAGTAGATAAAAAAATAAACTCTCTAACTGGTGAACTTTATCTTCCTGGATATTAGTATTGTGGACCTGAAACAAAACTACAAAAACGTTTAAATTGAGGTGACATAGGAATTAATTTATTGGACTCTGCTTGTAAAGATCACGATATAGCTTATTCAAAAAATAAGGATTTAAGCATTAGACATAAAGCTGATAAAATACTTGAAAATTCAGCTTGGGATCGAGTTTTATCAAAAGATAGTAGTATTGCTGAAAAATCATTTGCCTATATGGTTACTAACGCAATGAAAGCCAAAACAAAATTTGGTATGGGTGTGGAGAAAAAGAAAAATGTTAAAAAGAACAAGATAAATGATAAGAAACTGTTTAGAACATCAATTAGAGCTGCAACAAAAATACTAAAGAAGGAAAAACCATTAGATATTAACTCAGCAATTAAAATTGCCCGAAAAACTATCAACAAATCATTAAAAGGAAGAAAATCTCAAATTATAGTACCACATGTAATACGTGTACTAAAAATTGGTGGGTTTTTGCCTCTAATACCGATTTTAACTGCTCTGGGTGCAATTGGTAGTCTAACAACTGGAGGTGCTGCTATAGCTAAAGCTTTTAATGCAACAAGGAATGCAAAAAATCAACTTGATGAAGCAATTAGACATAATAGAGCGATGGAATCTATAGCAGTTGGAAAGGGACTTTACTTAAAACCATATAAAAAGGGTTATGGTTTAGTTTACAAAGATGAATCAAAAAACTCTTAGAGATGCTACAGACCACTATCTGATGTGGACATAAACCGTTTCTCTATAAATATTCCATATTTTAGAGGAGTTTTCATGTTGAATACTCTACCAAAACGAACAAAGAAAATAGAATGTGGAATAATCAATTTAGACGTATCAACAGGACCTGGTACACATTGGGTAGCATATTATAAAAACAACAATGAAAAAGAATATTTCGACAGCCTTGGAAACTTACAACCTCCTTCGGAAGTAGTCAAATATCTTGGCAGAAATATAAAATACAACTATAATCAACATCAGAATTTCAATACATTTACCTGTGGTCATTTATGTCTTAAATTTCTTTATTAAATAACTGAAAATATTAAATAAAAAAGCACAAACATTTATATTTTACAAAACTCTTTCATGTATTTTTATTTATAATTTAAAATACAAAATTATTATATATTATTGCCAAATTGGAAATTGGGAATTTTGAATTAGAAATTCACTCAGCTCGCTTTCAACAATTAAGCATTGTTCACCTTCTCTACTTAAGCAATATGATCCGCTCGAGAGTTCTTTAATTTCAGCATTGGTTAGAGTATTATATCGCTTTGGGAGGAACATTATGTGGTTTTCCATTTCAACTTTTAGTGTTGGCCCATATTTTGTTGTTACTCTTGACACTTTTCGAAAGGTGTATTTAGTTGATGTCCCAAGCTCCTTTATGTGGATTAAGGTTTTATTTTTTAGTGAATTAAATTTTGATGTTAGATTTGTTGTAGACTCCATTTTTGTTTTATTTATTTATTTTTTTATTTACTTCTCCGCACTTTGAATGTTTAACTGAAAATGATCTTAAAAGTAGCGATGACGACTTCAAGAAAGCTAATCGAAAATATGGTGAAATAGTGAATAAGTGGAGGAGTAGTGATAGACAGAAAGAGATAGTTATAGAGAGAAAAGGGATAGAGAGAGATAGAGTGCTTAAAAAGGAGTACGGAATAAACATGATGGTATAGATATTTTAAATATCAAAAGATAGATACTACTTTAAAAATTTAAAAGAGGAAATTAGTCTTAAAGAAACCTTCAAACAATCATCATTCATTAACTTATAAGCAAATAAAATGAGTCAAATCAGACGTACTCTAAACCAATTTTTAAGAGATTTTGAAAGCTTCAGGCTTTTTGATCATTGGGAGATGATCAAATTTTTTCAAAATATGCTGGATGAGAACGAAGTATATGGTATCATGGAAGATGAAGACAACACAGAAGGCCACTTCAGAAGCTGTCCTTGGTATAATCCTGAGTGTGAGGAAGGACCAGATACTTGCAGATGTACAATATATTTTTTGCGTAAAAGTATATTAGAAAATTTAATAATTGGATATTATGAAATGTTTCCATCATTATAATAAAAATAAATAAAATTAAATTAAAATGTATTATTAATATAAATAAAATTAAATTAAATTTATCCTTGTTTTGTGTTATTTTATAAAGGAAATTTAGGATTCATCTATTCGAATATAAAATAACAGAAACTTGTATGTAGTGAAAAATATAAGGACTTATCCGATTGTCTAAATTGTTTCTCTTTATGAAAATATCTAATGAAATTTAATGGAATTTCATAATATTGTGAAATTCAATTTGTCTTGTGAATAACCTCTCAAAGAAAACAAGACTGTACATGTTTAAGCATCATGAAAACAAGACTGTGCATGTCTAAACATCATGAAAACAAGACTGTGCAAGTCTAAGCGATATGAAAACAAGACTGTACATGTTTAAGCGACATGAGAACAAGAATTTGCAAATAAGCGAAAACAAAAAATTTTTGATCTAGTGAAGTAAAGCCAATAAAGAAATAAAAACCATTCACATAATTAATTCTTTTTTCAATATTTTATTTAAAATTTTTTCTTAAAAATTCATACACATATTTACTTATTATATGTAGATACCCAAAAAAAATTAGACAAAAATTCTGTATTTCAAGTAGTAAAATCTGAAAAAAGGTGTGGTACATTAGAAGAAAAAATAAATAAATATAGAGACTGACTGACCAACTAAAACGTACACTCTGTCCGATGGACACACAAAGCACACTTAAACATTTCAGAAATATATACACAACACGCTGAACTTTAATAAAATGAGAAAAAAAACAAATAGAACATCAAACGAAAGCCATAGGTAATACCTCTTCATAAAATAAACATATATGTACCTTATTAATGTGAACATATTATCAGTATAAAGCAACAGAAATTTCGTCAAACAAAGTCATCTTGTATCCTAGAGGAACCGTCGAAAGGGTATACCTAAGCTCTCTGGAAACCACTTCGTTTTCTGATGATCGCTTTTCAACAAGAAAATAAGTTTGTTCATTGTGACTAATTTAAAAGTACATTTAAATTCAGTCTCATATCCGATCTTAACTGCATCAGAATTTAAGAAAAAAGCTCCTTTTATTCTATTGAATAAAATTTTAATTTAAAACAGTAAGCAAAGATATCAGCTTCAACTTCAAATGATTTCATCACAAAAAAAAAACTAGTGATTGTTTTCAACAATTATGAAAATAATAATTTCAATATAAAGCTCCCTTTTGATTTTAAATGTTTATCAATAAAAATAAAAAAAGAAGTAAGTTGACTACCAAAGAAAAAAAAAAAAACTATCAGTATATAAGCTGGAGTGCCGGATCAGTTTCATTTAAAAATGTTTATACATTTTTAAAAATCAAAGCAAGCTTTCCAAAATAAATGTAGAAAGTGAAGAAAAAAGTCTATAGTTAGAAAAAATTATGTACCCCAAAAATTTCTAACGTTAACTTACTAGCGTTGCATCAACTTTAAAAAAATTGAAACTAAGTATAAGAAATATTTCTATTTTAGTTGCTATTACTATAGAGTATGTATCTTCAGGAATTCAGTTTTACTTAAAAACAGAAAATCCTCACAAACTTTTAAGTAAACGCAGATAAAAATTAAAACGTTTTTATTTTCAAATAAAAAAAAAACTGAATATATCGCATCTATACACAGACGAATATTTACAACAACAGCAACACCAACAACAAGAAGAACAAAAGACATCAATGACAAAAAAAATGTATTCAAAGATTGAATTAAACAAAATCTGTAATATAAACAAATTTCATATAGGCAGACTTTAACGCGAGACAAATTTAAGTATGAGAAAATATAAAACAAGTGTAAGTATAAAAACATATTAAGATTAGGGAAGTCCAGATATATGATAGTATTTTATAGTACCGAATGTCGATATTGAAAACAATTTATTTCTATCTACATATAAATATCATGGCAAATACACACACAGCAGAATTCATCTAGGAAAATTTCAACAACACCCTACCTTTCACAAATCACGACCAGCCTAAAATTCTCCCCCAGATATACATATAAAAATTCCCATTGTCATACATACATACATATACAATTACAGAATTAATCTCAAGAACACAACACTCACCTACCCTAAATTATGAATAGTCTTAAACTGCTACAGACATATATCATAGATTCTCCCGGCTACATAATACAAGAACACCTCGTCCCTAATAAATCCCAATCATCTTAAATTCTTACAGAAACAGATACATACATACACATAACTAATTTACCTCAACAAGATCCTCAAATCACGATCAGCCTTAAACTACTATAGACAGACGCATTCGCAAATACCCATTGCTACATATTACGTCAACAACCCTGCCCACCCAAATCATGGTCAGCCTTAAACTCCTACAGACATACAAACACACAGATTTCCCCGGTTGCATATTACTAGAACACCTCACCCCTCAAAAATCACAATCAGCCTTAAGCTCCTACAGAAATACATATGTACATTGAAATTAATACAAACATACACAGACACACGCGCACACACATACACACAATCGATCTACCTCAACTACACCCCGCCCCTGCCAATCAAACCCTCACCTAAATTCTCGCAGACAGACAGACACATCCACAAATTCCTATGGTTACATAATACGGCAACAACGCCACCTACTCAAATCACGTCCAAATTCTCACAGTCTATCAACACGAACATTAGCATTAGAAAAAATAACTTTCACGTTTTCCCGTCGTCATTAGGAAAAATCATTTTCCCGTCGGCACTTGAAAAAATTATATTCATGTTTTGCCGTCGGCATTAGGAAAAATTAATAAACATGTTTTGCCGTCGGCATTTGAAAAAAATAATAATCATGTATTTCCGTCGGCATTAGGAAAAATTAATAAACATGTTTTGCCGTCGGCATTTGAAAAAAATAATAATCATGTATTGCCGTCGGCATATACACTCATATGAAACCTCAAAAAAAATCACCCGTTATCACAATTAATGTAACCCAAAAAAAATCACCCGTTCACACAAAGTTAATGTAAACAAAAAACTCCTAATGTAAACAAAAAAACCCCTAATGTAAACAAAAAACATCAAACATCAACAATTTCAGCCACAATTTAAGAATTTCAGCTCACAATTTAACAATTTCAGCCACAATTTAACAATTTCAGCCACAATTTAACAATTTTAATCGGCGCCCGAATTGGCAATTCCCTACTACTTACCGTTGTGCGACTTAAGTCGCATTTTGCTACTTTTTCAACAGCAAAGCATGCGGCCAATAAAAAAAAACTATGTAAAAATATCCGAGTTTTACCACAAAAATACCGATTTTCGGACGAAAGTTGCTGTTGCTGAAATAAAGCTTGTTTTAAGGATGATAAGTTTCCAAATGCTGCAGTTGTAAAGTGAGTGAATTACACCTTATTTCCTCATCTCTATAAAATATAATTTACAAAAAAACATTAAGTATAAACATAAATTAGCGTTACTAAGCAATTATCAAATAGACTTAAAGTAGACACTTGTCAAAGATTAAATTTCAAGTGAAGAATTTGTTAAGAAATACAGAATGTTCAGTTAAAAAAAATATGTATTTAAGAACTATGCATAATGCCTTAAAAGAATAGCATAACTATATTATCCTCTTCAGAATCGAATTTTAAATTTTCTACAAAACTTTAAATGGTTTTTCCTCAAAGTAAATTTTTTGAGTTATGCTGGTTTTTAAGTAAATAAGTCAGATGAACCATGTCCAATATATGTATTTATATTTTTACAGTCTCTAATTTTTTTATAAATCTTAAGTAATTGGGTAAATTACGGCACTCGATATCGAACATTCGATATGAGATGCCGCAACTTGACCACTCTTTTTTTAAATTTCATGATTTTTTTATATTTAGTAGCTATCTATAATAGGATTATACTCGTCTTATTTGCAATTAAAAACTGTATTTGTAAATACTCTACTAGTCGGTATTATAGAAATATGTTCGTAGTTAAATAATTAATTTTTTGAATTATTTTTACTTTTTTCATTTATAAATGAAAAATTATAACAATAACAAAAATTAAAAATTTTAAAAACCCCGAATATTTCTGGAAAAGACGTGATATCTTCTAAGCGGCTGGAACGATTTTATTACAACATAGCTAGGAACCTTGTCGATCAAGTCACCTTTCAAACAGAAAAAACTGAATCAAAATCGGTCCAGCCGTTTGGTCTGTACGAGTACTTGTACAGACACACAGATACAGAGACACACACTACAAACATATAACACCCCTTTCTTAGTCGGGGGTTAAAAAGAAAATGAATTAACTTCAATTTTTCCATCTATATTTTACTTTACTTTTCTTGATGCTGACCATTTACATATATACATGTATACTTTAAGGCCCCAATTTTGTCTTCAAAATGTACTTCATTTGAACCTATTTTAACTTATGAACATTTTATAAAAAACTTACTTACTAACTTATAAAAAGTTTTATTAAGATTAAAGATGAAATTAAGTTAAAATACATATTTTTTTAATTGTGATACTCCGAGAAATAATTTGCATTTGGAATCAAGGATTTGGGTGTCCGATTTTTTGCAATATTTTTACCATTCTATCGACCAAAACAATAAAATGATCGACATAATCGAGCCGAATATCGCCAACTGGAAGAACAGCTCTTTTTCTAATACCTGATATGCTAAACTGTGTATATGATTGCCCTACGGAACATATTCTGTTAAAATGATACAAAGGGATAAATTGAGAAAATGGTCATAAGAAGTTTCATAGGCACGAAAAGGGGTCAAAAGTGATGCTTTAATGTTACAACGGCAACGCTGCTCTCAGCAATGCCTGCGTAGCATACACTGCAGAAAGAAATGAGATTGTGTACGCTGGACGGGTAGTACTGGAAATAGCCGTCATAGAAAATTTTAGCTTGTATGAGATGCGCATGCTATATGATTTATATTCTTTGATTATATGTTATGTATTTTATATATAAGTTTGTATATGGATCCCTATTTTCAATTATCCGTGAGCGACAAAAATTAAAGTTTTCAGAAGACGGGTTTTTATAGTATCCAAATATGTTTTACCATACATAAATTTTCGCTTAAGATAATATTTTACTGCTTCTTTGTTCCCCGCAATCGTAAAATTATAAAATTTAAACCATAATTAATTCATGTAAAGTTTGAAAGTTTTACGATGAAAGGTTCCGGAGATATGGAGGTGCAAAAAGTGCATATTTTAAGACATACTCACTGACTCAGTCATCAATATTATGAAGCACTTCCGCTATAGCTAGAGATCTGAAATTTGGTACACAAATAGACCTAGGTGAGCAATTAACTAGAAAAATCTGAAACCTAGAAATTTTAGCCAGGGGTCGGGGCTACGCCCATACAAATTAAAAATTGTTCTAGTGAGCTGAAATTCGATACAGAGCTAGGTCGAAGTGAGCAATCAACTAAAAAATATCTGAAAACCCGGAAAATATAGCCAGGATGGCGGGGCTACGCCCACAAAGGTAAGAATTAAAAATGCAAATATAAGGCGCTTAATGCTATTTTATTGAAATTTGGCATATATACTGCGGTAACATAAGGCTATAAATTTTTCATTAACAAAGTGGGCGTTCACTCGTTCATACAATTTAATACAATACATTTTCATGAACTACGGCTCAGAATATTTAGATACACTATTTATAAACATATGTATTATTATCCGTTTGCAATGAAACTTGAAACGAATAATAAGCATTGGCCGAAAAAAATCTTGAGTTGGAAAAGTGGACAGGGTTACGCGCATAAAAATTAAAAATTGCTCTAAGGAGCTGAAATTTGATATACAAGAAGGTCTAGGTTAGAAAACAACAAGAAAAACCTGAAAGCCCGGACATTTTGATCAAAGGGGCGGGGCGGCGCCCATAAAAATTAAAAGTTGCGCTTATGAGCTGAAATTTGAAACACAAGTAGGTCTAGGTGGGAAACCAACTAGAAAAATCTGAAAACCCCGCAAATTTTACCAGAATGGGTGGGGCCACGCTAATATTGTTTGAAACTAAAAACTTGCAGCCTTATTTATAAAACTTATTACGGCTTTATAAAAACTTTTTAATAAAAAATTTTTATGAAAATATGTCTCAAAACCCCTTTGTAAAGCGTTAATGGGTTACATAAATAAGGCTGTTAATATACAGCTTTTAACTTAAGCCATTTTAGTGAAACATTGCATATACATACGTTGCACGTATAAGATACTTTAAACTATCATCTAAGAAATAGGGCGTGTTCACTCCCATAAAATTTTAGCCTTGTTCTTAATCTACTTCGGTAGATTGTAATCGCTGCTCACAACAAAATTGTGAGTTTAAAAAATTTAAAGGTATATTTCGCGCTAGGGAGCTGACATCTTATACACATGTCAGTGTAGATGAGTAAACCAATGGGAAAATCTTAAAACCAAGAATTTTTATCCGTTAAAACTCCAATTCGTACTAGAGAGCTGAAATTTGATACACAAATATATCTAGATCAGATATCACTAAGAAATATCTAAGAAACCAGAAGTTTTGAGCAGGGGGTGGGAACAAGCACTGTAAACTCAAAATTAAGTTAAATTTTATTGAAACTTTTCATACATGAAAAGTGGCCGTGACTACACCCATAAATCTTAGCTTTTTCTTTCACGTACTTCGGCTTAGCAGTTTTTAGTATATTACTCATTAGCTTTTTCCTACGAAACTTTACATGCACCATAAGCACTAACAGATATAAAAGTCGGCGGGGCTAGGCTCATAAAAGTTTTGCGTAATATTATACTGTAGAGAGCTGAAATTTTGTAGACAAATAGTCCTAATTGATTTACTCAATCGGAAAATCCAAAAATTAAAGCACCAGCTACCCTACTGAAACTTTGCATGAACATTGGGCATATCCTTTTGATTTATGTACTTCGGCTAAGCAGACTTTAATATGTAAATATATTGAGAAAATAGGCGGGATCACGCCCAGTAAAATTTATGCTGCATGTTACATGTTTTTTTCAGACTACTATTACCAAATTACGTACACACTGGCGACCCGTTGTAATGACACAATAGTCCATTTTTAAGGTGTACAATCCAACACCCATTACGCTCTAACCCATTATTTTATGTAACTATGCCATTTTTGGTACAGTGATAATGAATAGAAATAAAATACACTAGAAATTTTAAGTTTAAAAAGTGTTATCATAGAAAATTTTTCAAAAAGTAGTCAGATCCTCACAAAAACATAAATGTGAAAAGATTATCCAGAAATTATATGACACCCTTACGATTACAAATTTATACAATACAAGGCATATTTGAGTGTTAGGTATTGTGCCAAACAACACAGAAAAAAAGTATCATCGAAATGCAACCAACAAAACAAATTGTTAATACTTAATTTAAAAATTAACAATGATCATTGTTGATATAACAAATTTAAATTTTTGTAGTCAATTAAACTACTCAAGAAAATTATTTGTTAAATTATATCATAACGGAATGCGCACATGTAGAAGAAACAAGAAATCATGTTTTGTATGTATCCATCATTTGCCTATCTAATAAAGTGTTGCTCCGTAGCTGAGAGGTAAGTGAGTTATTCATTAAACACATTCACCACAGCAGGCTACCGACTAGAAAATATCAAGGATAGAATACACATGTTTATATGAGAATGATTCTTTTGAAGACGGCAAGGCAACACGGCGACAGGTTGTTGTCTATGCTGATTTTGTCGTTGTAGTCCAATTAAACAATTTCTATGTCTTTGACTACAGTGAGAAAATTCAGTATTGCCAGTATAATACAAAATGTTGAATGAATGATTTTGTACAATTATTGCATATTATTAACAGAAACAACATCCAAAAATTTATGTTAAGAATTAGTTGATTAATTTTTTTACTTTTACGTAAAATAAGTACATTTTAAAAGAGTAATTAATTTTTATATAGTAGTTTGCAACGCAGTGATGTATTTACGAACAGACCCAATATTAAAAATTCATTTTAAAACTATTTAAACTGTATTTTATATACATACATGTGTATATCGAGGTACAAAATTGAAAACGTTTTAGTAGCAGTATTAACATTAAATTAAAGCTTTCTTCATGGTTCATAAATCTAAAAAAATATATTACCAAACTAAATATTTGTAAGCCTTTTGCTGTAACTTATCAATGGTTTATATAGCATTGTCATCTAGGATATTATTCATTGTTATTATTACGAAGCTGAGACAACTTTAAATCTTTAGTTTCCATCATCAGAGCGTTCAATTTCAAATTACTTTCGACTTATCTTTAAAAAGGCTTTCCTGAACAAAACCGGTTTTTACCCTTAGGTCCCTTTCTATCTTGCGCATCACATACATATATAGAAATAAGATGTTATATATGGCGCCATATAAAAATGTATGCATACATGATATCTCACATAAGATCGCATTTGCAATCAAAAAAGCTTGAATTGGAAGTCTGTTAGAAAATACATACCCCACACAGCTAAAAAAAAATATGTATGGAGCATATATGATATCCCATATATGGTTCGGTTCCGAAAAATGAGGGTATATGGCCATATATGATTACCCAGCAAAAAATTACACATTACCATTAGAACTACTTGCCATATAATGACTTACTTTTCTGATTGCCAATTTCCATTACTCGCTTACAAATCACATTACCTAAAGTTTAAAAAAATGAAGTGCGAGTTGCTAAATGAAGAGAATGATTTTTTTAGACGAAATAGATTACGTGAAATGTTGACAAATAAAAAAATGAAAGTACTTCTCAAGAATCGATTATTTTAGTCTCACGCCTTATTAAAATCATTAAGTTGGTAATCCAGTAGGGACGTGCTTCCACCAAAAATGCTTAATTCCAAACTCGATTACCTTTTTTGAAATTTTTTGCTGGGTATATACATATATTCATACACTTTCATACATGTATGTGTAAATATTCCCTATACAGTCTGCAAAGTGCAATAAATTAACAGCCAAACCCACGATATCGAACGTTGTCGTTCGCAATCATTTTTAACGACAAAAAGCTGATTTGGGACCCACTAAAGTTGTTCAGCACGACAATTTGATCGGCAATGCATGCGAACGATGACGTTACCATTTTCATACAAATTTGGTACCCACTATGAAAATACAAACGACAACAAATGTCAAAATCAGTCACTTAGTTTGTGCTTGTCGACAAAACAAAAAAGTACACATAAATACCAAATTTTTAAACAAATTTACATTTATGAAAATCAAAAATAAAAATGTTAACTTTTTTTGCGTTTATTTTATTTATTTAACTCACTAACATGCATTTTTGTCAAATAATTCTTTTTGAATTACATACATACATATACATGTATGTATGAATGTGTATACTTGCAATTTATCTAACCAATTCTTCTAAAACACTCTCTTAGGCACATTACTCTTTCCACTTACATAGATTGCTTGTCCCATTGGTGCTACTCCCGTCCATTCCTCATTACAATCCGCTTGAATCATTTTAGAAGTATCTACACATTTCAACTGATATATTTATTTGTATTTCACACACAAAATTTTGAAAATAACTTTTTAATTTTTTGTATTGTCATATATTTATTATTGTTGCTATTTTTATTATTATTTGTAGAAACTTTAAGTAGCATAGAGTTGCATTTTTTATGGAATACTTTTCACATTTCAGCACTTTTTATTTGTAAAGTAGCGTTTTATTTGTGAAATTTTTGATGTGGCAATATGCTAATTTGACAATGAGTAAATGCATTACGTCAACAACGTAAAGCCAGACGACCGACAATTCGATAGTTAGTGGGTCGCTCAAACGAGCTATAATGAGTGACTTGTCGTCAGTCGATCGAGTTGTCGATCGACATCGTGGGTTAGGCTGTAAATTACTAAAATTACTTTTTTTAGATTTTGAACAGGGAGCTTGTATTTAATGAATCATTTGTTTGGACAAATAATGAAAATCGAACTAAAAGTAATTTCATTAATCATTTTATGTCAAAAGGTAAATCAATTATTTACAAAACTAATATCCCTTTAAAGGGCGGGTTTTGTTTCCTATTAGTTTTTGCACAAAGAAATCATTTATCTTCTTTTAGTATGTGTTTTGTTTTATAATTTTTAATACAGCCTTTTCTTTAAGATTATTCAAAACTCTTATTTCAGTTTGGTCAACCTTTTCATTTTCAGCCCATTTTAAGACTTTATTTAATGCTTCCACTGCTTCCTTGTGTTTTATTACGATTTCTGGCTCTTCTACAATAGAATCACAGTAGATTAGTAAAGGCGGAGATAGTCCTGTTTTGGGAATTAAAAACCGGGGAAAAATAAAAATGATGGCAACCCTGTTACAAATCGAGAGATTTTGGGGATTTTCATGCTGATATTGTGTGTGTTTGTGTGTGTGTGCATGTGTGTGCGCGCGTGTGTGTGTGTGTGAGTCTGATTCTTTGGTTATGTCTATGCATGTGTATGTGGGTGTTTGTATGTGTGTGTGTGTGTGTGTTTGTGTATGTGTTTTTGTATTTACTTGTATGTTTGACGGTGTCCGATACTTTTGTTGTAGTGGCAGACAATCATTATACCCAGTAGGAAATGGCGATGGTGAAAATGTACTGAGTCGCTTTTGACTTGTCGCTTGTGCGACGTACATACAAATGTATGTATATTGACAAGTTATTGACAAGTCCACCACAAATACACCATATCTGTTTTCTTTACTTCCTTTATACTTATGGATATAAGAAAACTTATTATAACAAAATTGTTACCAGAATTTTAGTGTTGACACAAAGACACTTGCTCCCAGTCTGACTGCAGGGTAGTTACAAGGGATCTGTGTATTTGTGTGCATATAGTGATTGTTATTTGATAGACTTTGGGCTGCTGTTTTGAGTTGTCCTTGGTATGCTTATGTAGGGTTATTGTGTATATATGTATGCATTTATGTTTGCGATCTGTGGGGAAATAATCTAATAGCTGCAGAGATTGGCAACCCTATTGTGAAGGGAAGTGAATGCCGAATATATTTATGGTAATGTATGTATATGTTGTTGTATTAATGTATGCGATCGTTTATATTTTTGCTTTGAAAAATATCATTGCTTGTGTGAGTTACATCAACACTTTTTCATACATATTTACAAATGAATGTGTATAGGTTTTCTAGGCTATTGACGTTGATATTCTTATGGATAGAAAATATTGTGTTGGCATAGGTTTTATGTGTACAAGTGCAGTCCAGATATTAAATGTTTTGAATCCAATAAGTAAGTAGATAAGTAGAGTTTTTGATAGGGGTAGTGATATTTTTATTTCAATATATTTTACTTTAATGTTACAATTATAGGAAATAGCTTTCGGAGAAATACAGCAAAAACTTATAGAAGCACCTACTTTCACGTGTTCCGATTTTTCTCGCACCTTTATATTGCAAACTGACGCTAGCGCTTTTGGTATGGGTGTTGCTAGACTGTGGGAATTTCATCATATCTCGTAATACCAACAGAGAAATTAGATTTGACGACTACTACACGATTCTCATATGAATTGGGGGAATGTGTATATATATATGTGTGTGTGTGTGTGTGTGTGTGTGTATGTATGTATGTCGTGTGTGTGTGTATGTATGCAGTGTGTGTGTGTGTGTGTGTATATGAATTTCATCATATGTCGTAATACCATCAGATAAATTAGATTTGATGACTACTACGCGATTCTCATATAAAGTATATAAGAAGAAGAAATAATGTAGATTGCCATCAGTCTGCTCTGATATCTCAACAAGTGGCAATCTATTTTCCCAACCAAAATTTCTAAGGTGTTTGAAATCCAAAAACTATAAAAGTGCTATAACTAATTATTGTTTACTAAACAAGTTTATAGTGCATAAAAAATAATTAAATAAATTGTTTATAACTAAAATAAATTGTTTATAAATAAAATAATTAAATTAATTAATAAACAAATAAATAACTAAACAAAATGAATACAACGAGTTGTACCATCTGCAATAAAGTCTTTATGACGCAAACAAAACTAAATCAGCATATTGGAACGCACTCATATGCTAGCCAATCGAAGGCTGCCCTTGGAACTAGTAAGCTAAATCTTCAAAACAAATATTGTGAGGATTGTGACGAGATGATCCCATCAAATGGTTATATGGCTCATGTCAGAACCACAAAACACAAAAACAGTTGTCAGCAAGAACGGATTGGAGATTTTTTCACTAAGAGAGCAAGCAACTTCAATGGAAGGATCGAGACATATATCCTCCTCTTGCTTCCGGAGTAGTTTTTGAAATCTGGCAAGAGCTCCATAGTACAACAACTCTATGAACGTAGTAGGGTACATACTACATTTAAATTTAATATGGAGCTCACGTGTGATTATATGAAGATGGTGAATGATGAGATGAATGTTTCCCAACTTGTTCATATTTCGAAAATGATGTTGGTGACTTTGTCTGATGACATAGATGATATGTTCAAGAAACAAGCCGAGGAGCTGAAAGCCAAAATGGAAGAATTTCAAGAGAGGGATAGCGGATGGACCTTGATTTCAATAAATTCTCTTGAAGTTAATATAAACAAGGCGTCCATAATAAGAGGGTCGAGCTTTATCCCTCTCCCAAAAATTATTGCAATGAAACGTGCATGCATAAATGTCGAGAACTGTGATGTTTATTGCTTTAAATGGTGTCTTATTGCGGCTTTGAATGTAAACAGTGGTCTGAGTCCTAAACAACGAAAAAACTGTAGAAATTTCAATATTGCAAACATTTCTGATGAGAATATTAATATAGGGCAAGTTGTATTAAATTTTAAAGACCTAGAGTTTCCACTCCCATTGAAGCAGATACAAAAATTTGAAAGTCAAAATTATGTGAGCATCAATGTATTTGGTCACAATGTAACATCGCTTATAGGACCATACTACATAACAAAAGGAGAAAAACATCTTCATATTAATCTCTTATTGCTCCAGTCTAATGAAAACTTCCACTATGTACTCATCAAGGATATATCAAAGTAAGTTTCATTTGTGCATTTATGCAAAATTTGTTTTCATCTCTATTTAAACAGTTACTTCTTATTGTTATATTTACTCATATCGTATTGGTATTTTTTATATTTTCTTCAGACTCCTTCGTTCCAGCATAACTTCGCATGATCATAAGATCCTAATATGCAACACCTGCCTATATCATACACATGATGATTATATGTATAATCATCATAAAAACCTTTGCGGGCAAAAAATCATCAGAATGCCAGAAGATGGATCTATTATCAAGTTTACGAAGCACTACAAACAGTTAGATGTACCATTTGTAATCTACGCAGACTTTGAGTCCATTTTAGAAAAAGTCAATGATCCTGTAAGTAAAATCACTACAAATGTACAGAAACATCATGCGTGTGCATTCGGGTATTTTATTAATTGTAGTTTTAAGAGAGAAAATAATTTACATAGGAATTATTTTGGTTAAGATTCGGCAAATGTATTTATTAAAAAAATAGTTGAAGATTGTACAGATATTTATCTAAATTATTTACTTAAAGTTAAGAAAATGTTCATAACCCCAATAGAAATAGCTCAATATAATAATGCAAAAAATTGTTATATATGTAAGAAAATATTAAATAACGATAAAGTTAGAGATCATTGTCATCTTACGGGCAATTATCGTGGGGCAGCTCATAGCGAATTATAAAACACCTCAGTTTATACCGGTTATCCTGCATAATCTTTCTGCATATGATATACACCTATTTTTCAAAGAACTTTCTACTATAAAATACTCCACAATAAAAGTGATTCCTCAGAACACAGAGCGTTATATTTTTCTTTCAATTTTCATCAGATTAGATGAAAAATATGGATTCGAAATAAGATTTATAGACTCTTTTAGATTTATGGCTTCGAGCTTAGATACGTTAGCGAAAAATCTTGATAGCAATGATTTCAATACTATTCGATCATGTTTCGTTGATGAAGCTCAGTTCAACCTCATTAGAAGAAAGGGTGTATTTCCGTACTCTTACATGGATTCCATGACTAAGTTTAAGGAAACTAAGCTCCCTAGTAGAAACGAATTCTTCAATATTCTAACGAATGAAGAATGTGATGTATTCGAATATGAACATGCTCAAAAAATATGGAGGGTGTTTAACTGTAAAACCCTCCTTGACTATACTGAGCTCTACTTAAAGACAGATGTTCTACTTCTAGCCGATGTGTTTGAAAATTTTAGGAAAATTTGTAGAGATATATACGATTTGGACCCCTGCCACTATTATACAGCACCAGGCTTATCCTGGGATGCAATGTTGAAAACCACAGAAGTTTCACTGGAACAGTTCACTGATTCCGAAATGTATATGTTTATGCAAAACGGAATTAGAGGTTGACTAGTTCAATGCTCGCAAAGATATTCGAAAGTGAATAACAAATATTTGAAAGATTTTGATCCATCAAAGCCATCAGAATTTCTTGTATATTTAGACGCTAACAATTTGTATGGTTGGGCAATGTCGGAATATCTTCCTTGCGGTGAATTTGAGTGGGTATGTGATACTGATTTTGATGTTAAAAAAATTTCTGATACTGCAGAGTATGGGTACATTTTGGAAGTGGATATAGATTATCCGGATTCAGTGCATGATCTTCATAATGATTTGCCATTTTGTCCCCAAAATAAGACCGTGGGGGGATCCAAAATCAAAAAATTAGTTGCAGACTTACACTCAAAAACAAATTACACCATACACTATAGAGTTTTAAAACAAGCCATTTCAAATGGCCTCATTTTAAAACAAATCCATAGAATACTCAGATTTAAGCAATCCCCTTGGCTTAAAAAATATATTGACTTAAACACATTTCATAGGACAAATGTAAAAATAATTTTGAAAAAGATTTCTTCAAACTTTTAAACAATGCTGTTTACGGGAAGACAATGGAAAATATTGAAAAACGTAGGGACATTAGAATTACTTCATCTTGGGAAACAACAAACAGGAATCATTTAGGACTCAGAGCATTAATTGCGAAACCTAATTTTAAGCAGTTGAAAAAATTTTCTGATGATATGTATGCGCTTGAGTTAGAAAAAATGGAACCACTATATGATAAGCCCATATATGTTGGTTTCACAGTACTAGAGTTATCCAAGTGGAGAATGTATGACTTCCATTATGGCTTCATGAAGCCTAAATTTGGAGACAGCATTTCTCTCAACTATATGGATACTGACTCATTTATTTATTCAATTAAAACTAATGATTTTTACGATGACATCCGTAATGACATTAGTTTGAACTTTGATACGTCGGAATATCCTATAGATAATCAATTTCGTTTGCCGCTACTCAATAAGAAGGTTTTGGGAATGATGAAAGATGAAAACAAAGGGGATATAATGACAGAGTTTGTTGGCTTAAGAGCAAATATGTATTCTTTGTCGACTCTTCGCTCGGAAGCTGTTAAAAAATCAAAAGGGGTCAAAAAGTCTATAATTAAAAAGTTGTCCATTAATGATTACAAAAGTTGCTTATTCGAATCCAAAATTATCTCGGATGATGTGTTTTTGTTTAGATCTAAAACACATCAACTATATACCCAAAAACTACATAAAATAGCACTTAGCTTTTTTGATGATAAAAGAAATATAATGAAAGATAATATAAAAACGCGCGCTTGGGGACATTACATAGACCGAAATAATGAAACAATGGATGTAGAATAGAATGATTCCTACTAAATTGCATGTAAGATGTCAACGAAAATTTAAATTTGCACTAATTGTATTTATTTATTAATATATTTCTTTAATTATTTATTAATTTATTTATTATTTACTTATTTGTGTATTAATTAATTTATGTATTTATTATTTGTTTATTAATTTATTAATTAGTTTATCCCTTTATTTCTTTATTAATTTACTTATTTATTAATTTATTTATTGTTTATATATTTGTTTATAAATTTATCTATTAATTTTAGTATTTTATTCACACAAAAGTATGTAAAAATTTAATGCTTTAAAGCTTTTATCTTTTTACCTATACCTAAGTTACCTTTAAATAAAAATTAAATATTAGATTAATGATCTTTTTTCTTTTTATATCTGTATATTTTTATTTATAAATATAGTTAAATTTGTATTGGTACTAAGATTTTTAAGAAAAAATGTTAAATAAAATATGGAAAAAATAAAAATATATATAAATGGTTTTTATTTCAACTTAAATTTACTTAATAGAAATTTTAACTACAAATCTCCAAATTTTTATATTTTGTTTCTTTATGGGTTTTACTTCAAAAATTTTTTTCTTCTTTCATGCGAATTCTTGTTTTTTCTTTTCATATCGCTTAAACATGCACAGTCTTGTTATCTTTGAAAGGTTCTGCACAAAACAAATCGAATTTCACAATATTATGAAATCCCATTATATTTCATTAGGTATTTTCTTTTCGACACCAACTGCTTTAACACCATCTCATTTACGGTTGCTAACAGCAAATAGTACAATAGGTGTCAGCTATTAGATCAGCTTATCAGCTATTAGATCACCTTATTAGCACCTGGTCTGTTTTTCAGATCAGCTTTTCAGGAGCTGGTCTGGTTATCAGATCAGCTTATCAGGAGCTGGTCTGGTTTTCAGATCAGCTTTTCAGGACCTGGTCTGGTTTTCAGATCAGCTTTTCAGGACCTGGTCTGCTTTTCAGATCAGCTTTTCAGGACCTGGTCTGGTTTTCAGATCAGCTTATCAGGACCTGGTCTGGTTTTCAGATCAGCTTTTCAGGACCTGATCTGGTTTTCAGATCAGCTTTTCAGGACCTGGTCTGGTTTTCAGATCAGCTTATCAGGAGCTGGTCTGATTTTCAGGTCAGCTTATTAGGAGCTGGTCTGATTTTCAGGTCAGCTTATTAGGAGCTGGTCTGGTTTTCAGGTCAGATGAAATAACTAAAGTCTATCTTTTATTAGCAGTATTTTTTTTTCTATAACGAAAATCGTTTAATTCAATATATTTGCTTATAATCAAAAATCCATATTTATCCTTCCAACACTCTACAAATTTTTTAAAACTTGTCAAAATTCATATTACTGCCAACATGAACCTTCTAAACATGCTTCATATTTTTCTCATCTTACTTAAACATTATAATTACATTTGCATTGTCTCTTATTAAATGCTTATAGGCATATTCATAAAAATTTTAAACAGCATTTCAAATGTTGTTTGAGCAAAATTCGCTAAAATTGTATTCATAATAGAATATTAGCTTCAAAAACGTTTTTTAACTTGCGTAAATCACCAAATCTTATAAATTAAATGCACCCATATCAAAAATAATTTTGAGTTGACGTCGTTGTAGTTTTGCTTCATGTTTATTTGTATTTTTAACTTTGCCTGTATGTATGTATGCATGTATTAAGAATTATGCTATGAGTTTGGCACAAGTAGAATGAGTCATCATTCTTCTGTCGCCCATACAAAAATATACACGTACATATGTATGTATATTATTCTGCTTTCCACATGCAACATCAGCAAATATCATAATTGAAATGTATTAAGCTTCATTACCAGAAAAAAAAATAAATGTATAATAACCCATTCTTTTAATTATGAAATTATGTAATTTCTTTAAGTATTCATATTTGTAGTAGTATATAGATAATTTTAGTATAAATATATGTTTTTAAGCGTGATATAGTAGTTGTGAACTGGGCATCCGGGGACAATTAAAATTGTTAAATTGTTGCTGAAATTGTTAAATTTGGGTAATTAAAATTTGAAAATTTTAAAATTCTTGAAATTTGATACCTACGAGGGTGGTTCGATAAGTCCTTTAAATATTTTTCGAGGGTGGTTCAATAAGTCACTCTTATTTTTTTAACATAAGGAGTTTTTGTTTACATTAAGTGTATGTCTGTCTGTCTGTCTGTCTGCCTGACCGTGGAAATTTGAGTCTGTCAGTGATTTGGGTTGTGCAATAATTTCTGGGTGTCCTTTGTCGGAGTTATGGGTAATGAAACTTTAAAACTTTAAGCCAGATGCCCAGTTCCCTACTACTATATCACGCTTAAAAACATATATTTATACTAAAATTATCTATATACTACTACAAATATGAATACTTAAAGAAATTACATAATTTCATAATTAAAAGAATGGGTTATTATACATTTATTTATTTTTTTTTCTGGTTATGAAGCTTAATACATTTCAATTATGATATTTGCTGATGTTGCATGTGGAAAGCAGAATAATATACATACATATGTACGTGTATATTTTTGTATGGGCGACAGAAGAATGATGACTCATTCTACAAGTGCCAAACTCATAGCATAATTCTTAATACATGCATACATACATACATACAGGCAAAGTTAAAAATACAAATAAACATGAAGCAAAACTACAACGACGTCAATTCAAAATTATTTTTGATATGGGTGCATTTAATTTATAAGATTTGGTGATTTACGCAAGCTAAAAAACGTTTTTTAAGCTAATATTCTATTATGAATACAATTTTAGCGAATTTTGCTCAAACAACATTTGAAATGCTGTTTAAAATTTTTATGAATATGCCTATAAGCATTTAATAAGAGACAATGCAAATGTAATTATAATGTTTAAGTAAGATGAGAAAAATATGAAGCATGTTTAGAAGGTTCATGTTGGCAGTAATATGAATTTTGACAAGTTTTAAAAAATTTGTAGAGTGTTGGAAGGATAAATATGGATTTTTGATTATAAGCAAATATATTGAATTAAACGATTTTCGTTATAGAAAAAAAAATACTGCTAATAAAAGATAGACTTTAGTTATTTCATCTGACCTGAAAACCAGACCAGCTCCTAATAAGCTGACCTGAAAATCAGACCAGCTCCTAATAAGCTGACCTGAAAATCAGACCAGCTCCTGATAAGCTGATCTGAAAACCAGACCAGGTCCTGAAAAGCTGATCTGAAAACCAGATCAGGTCCTGAAAAGCTGATCTGAAAAAGAGACCAGGTCCTGATAAGCTGATCTGAAAACCAGACCAGGTCCTGAAAAGCTGATCTGAAAACCAGACCAGGTCCTGAAAAGCTGATGTGAAAACCAGACCAGCTCCTGATAAGCTGATCTGATAACCAGACCAGCTCCTGAAAAGCTGATCTGAAAAACAGACCAGGAGTAGATTGGTAATGGCGGAGATAGTCCTGTTTTGGGAATTCAAAACCGGGAAAAAACAAAAACGATGGCAACCCTGTTACAAATGGGGGGATTTTGGGGATTTTCATGCTGATATGGTGTGTGTGTGTGTGAGTTTGATTCTTTGGCCATGTGTATGTATGTATACTTGTGTGCACAGCTTTTGTTGTTATTGTAGAGAAACGTTGTGCTTACAGTGCATGGATGTATGTACGTGTGGGATGTGTATGTGTGTGTGTGTGAGTATAATTCTTTGGTTGTGTGTGCATGTATATGTGGGTGTATGTATGTATGTATGGGTGTGTGCGTGTGTGTGTGATTGTTATTTGATAGACTTATGGTTGCTGTTTTGAGTTATAGTTGGTATGCTTATGTAGGGTTATTGTATGTATGTATATATGTTTTTAAGGCTATTGACGTTGCTATTATGGAGATAGAAAATATTGTGTCGGCATAGGTTTCATATATGTTCAAGTGAATTTCAGATGTTAAATGTTTTGAATCCGATCAGGTTGATAAGAAGAGCTTTTCAATAGGGGAAGTGATATCTTTATTTCGGTATATTTTACTTTAATGTAACAATTATAAGAAATAGCTTTTGGAGAAATACAGCAAAAACTTATAGAAGCACCTACTTTCACGTGTCCCGATTTTTCTAGTACCTTTATATTGCAAACTGATGCTAGCGATTTTGTTCTGGGTGTTGCTGTGTATATGAATTTCATCATATATCGTAATACCAACAGAGAATTGTAGAAATGTGTGTGTGTGTGGGTATGTGTTTATGTGTGTGTGTGTGTGTGTATGTGTGTGTGTGTGTATGTTTGTAGGAATTTCGATGTGTGTATTTCTGTAGGAGCTTAGGGCTGATTGTGATTTATGAGGGGTGAGGTGTTCTAGTAATATGTAACCGGGGGAATCTGTGTGTTTGTATGTCTGTAGGAGTTTAAGGCTGACCATGATTTGGGTGGGCAGGCTTGTTGACGTAATATGTATCCATATTGATTTGTGGATGTGTCTGTCTATAGTAGTTTAAGGCTGATCGTGATTTGAGGTAGGTGAGGATGTTGTTGAGGTAAATTGGTTATGTGTATGTATGTATGTATGTATTTTTGTAAGAATTTAAGATGATTGTGATTTATTAGGGGCGAGGTGTTCTTGTAATATGTAGCCGTGAGAATCTATGTGTATAGACGTCTGTAGAAGTTTAAGACTATCTGTAATTTCAGGTAGGTGAGAGTGTTGTGTTGTTGAGATTAATCTTATATATTGTATATGTATGTATGTATGATCATGGGAATTTGTGTATGTATATCTGAGGGAGAATTTAAGGGTCGTCATGATTTGCAAAAAGTGGGGTGTTGTTGAAATTTTCTTGGATATTTCTTATATGAATTCTGCTATGTGTGTGTGTGTATTTGCGCTAATATTTATATGTAGATAGAAATAAATTGTTTTCAGTATCGACATTTGGTACTATAAAATACTATCATATGTCTGGACTTCCCTAATCTTATTATGTTTTTATACTTACGCTTGTTTTATATTTTCTCATACTTAAATTTGTCTCGCGTTAAAGTCTGCCTATATAAAATTTGTTTATATTACAGATTTTGTTTATTTCAATCTTTGAATACATTTTTTTTGTCATTGATGTCTTTTGTTCTTCTTGTTGTTGGTGTTGTCGTTGTAAATATTCGTCTGTGTATAGATGCGATATATTCAGTTTTTTTTTTTTTTATTTGAAAATAAAAACGTTTTAATTTTTATCTGCGTTTACTTAAAAGTTTGTGAGGATTTTCTGTTTTTAAGTAAAACTGAATTCCTGAAGATACATACTCTATAGTAATAGCAACTATAATAGAAATATTTCTTATACTTAATTTAAGTTTTTTTAAAGTTGATGCAACATTAGTAAGTTAACGTTAGAAATTTTTGGGGTACATAATTTTTTCTAAGTATAGACTTTTTTCTTCACTTTCTACATTTGTTTTCGAAATCTTGGTTTGCTTTATGAAAATGTATAAACATTTTTAAATGAAACTGATCCGGCACTCCAGCTTATATACTGATAGTTTTTTTTTTCTTTGGTAGTGAACTTACTTCTTTTTTTATTTTTATTGATAAACATTTAAAATCAAAAGGGAGCCTTATATTGAAATTATTATTTTCATAATTGTTGAAAACAATCACTAGTTTTTTTTTTGTGATGAAATCATTTGAAGTTGAAGCTGATATCTTTGCTTACTGTTTTAAATTAAAATTTTATTCAATAGAATAAAAGGACCTTTTTTCTTAAATTCTGATGCAGTTAAGATCGGATATGAGACTGAATTTAAATGTACTTTTAAATTAGTCACAATGAACAAACTTATTTTCTTGTTGAAAAGCGATCATCAGAAAACGAAGTGGTTTTCAGAGACTTTAGGTATACCCTTTCGACGGTTCCTCTAGGATACAAGATGACTTTGTTTGACCAAATTTCTGTTGCTTTATACTGATAATATGTTTACATTAATAAGGTACATATGTTTATGTTTATTTTATGAAGGGCTATTACCTATGGCTTTCATTTGACGTTCTATATGATTTTTTTTTCTCATTTTATTAAAGTTCAGCGTGTTGTGTATATATTTCTGAAATGTTTAAGTGTGCTTTGTGTGTCCATTGGACAGAGTGTACGTTTTAGTTGGTCAGTCAGTCTATATATTTATTTATTTTTTTTTCCTCTAATGTACCACACCTTTTTTCACATTTTACTACTTGAAATAGAGAATTTTTGTCTAATTTTTTTCTGGGTATCTACATACATTAGTTAAATATGTGTATGAATTTTTAAAAAAAAATTTTAAATAAAATATTGGAAAAAGAATTAATTATGTGAATGGTTTTTATTTCTTTATTAGCTTTACTTCGCTAGATCAAAAAAAAAAAATTTTTGTTTTTGCTTATTTGCAAATTCTTGTTTTCATATCGCTTAAACATGTACAGTCTTGTTTTCATGACGCTTAAACATGCACAGTCTTGTTTCCATATCGTTTAAGCATGCACAGTCTTGTTTTCATGTCGCTTAAACATGTACAGTCTTGTTTTCTTTGAGAGGCTATGCACAAGACAAATTGAATTTCACAATATTATGAAATTCCATTAAAACAGAAACAGTTTAGACAATCGGATAAGTCCATATATTTTTTCACTACATACAAGTTTCTGTTATTTTATATTCGAATAGATGAATCCTAACTTTCCTTTAAAAAATAACACAAAACAAGGATAAATTTAGTTTCATTTTATTTATATTAATAATACATTTTAATTTAATTTTATTTATTTTTATTATAATGATGGAAACATTTCATAATATCCAATTATTAAATTTTCTAATATACTTTTACGCAAAAAATATATTGTACATCTGCAAGTATCTGGTCCTTCCTCACACTCAGGATTATACCAAGGACAGCTTCTGAAGTGGCCTTCTGTGTTGTCTTCATCTTCCATGATACCATATTCTTCGTTCTCATCCAGCATATTTTAAAAAATTTGATCATCTCCCAATGATCGAAAAGCCTGAAGCTTTCAAAATCTCTTATAAATTGGTTTAGAGTACGTCTGATTTGACTCATTTTATTTGCTTATAAGTTAATGAATGATGATTGTTTGAAGGTTCCTTTAAGACTAATTTCCTCTTTTAAATTTTTAAAGTAGTATCTCTTGATCTTTAAAATATCTATACCATCATTTATATTCCATACCTCTTTTTTAGCACTCTATCTCTCTCTACCCCTTTTCTCTCTATAACTGTCTCTTTCTGTCTATCACTACCCCTCCACTTATCACTATTTCACCATATTTTCGATTAGCCTTCTTGAAGTCGTCATCGCTACTTTCAAGATCATTTTCAGTTAAACATTCAAAGTGCGGAGAAATAAATAAAAAAAATAAATAAATAAAACAAAAATGGAGTCTACAACAAATCTAACATCAAAATTTAATTCACTAAAAAATAAAACCTTAATCCACATAAAGGAGCTTGAGACATCAACTAAATACACCATTCGAAAAGTGTCAAGAGTAACAACAAAATATGGGCCAACACTAAAAGTTGAAATGGAAAACCACATAATGTTCCTCCCAAAGCGATATAATGCTTTAACCGATGCTGAAATTAAAGAACTCTCGATCGGATCATATTGCTTAAGTAGAGAAGGTGAACAAAGCTTAATTGTTGAAAGCGAGCTGAGTGAATTTCTAATTCAAAATTCCCAATTTCCAATTTGGCAATAATATATAATAATTTTGTATTTTAAATTATAAATAAAAATACATGAAAGAGTTTTGTAAAATATAAATGTTTGTGCTTTTTTATTTAATATTTTCAGTTATTTCATAAAGAAATTTAAGACATAAATGACCACAGGTAAATGTATTGAAATTCTGATGTTGATTATAGTTGTATTTTATATTTCTACCAAGATATTTGACTACTTCCGAAGGAGGTTGTAAGTTTCCAAAGCTGTCGAAATATTCTTTTTCATTGTTGTTTTTATAATATGCTACCCAATGTGTACCAGGTCCTGTTGATACGTCTAAATTGATTATTCCACATTCTATTTTCTTTGTTCGTTTTGGTAGAGTATATTTATAGAGAAACGGTTTATGTCCACATCAGATAGTGGTCTGTTCGTAGCATCTCTAAGAGTTTTTTGATTCCTCTTTGTAAACTAAACCATAACCCTTTTTATATGGTTTTAAGTAAAGTCCCTTTCCAACTGCTATAGATTCCATCGCTCTATTATGTCTAATTGCTTCATCAAGCTGATTTTTTTGCATTCTTTGTTGCATTAACAGCTTTAGCTATAGCAGCACCTCCAGTTGTTAGACTACCAATTGCACCCAGAGCAGTTAAAATCGGTATTAGAGGCAAAAACCCACCAATTTTTGGTACACGTATTACATGTGGTACTATAATTTGAGATTTTCTTCCTTTTAATGATTTGTTGATAGTTTTTCGGGCAATTTTAATTGCTGAGTTAATATTTAATGGTTTTTCCTTCTTTAGTATTTTTGTTGCAGCTCTAATTGATGTTCTAAACAGTTTTTTTATCATTTATCTTGTTCTTTTTAACATTTTTCTTTTTCTCCACACCCATACCAAATTTTGTTTTGGCTTTCATTGCGTTAGTAACCATATAGGCAAATGATTTTTCAGCAATACTACTATCTTTTGATAAAACTCGATCCCAAGCTGAATTTTCAAGTATTTTATCAGCTTTATGTCTAATGCTTAAATCTTTACAAGCAGAGTCCAATAAATTAATTCCTTTGTCACCTCAATTTAAACGTTTTTGTAGTTTTGTTTCAGGTCCACAATACTAATATCCAGGAAGATAAAGTTCACCAGTTAGAGAGTTTATTTTTTTATCTACTATACCTCCTCTAACGAAGGTGTTTTTATGACTAAACGTTTTCTGATATTGTATAACTATATCATCTAATTTTGTCGATAATAACAGGTAACATTTATAAAATCTATTTAGTTCGTAATATTGTTCCTTCTACTAATTTTTTTTTTTGTTTACTTGCCTCTATCTTGACTGATGGTTTCTCAGTCTTTAAACTTGTATATTCTCAACTTCTGTCTTGATGTTACTTTCTTCTTTCATGCGAATTCTTGTTTTTTCTTTTCATATCGCTTAAACATGCACAGTCTTGTTATCTTTGAAAGGTTCTGCACAAAACAAATCGAATTTCACAATATTATGAAATTCCATTATATTTCATTAGGTATTTTCTTATCGACACCAACTGCTTTAACACCATCTCATTTACGTTTGCTAACAGCAAATAGTACAATAGGTGTCAGCTATTAGATCAGCTTATCAGCTATTAGATCAGCTTATTAGCACCTGGTCTGTTTTTCAGATCAGCTTTTCAGGAGCTGGTCTGGTTTTCAGATCAGCTTATCAGGACTTGGTCTGGTTATCAGATCAGCTTATCAGGACCTGGTCTGGTTATCAGATCAGCTTATCAGAACCTGGTCTGGTTTTCAGATCAGCTTATCAGGACCTGGTCTGGTTTTCGGATCAGCTTTTCAGGACCTGGTCTGGTTTTCAGATCAGCTTATCAGGACCTGGTCTGGTTTTCAGATCAGCTTTTCAGGACCTGGTCTGGTTTTCAGATCAGCTTTTCAGGACCTGGTCTGGTTTTCAGATCAGCTTATCAGGACCTGGTCTGGTTTTCAGATCAGGCTATCAGGACCTGGTCTGGGTTTTCAGATCAGCTTATCAGGAGGTGGTCTGATTTTCAGGTCAGCTTATTAGGAGCTGGTCTGATTTTCAGGTCAGCTTATTAGGAGCTGGTCTGGTTTTCAGGTCAGATGAAATAACTAAAGTCTATCTTTTATTAGCAGTATTTTTTTTTTCTATAACGAAAATCGTTTAATTCAATATATTTGCTTATAATCAAAAATCCATATTTATCCTTCCAACACTCTACAAATTTTTTAAAATTTGTCAAAATTCATATTACTGCCAACATGAACCTTGTAAACATGCTTCATATTTTCCTCATCTTACTTAAACATTATAATTACATTTGGCTTGTCTCTTATTAAATGCTTATAGCCATATTCATAAAAATTATAAACAGCATTTCAAATGTTGTTTGAGCAAAATTCGCTAAAATTGTATTCATAATAGAATATTAGCGTAAAAACGTTTTTTAACTTGCGTAAATCACCAAATCTTAAAAATTAAATGCACCCATATTTAAAATAATTTTGAATTGACGTCGTTGTAGTTTTGCTTCTTGCTTATTTATATTTTTAACTTTGTCTGTATGTATGTATGTATGCATGTATTAAGAATTATGCTTATGTTTGGCACAAGTAGAATGAGTCATCATTATTCTGTCACCCCGTAAAAAAAATATGCACGTACACGTACATATGTATGTATATTATTCTGCTTTCCACATGCAACATCAGCAAATATCATAATTGAAATGTATTAAGCTTCATTACCAGAAAAAAATAAATGTATAATAACCCATTCTTTTAATAATAAAATTATGTAATTTCTTTAACTATTCATATTTGTAGTAGTATATAGATAATTTTAGTATAAATATATGTTTTTAAACCTCAGATAGTAGTAGGGAACTGGGCATTCAGGCGCCGATTAAAATTGTTAAACTGTGGCTGAAATTGTGAAATTTGGGTAATTAAAATTTGAAAATTTTAAAATTCTTGAAATTTGATACCTACGAGGGTGGTTCGATAAGTCCTTTAAATATTTTTCGAGGGTGGTTCAATAATTCACTCTTATTTTTTTAACATAAGGAGTTATTGTTTACATTAAGTGTATGTCTGTCTCTCTCTCTCTGTCTGTCTGCATGACCGTGGAAATTTGAGTCTTTCAGTGATTTGGGTTGTGTAATAATTTCTGGGTGTCCTTTGTCGGGGTTATGGGTAATTAAACTTAAAAATTTTAATCTACGCCGGATGCCCAGTTCCCTACTACTATCTGAGGTTTAAAAACATATATTTATACTAAAATTATCTATATACTACTACAAATATGAATAGTTAAAGAAATTACATAATTTCATAATTAAAAGAATGAGTTATTATACATTTATTTTTTTCTGGTAATGAAGCTTAATACATTTCAATTATGATATTTGCTGATGTTGCATGTGGAAAGCAGAATAATATACATACATATGTACGTGTACGTGTATATTTTTGTATGGGGCGACAGAAGAATGATGACTCATTCTACTTGTGCCAAACATAAGCATAATTCTTAATACATGCATACATACATACAGACAAAGTTAAAAATATAAATAAACAAGAAGCAAAACTAGAACGACGTCAGCTCAAAATTATTTTAAGTATGGGTGCATTTAATTTATAAGATTTGTTGATTTACGCAAGTTAAAAAACGTTTTTAAGCTAATATTCTATTATGAATACAATTTTAGCGAATTTTGCTCAAACAACATTTGAAATGCTGTTTAAAATTTTTATGAATATGGCTATAAGCATTTAATAAGAGACAATGCAAATGTAATTATAATGTTTAAGTAAGATGAGGAAAATATGAAGCATGTTTACAAGGTTCATGTTGGCAGTAATATGAATTTTGACAAGTTTTAAAAAATTTGTAGAGTGTTGGAAGGATAAATATGGATTTTTGATTATAAGCAAATATATTGAATTAAACGATTTTCGTTATAGAAAAAAAAATACTGCTAATAAAAGATAGACTTTAGTTATTTCATCTGACCTGAAAACCAGACCAGCTCCTAATAAGCTGACCTGAAAATCAGACCAGGTCCTGAAAAGCTGATCTGAAAACCAGACCAGGTCCTGAAAAGCTGATCTGAAAACCAGACCAGGTCCTGATAAGCCGATCTGAAAACCAGACCAGGTCCTGAAAAGCTGATCTGAAAACCAGACCAGGTCCTGAAAAGCTGATCTGAAAACCAGACCAGGTCCTGATAAGCTGATCTGAAAACCAGACCAGGTCCTGAAAAGCTGATCTGAAAACCAGACCAGGTCCTGATAAGCTGATCTGAAAACCAGACCAGGTCCTGATAAGCTGATCTGAAAACCAGACCAGCTCCTGAAAAGCTGATCTGAAAAACAGACCAGGTGCTAATAAGCTGATCTAATACCTGATAAGCTGATCCAATAGCTGACACCTATTGTACTATTTGCTGTTAGCAAACGTAAATGAGATGGTGTTAAAGCAGTTGGTGTCGATAAGAAAATACCTAATGAAATATAATGGAGTTTCATAATATTGTGAAATTCGATTTGTTTTGTACAGAACCTTTCAACGATAACAAGACTGTGCATGTTTAAGTGATATGAAAAGAAAAAACAAGAATTCGCATGAAAGAAGAAAGTAACATCTAGACAGAAGTTGAGAATATACAAGTTTAAAGGCTGAGAAACCATCAGTCAAGATAGAGGCAAGTAAACAAAAAACAAAAAAACAAAAAAACAAAAAAAAAAAAAAAAAAAAAATAGTAGAAGGAACAATATTACGAACTAAATAGATTTTATAAATGTTACCTGTTATTATCGACAAAATTAGATGATATAGTTATACAATATCAGAAAACGTTTAGTCATAAAAACACCTTCGTTGGAGGAGGTATAGTAGATAAAAAGAATAAACTCTCTAACTGGTGAACTTTATCTTCCCGGATATTAGTATTGTGGACCTGAAATAAAACTACAAAAACGTTTAAATTGAGGTGACAAAGGAATTAATTTATTGGACTCTGCTTGTAAGGATTTAAGCATTAGACATAAAGCTGATAAAATACTTGAAAATTCAGCTTGGGATCGAGTTTTATCAAAAGATAGTAGTATTGCTGAAAAATCATTTGCCTATATGGTTACTAACGCAATGAAAGCCAAAACAAAATTTGGTATGGGTGTGGAGAAAAAGAAAAATGTTAAAAAGAACAAGATAAATGATAAAAAAACTGTTTAGAACATCAATTAGAGCTGCAACAAAAATACTAAAGAAGGAAAAACCATTAAATATTAACTCAGCAATTAAAATTGCCCGAAAAACTATCAACAAATCATTAAAAGGAAGAAAATCTCAAATTATAGTACCACATGTAATACGTGTACCAAAAATTGGTGGGTTTTTGCCTCTAATACCGATTTTAACTGCTCTGGGTGCAATTGGTAGTCTAACAACTGGAGGTGCTGCTATAGCTAAAGCTGTTAATGCAACAAAGAATGCAAAAAAATGAACTTGATGAAGCAATTAGACATAATAGAGCGATGGAATCTATAGCAGTTGGAAAGGGACTTTACTTAAAACCATATAAAAAGGGTTATGGTTTAGTTTACAAAGAGGAATCAAAAAACTCTTAGAGATGCTACGAACAGACCACTATCTGATGTGGACATAAACCGTTTCTCTATAAATATACTCTACCAAAACGAACAAAGAAAATAGAATGTGGAATAATCAATTTAGACGTATCAACAGGACCTGGTACACATTGGGTAGCATATTATAAAAACAACAATGAAAAAGAATATTTCGACAGCTTTGGAAACTTACAACCTCCTTCGGAAGTAGTCAAATATCTTGGTAGAAATATAAAATACAACTATAATCAACATCAGAATTTCAATACATTTACCTGTGGTCATTTATGTCTTAAATTTCTTTATGAAATAACTGAAAATATTAAATACAAAAGCACAAACATTTATATTTTACAAAACTCTTTCATGTATTTTTATTTATAATTTAAAATACAAAATTATTATATATTATTGCCAAATTGGAAATTGGGAATTTTGAATTAGAAATTCACTCAGCTCGCTTTCAACAATTAAGCTTTGTTCACCTTCTCTACTTAAGCAATATGATCCGATCGAGAGTTCTTTAATTTCAGCATCGGTTAAAGCATTATATCGCTTTGGGAGGAACATTATGTGGTTTTCCATTTCAACTTTTAGTGTTGGCCCATATTTTGTTGTTACTCTTGACACTTTTCGAATGGTGTATTTAGTTGATGTCTCAAGCTCCTTTATGTGGATTAAGGTTTTATTTTTTAGTGAATTAAATTTTGATGTTAGATTTGTTGTAGACTCCATTTTTGTTTTATTTATTTATTTTTTTTTTTCATTTACTTCTCCGCACTTTGAATGTTTAACTGAAAATGATCTTGAAAGTAGCGATGACGACTTCAAGAAGGCTAATCGAAAATATGGTGAAATAGTGATAAGTGGAGGGGTAGTGATAGACAGAAAGAGACAGTTATAGAGAGAAAAGGGGTAGAGAGAGATAGAGTGCTAAAAAAGAGGTATGGAATATAAATGATGGTATAGATATTTTAAAGATCAAGAGATACTACTTTAAAAATTTAAAAGAGGAAATTAGTCTTAAAGGAACCTTCAAACAATCATCATTCATTAACTTATAAGCAAATAAAATGAGTCAAATCAGACGTACTCTAAACCAATTTATAAGAGATTTTGAAAGCTTCAGGCTTTTCGATCATTGGGAGATGATCAAATTTTTTAAAATATGCTGGATGAGAACGAAGAATATGGTATCATGGAAGATGAAGACAACACAGAAGGCCACTTCAGAAGCTGTCCTTGGTATAATCCTGAGTGTGAGGAAGGACCAGATACTTGCAGATGTACAATATATTTTTTGCGTAAAAGTATATTAGAAAATTTAATAATTGGATATTATGAAATGTTTCCATCATTATAATAAAAATAAATAAAATTAAATTAAAATGTATTATTAATATAAATAAAATGAAACTAAATTTATCCTTGTTTTGTGTTATTTTTTAAAGGAAAGTTAGGATTCATCTATTCGAATATAAAATAACAGAAACTTGTATGTAGTGAAAAAATATATGGACTTATCCGATTGTCTAAACTGTTTCTGTTTTAATGGAATTTCATAATATTGTGAAATTCAATTTGTCTTGTGCATAGCCTCTCAAAGAAAACAAGACTGTACATGTTTAAGCGACATGAAAACAAGACTGTGCATGCTTAAACGATATGGAAACAAGACTGTGCATGTTTAAGCGTCATGAAAACAAGACTGTACATGTTTAAGCGATATGAAAACAAGAATTTGCAAATAAGCAAAAACAAAAATTTTTTTTTTTTGATCTAGCGAAGTAAAGCTAATAAAGAAATAAAAACCATTCACATAATTAATTCTTTTTCCAATATTTTATTTAAAATTTTTTTTTAAAAATTCATACACATATTTAACTAATGTATGTAGATACCCAGAAAAAAATTAGACAAAAATTCTCTATTTCAAGTAGTAAAATGTGAAAAAAGGTGTGGTACATTAGAGGAAAAAAAAATAAATAAATATATAGACTGACTGACCAACTAAAACGTACACTCTGTCCAATGGACACACAAAGCACACTTAAACATTTCAGAAATATATACACAACACGCTGAACTTTAATAAAATGAGAAAAAAAAATCATATAGAACGTCAAATGAAAGCCATAGGTAATAGCCCTTCATAAAATAAACATAAACATATGTACCTTATTAATGTAAACATATTATCAGTATAAAGCAACAGAAATTTGGTCAAACAAAGTCATCTTGTATCCTAGAGGAACCGTCGAAAGGGTATACCTAAAGTCTCTGAAAACCACTTCGTTTTCTGATGATCGCTTTTCAACAAGAAAATAAGTTTGTTCATTGTGACTAATTTAAAAGTACATTTAAATTCAGTCTCATATCCGATCTTAACTGCATCAGAATTTAAGAAAAAAGGTCCTTTTATTCTATTGAATAAAATTTTAATTTAAAACAGTAAGCAAAGATATCAGCTTCAACTTCAAATGATTTCATCACAAAAAAAAAACTAGTGATTGTTTTCAACAATTATGAAAATAATAATTTCAATATAAGGCTCCCTTTTGATTTTAAATGTTTATCAATAAAAATAAAAAAAGAAGTAAGTTCACTACCAAAGAAAAAAAAAACTATCAGTATATAAGCTGGAGTGCCGGATCAGTTTCATTTAAAAATGTTTATACATTTTCATAAAGCAAACCAAGATTTCGAAAACAAATGTAGAAAGTGAAGAAAAAAGTCTATACTTAGAAAAAATTATGTACCCCAAAAATTTCTAACGTTAACTTACTAATGTTGCATCAACTTTAAAAAAACTTAAATTAAGTATAAGAAATATTTCTATTATAGTTGCTATTACTATAGAGTATGTATCTTCAGGAATTCAGTTTTACTTAAAAACAGAAAATCCTCACAAACTTTTAAGTAAACGCAGATAAAAATTAAAACGTTTTTATTTTCAAATAAAAAAAAAAAAAACTGAATATATCGCATCTATACACAGACGAATATTTACAACGACAACACCAACAACAAGAAGAACAAAAGACATCAATGACAAAAAAAATGTATTCAAAGATTGAAATAAACAAAATCTGTAATATAAACAAATTTCATATAGGCAGACTTTAACGCGAGACAAATTTAAGTATGAGAAAATATAAAACAAGCGTAAGTATAAAAACATAATAAGATTAGGGAAGTCCAGACATATGATAGTATTTTATAGTACCAAATGTTGATACTGAAAACAATTTATTTCTATCTACATATAAATATTAGCGCAAATACACACACACATAGCAGAATTCATATAAGAAATATCCAAGAAAATTTCAACAACACCCCACCTTTTGCAATTCATGACGAGCCTTAAATTCTCCCTCAGATATACATACACAAATTCCCATGATCATACATACATACATATACAATATATAAGATTAATCTCAACAACACAACACTCTCACCTACCTGAAATTACAGATAGTCTTAAACTTCTACAGACGTCTATACACATAGATTCTCACGGCTACATATTACAAGAACACCTCGCCCCTAATAAATCACAATCATCTTAAATTCTTACAAAAATACATACATACATACATACACATAACCAATTTACCTCAACAACATCCTCACCTACCTCAAATCACGATCAGCCTTAAACTACTATAGACAGACACATCCACAAATCAATATGGATACATATTACGTCAACAACCCTGCCCACCCAAATCATGGTCAGCCTTAAACTCCTACAGACATACAAACACACAGATTCCCCCGGTTACATATTACTAGAACACCTCACCCCTCATAAATCACAATCAGCCCTAAGCTCCTACAGAAATACACACATCGAAATTCCTACAAACATACACACACACACACATACACACACACACACACACACATAAACACATACCCACACACACACACATTTCTACAATTCTCTGTTGGTATTACGATATATGATGAAATTCATATACACAGCAACACCCAGAACAAAATCGCTAGCATCAGTTTGCAATATAAAGGTACTAGAAAAATCGGGACACGTGAAAGTAGGTGCTTCTATAAGTTTTTGCTGTATTTCTCCAAAAGCTATTTCTTATAATTGTTACATTAAAGTAAAATATACCGAAATAAAGATATCACTTCCCCTATTGAAAAGCTCTTCTTATCAACCTGATCGGATTCAAAACATTTAACATCTGAAATTCACTTGAACATATATGAAACCTATGCCGACACAATATTTTCTATCTCCATAATAGCAACGTCAATAGCCTTAAAAACATATATACATGCATTTGTAAATATGTATGAAAAAGTGTTGATGTAACTCACACAAGCAATGACATTCTTCAAAGCAAAAATAGATAAGATCACATACATTAATCCAACAACATATAAATACATCACCAAATACATTCCCTAACGACTTCCATTCGCAACAGGGTTGCCACTCTCTGCAGCTATTAGATTATTTCCCCCCCGAGAGATCACAAACATAAATGCATACATACAATAACCCTACATAAGCATACCAACTATAACTCAAAACAGCAACCATAAGTCTATCAAATAACAATCACACACACACGCACACACCCATACATACATACAAACACCCACATATACATGCACACACAACCAAAGAATTAGACTCACACACACACACATACACATCCCACACGTACATACATCCATGCACTGTAAGCACAACGTTTCTCTACAATAACAACAAAAGCTGTGCACACAAGTATACATACATACACATGGCCAAAGAATCAAACTCACACACACACACACCATATCAGCATGAAAATCCCCAAAATCCCCCCATTTGTAACAGGGTTGCCATCGTTTTTGTTTTTTCCCGGTTTTGAATTCCCAAAACAGGACTATCTCCGCCATTACCAATCTACTACCAGGTGCTAATAAGGTGATCTAATAGCTGATAAGCTGATCTAATAGCTGACACCTATTGTACTATTTGCTGTTAGCAACCGTAAATGAGATGGTGTTAAAGCAGTTGGTGTCGAAAAGAAAATACCTAATGAAATATAATGGGATTTCATAATATTGTGAAATTCGATTTGTTTTGTGCAGAACCTTTCAAAGATAACAAGACTGTGCATGTTTAAGCGATATGAAAAGAAAAAACAAGAATTCGCATGAAAGAAGAAAAAAAATTTTGAGGTAAAACCCATAATGAAACATATTATAAAAATGTGGAGATTTGTAGTTAAAATTTCTATTAAGTACATTTAAGTTGAAATAAAAACCATTTATATATATTTTTATTTTTTCCATATTTTATTTAACATTTTTTCTTAAAAATCTTAGTACCAATACAAATTTAACTATATTTATTTTTTTTTTTTTTAATGCATGTATTTATTTATTGTATCTTCATATATGAACTAACAATAAGTATTCAAATCTTAAATCTATAAAAAAAATTATTAGGCCCGACCAGTGTCGGACATAAACTTAGTGATAGTTATAAATAATACATTAGTAGTGATAATCAAAAAAAAAAAAGGGGGGGGGAAAGTATTTTCAAGTAGTCCCATCTGGAGTGTTAGGTATAAGAGCCCGTGTGTCCCTCTTTTTTAAGCGGACGTGTCCAGTAAAGTTCAAAATATTACGAGCAAGCGGATTAGGATGTGATTCGAGTTTTGTTAAATATTTGCCTGCGTATTTTTCAATTTCTTCACTCACTAGTGGCATATTTAAATCTCGATGTATAATAGAATTTTGGATGTACCATGGAGCCGATGTTATTAACCGTAAAATTTTGTTTTGCCTTCGTTGGATTCTCTCGACATTGGAAGCTGAAGCAGTGCCCCATAACTGAATTCCGTAGCGCCATATTGGCTTCAAAAGCGACTTGTATAATAAAAGTTTGCAGTCTAGGCTGAGTGTTGAGTTTCTGCCAATCAACCAATATATTTGAGTTAACTTAAGTTTCATCTGAGTTAACTTAGAGTCAATATGATGTTTCCATGTAAGTCTTCGATCAAGGTGTATACCAAGGTATTTCACTTGGGAATGTTGAGGAATATTTTGATTGTTGATTCGAATGGGGGAGCAAGTATCTCTTCTTAGGGTGAACGTTATATGGACACACTTTTGTTCATTGACTTTAATTCTCCATAAGTTCAGCCATATTTCCAGCTGTGTGATATGTTCCTGGAGATTGCGGGATGCCTCATAAGGGTTTTCGTGCACACTCATACAGGCTGTATCATCGGCAAAAGTAGAAATATGGATATTATTGCTCACAGGCATATCACAAGTATATATTAAATACAAGACAGGACCCAGAATACTACCTTGGGGCACACCAGAAGATATAGTTTCGGGCACACTCGTGAACTCTCCTTCCACAACAGTGAACTTCCTATCAATAATATAACTTTCCAAAAGCTTTTGAATGTTTATTGGCAGATATGTCTTCAATTTTAAAACTAGGCCTTCGTGCCATACTTTATCAAACGCCTGAGAAACATCAATAAAGAGAGCAGAACAATACTTCTTTTCTTCAAATGTTCTTCTTACAACTTGGACCAGTCTATGCGTTTGTTCAATCGTGCTGTGCTGACTTCTAAAGCCAAATTGATGGTCTGGAATGCACCCATTATCAGTTAAAATTTTGGACAATTTAGTCATGAGCAGCTTTTCGAAAAGCTTTGAGATTGTAGATAGTAAGCTTATAGGCCTATATGACTCAGTCTTGGTAAGATCTTTGCCCGCCTTTGGAATCATTTTGATCTTGGCCAGTTTCCAGTTATGTGGAAAATACTGCATTCTTAAAATAGCATTAAAAGTAAATAGCAGGATTCTTATTGCAATATGAGGCAAGTTCATGAGCATTTTGTTACTAATGCCATCAATACCTGGAGCTTTCTTCGGGTTGAGTTCAGCAATTACTTTTTGTACTTCACGCATCTTAAACCTTAAGGGACGAGGGGGTAGAGAAACTACACACGGTAAATCAGCAGCACCCGTACATGAATTGGGAGTGAATACAGATTTTAAATGCTCAGAAAATAAGTTACCTTTCTCACTATCACTTCTTGCCCAGCCTCCGGTCGCAGTACGCAATGGTGATTTAAGATCAACGGGTCGTTTAAGATTTATAGTAGCGCGCCATAAAGAGTAATTAGATGCGGACGTTACATCAAGACCTTCTAAATACTTTTCCAGTAGTGCAGTTTTTTCCGACGATAGCAGCTCTTTGAGTCGTTTAGTACCTTCTTTAAATCTGATTTTATTTAGGGGTGATCTGTGTTGTTGCCATTCTCTTCTAGCTCTCCTTTTTTCACATACAAGACGTTCAATTTCCGTAGAATAAATTCTGTTAAAGCCGGTCTGCGGATAGGAGGTAGTGGCGTGTTCAGCAGCCTGTTTAATATTTTCGTTAAGATTGGCAATGTTAAATTCAATATCATCGCATGATCTAAGCTGAATGTTTTCTACGCAGTGACTACTAAGATATTTTTTGAATGCCAGCCAGTTGATTCCATTAATCATCTTCACATATGAGTTAGTTAAATCACTCCTTAGTGGGTTGAAAATTGTAACTATTGTTGGAGAGTGATCGGAGGACAGATCTAGAGAGGCCTCTACATGAATTAAGTCCCTATGAATATTTTTAGTGACGGCAAAATCTATAACATCTGGAATTTTTCTTACGTCAGTAGGCCAGTAAGTAGGCTCCCCACTCGAAATGACATCTAAGCCCATTTTTGAAATTGTATTGAACAAGGCTCGACCTCTAGGTGTAACAAGACGCGATCCCCAGTAGGTATGTTTTGCATTGTAGTCACCAGCTGCCACGAAACAAGATCCAAGCGATTTGTAGAACTTCTCGTACTGATCTTCGGTAACTGAAAATCTGGGAGGTGAGTAAATTGATGATATCACGAAATTCGCACAAAAATTTTCTACGAAAATATTCGTTGCTTGCAAATATTCTTCACTAACGTTGTCAAGGACATAGTGCTTGAGTCTTGACTTAATCAGAATTGCTGATCCACCACATGCTCTCTCTCTCGGGTCCTTTGTATCATATAAAGTGTAACCATTTATTTTAAATAAGCTTCTTGAGGTCAAATGAGTCTCAGAAACCAACATTATATCAATATTTTTTTCCATGAGGAAGTGCTCAAGTTCATTTTTATGTTGGCGAATGCCGTTTGCGTTCCAGAAACATATTTTTAACGTGTTCATGGTTTATTAACTAATGCTTGAAGCAGTGTATTCTGCATTCGCAGCATTTCTTGCATCATGCTTGTCATATTTGTAGTAAAGTTGTTTATAGTTAGCACCAGATTCTCAATAGTAGCTTCAAGGCGACTAAAGTTAAAGCTTGAGTTTGAATTCGTTGAATTATTTGGCGGTGGAACATTTTGCGTGGGAATTGAACTAGTCTTAGCAGCATCAGCATACGATACACGTGAAGTAACTGGTTGGCTGATTTGAGCAAAAGTGTCGGAGTTCGCGTTTACTTGTAGAGCTGGAGTTAGCTTGGGTTTTTGACCCATAGCCTGTTTAACGAAAGAAAATACAGGGCACCCTCTATAGTTAGCTGTGTGATTACCTCCACAATTACTACATTTTTTTTCTGCTTGATCTTTTGGCTTAGTGCAGCTAGCAGTACCATGCAATTCACCGCAGATAACACACACTGTAGGTAACTTGCAGTAAGTTTTCGTATGGCCATATTCTTGGCAATTATGGCACTGTACGGGACCTGAACGCTTACGTGGCTCTTCAACTGTGATTTTTCGATGTAAGAGATACTTTACGTTATAAACTGGATGGGCTTCATTTTTTTTCAATTGTATGTCGTTCGGCTCCAGTTCAACCCGAAATAGGGGTTGGGGGACCTTTTCTCTATTAAATATGTTGGTAACATTTTTTACCTTGAATCCCTGGTCGACAAGTGCACATTTTACTTCTTCGGGTTCAACATATGAATCTATGCCCTTTAATACTATCTGTAGGCCTTTAGCACTCTTAAGTTGGTATGTGTAAAAATTTGTTTTATTTTTTTCGAATTCAGTAACAATTTTTCGGAAATCTTTTTCATTATATATTTGGATTTTAGTTTCATCAATATTACCTCGTTTAATTGGAATGATGTGAAAAGTATTTTCACCAATGGTCGACAGTAGTTTTTTTATAAGTGCGTTAGAATTTTTTTCTCTCAGATAAATAGGTGGTGGCTTAAAAGACTTTTGCGATGATGTAGAGGGCTTGTCGTCGGTGTCTTGCAATAATGAAAAACGATTTTGACGATTGGTAGATGATGCGCTGTATGATTTTTGATTTTGTTGTTTTTTATATTTGTTTCGTATGTATGTATGTAAAAAAAAATCCGCTTTAATGTCTCTTCACTATGAAGGTTCAACGAGAACTCACTATATTTATAAATAAAAAAATATACAGATATAAAAAGAAAAAAGATCATTAATTTAATATTTAATTTTTATTTAAAGGTAACTTAGGTATAGGTAAAAAGATAAAAGCTTTAAAGCATTAAATTTTTACATACTTTTGTGTGAATAAAATACTAAAATTAATAGATAAATTTATAAACAAATATATAAACAATAAATAAATTAATAAATAAGTAAATTAATAAAGAAATAAAGGGATAAACTAATTAATAAATTAATAAACAAATAATAAATACATAAATTAATTAATACACAAATAAGTAAATAATAAATAAATTAATAAATAATTAAAGAAATATATTAATAAATAAATACAATTAGTACAAATTTAAATTTTCGTTGACATCTTACATGCAATTTAGTAGGAATCATTCTATTCTACATCCATTGTTTCATTATTTCGGTCTATGTAATGTCCCCAAGCGCGCGTTTTTATATTATCTTTCATTATATTTCTTTTATCATCAAAAAAGCTAAGTGCTATTTTATGTAGTTTTTGGGTATATAGTTGATGTGTTTTAGATCTAAACAAAAACACATCATCCGAGATAATTTTGGATTCGAATAAGCAACTTTTGTAATCATTAATGGACAACTTTTTAATTATAGACTTTTTGACCCCTTTTGATTTTTTAACAGCTTCCGAGCGAAGAGTCGACAAAGAATACATTTTTGCTCTTAAGCCAACAAACTCTGTCATTATATCCCCTTTGTTTTCATCTTTCATCATTCCCAAAACCTTCTTATTGAGTAGCGGCAAACGAAATTGATTATCTATAGGATATTCCGACGTATCAAAGTTCAAACTAATGTCATTACGGATGTCATCGTAAAAATCATTAGTTTTAATTGAATAAATAAATGAGTCAGTATCCATATAGTTGAGAGAAATGCTGTCTCCAAATTTAGGCTTCATGAAGCCATAATGGAAGTCATACATTCTCCACTTGGATAACTCCAGTACTGTAAAACCAACATATATGGGTTTATCATATAGTGGTTCCATTTTTTCTAACTCAACCGCATACATATCATCAGAAAATTTTGTCAACTGCTTAAAATTTGGTTTCGCAATTAATGCTCTGAGACCTAAATGATTCCTATTTATTGTTTCCCAAGATGAAGTAATTCTAATGTCCCTACGTTTTTCAATATTTTCCATTGTCTTCCCGTAAACAGCATTGTTTAAAAGTTTGAAGAAATCTTTTTCAAAGTTATTTTTAGCATTTGTCCTATGAAATGTGTTTATGTCAATATATTTTTTAAGCCAAGGGGATTGCTTAAATCTGAGTATTCTATGGATTTGTTTTAAAATGAGGCCATTTGAAATGGCTTGTTTTAAAACTCTATAGTGTATGGTGTAATTTGTTTTTGAGTGTAAGTCTGCAACTAATTTTTTGATTTTGGATCCCCCCACGGTCTTATTTTGGGGACAAAATGGCAAATCATTATGAAGATCATGCACTGAATCCGGATAATCTATATCCACTTCCAAAATGTACCCATACTCTGCAGTATCAGAAATTTTTTTAACATCAAAATCAGTATCACATACCCACTCAAATTCACCGCAAGGAAGATATTCCGACATTGCCCAACCATACAAATTGTTAGCGTCTAAATATACAAGAAATTCTGATGGCTTTGATGGATCAAAATCTTTCAAATATTTGTTATTCGCTTTCGAATATCTTTGCGAGCATTGAACTAGTCAACCTCTAATTCCGTTTTGCATAAACATATACATTTCGGAATCAGTGAACTGTTCCAGTGAAACTTCTGTGGTTTTCAACATTGCATCCCAGGATAAGCCTGGTGCTGTATAATAGTGGCAGGGGTCCAAATCGTATATATCTCTACAAATTTTCCTAAAATTTTCAAACACATCGGCTAGAAGTAGAACATCTGTCTTTAAGTAGAGCTCAGTATAGTCAAGGAGGGTTTTACAGTTAAACACCCTCCATATTTTTTGAGCATGTTCATATTCGAATACATCACATTCTTCATTCGTTAGAATATTGAAGAATTCGTTTCTACTAGGGAGCTTAGTTTCCTTAAACTTAGTCATGGAATCCATGTAAGAGTACGGAAATACACCCTTTCTTCTAATGAGGTTGAACTGAGCTTCATCAACGAAACATGATCGAATAGTATTGAAATCATTGCTATCAAGATTTTTCGCTAACGTATCTAAGCTCGAAGCCATAAATCTCAAAGAGTCTATAAATCTTATTTCGAATGCATATTTTTCATCTAATCTGATGAAAATTGATAAAGAAATATAACGCTCTGTGTTCTGAGCAATCACTTTTATTGTGGAGTATTTTATAGTAGAAAGTTCTTTTAAAAATAGGTGTATATCATATGCAGAAAGATTATGCAGGATAACCGGTATAAACTGAGGTGTTTTATAATTCAAATTACATTCGCTATGAGCTGCCCCACGATAATTGCCCGTAAGATGGCAATGATCTCTAACTTTATCGTTATTTAATATTTTCTTACATATATAAGAATTCTTTGCATTATTATATTGAGCTATTTCTATTGGGGTTATGAACATTTTCTTAACTTTAAGTAAATAATTTAGATAAATATCTGTACAATCTTCAACAATTTTTTTTGATAAATACATTTGCCGAATCTTTACCAAAATAATTCCTATATAAATTATTTTCTGTCTTAAAACTACAATTAATAAAATACCCGAATGCACACGCATGATGTTTCTGTACATTTGTAGTGCTTTTACTTACAGGATCATTGACTTTTTCTAAAATGGACTTAAAGTCTGCGTAGATTACAAATGGTACATCTAACTGTTTGTAGTGCTTCGTAAACTTGATAATAGATCCATCTTCTGGCATTCTGATGATTTTTTGCCCACAAACGTTTTTATGATGATTATACATATAATCATCATGTGTATGATATAGGCATGTGTTGCATATTAGAATCTTATGATCATGCGAAGTTATGCTGGAACGAAGGAGTCTGAAGAAAATATAGAAAATACCAATACGATATGAGTAAATATAACAATAAGAAGTAACTGTTTAAATAGAGATGAAAACAAATTTTGCATAAATGCACAAATGAAACTTACTTTGATATATCCTTGATGAGTACATAGTGGAAGTTTTCATTAGACTGGAGCAATAAGAGATTAATATGAAGATGTTTTTCTCCTTTTGTTATGTAGTATGGTCCTATAAGCGATGTTCCATTGTGACCAAATACATTGATGCTCACATAATTTTGACTTTCAAATTTTTGTATCTGATTCAATGGGAGTGGAAACTCTAGGTCTTTAAAATTTAATACAACTTGCCCTATATTAATATTCGCATCAGAAATGTTTGCAATATTGAAATTTCTACAGTTTTTCCGTTGTTTAGGACTCAGACCACTGTTTACATTCAAAGCCGCAATAAGACACCATTTAAAGCAATAAACATCACAGTTCTCGACATTTATGCATGCACGTTTCATTGCAATAATTTTTGGGAGAGGGATATAGCTCGACCCTCTTATTATGGACGCCTTGTTTATATTAACTTCAAGAGAATTTATTGAAATCAAGGTCCATCCGCTATCCCTCTCTTGAAATTCTTCCATTTTGGCTTTCAGCTCCTCGGCTTGTTTCTTGTACATATCATCTATGTCATCAGACAAAGTCACCAACATCATTTTCGAAATATGAACAAGTTGGGAAACATTTATCTCATCATTCACCATCTTCATATAATCACACGTGAGCTCCATATTAAATTTAAATGTAGTATGTACCCTACTACGTTCATAGAGTTGTTGTACTATGGAGCTCTTGCCAGATTTCAAAAACTCCTCCGGAAACAAGACAGCCACATTTTTGTTGAGGAGGATATATGTCTCGATCCTTCCATTGAAGTTGCTTGCTCTCTTAGTGAAAAAATCTCCAATCCGTTCTTGCTGACAACTGTTTTTGTGTTTTGTGGTTCTGACATGAGCTATATAACTATTTGATGGGATCATCTCGTCACAATCCTCACAATATTTGTTTTGAAGATTTAGCTTACTAGTTCCAAGGGCAGCCTTCGATTGGCTAGCATATGAGTGCGTTCCAATATGCTGATTTAGTTTTGTTTGGGTCATAAAGACTTTATTGCAGATGCTACAACTTGTTGTATTCATTTTATTTAGTTATTAATTTGTTTATTAATTAATTTAATTATTTTATTTATAAACAATTTATTTTAGTTATAAACAATTTATTTAATTATTTTTTATGCACTATAAACTTGTTTAGTAAACAATAATTAGTTATAGCACTTTTATAGTTTTTGGATTTCAAACACCTTAGAAATTTTGGTTGGGAAAATAGATTGTCACTTGTTTAGATATCAGAGCAGACTGATGACAATCTACATTATTTCTTCTTCTTATATACTTTATATGAGAATCGCGTAGTAGTCATCAAATCTAATTTATCTGATGGTATTACGACATATGATGAAATTCATATACACACACACACATACACACACATTCACACTACATACATACATACACACACACACACACACACATATATATACACATTCCCCACAATTCATATGAGAATCGTGTAGTAGTCGTCAAATCTAATTTCTCTGTTGGTATTACGAGATATGATGAAATTCCCACAGTCTAGCAACACCCATACCAAAAGCGCTAGCATCAGTTTGCAATATAAAGGTACGAGAAAAATCGGGACACGTGAAAGTAGGTGCTTCTATAAGTTTTTGCTGTATTTCTCCGAAAGCTATTTCCTATAATTGTTACATTAAAGTAAAATATATTGAAATAAAAATATCACTATCCCTATCAAAAACTCTACTTATCAACCTGATTGGATTCAAAACATTTAATATCTGGACGTCACTTGTACCCATAAAACCTATGCCAACACAATATTTTCTATCCATAAGAATATCAACGTCAATAGCCTAGAAAACCTATACACATTCATTTGTAAATATGTATGAAAAAGTGTTGATGTAACTCACACAAGCAATGATATTTTTTAAAGCAAAAATATAAACGATCGCATACATTAATACAACAACATATACATACATTACCATAAATATATTCGGCATTCACTTCCCTTCACAATAGGGTTGCCAATCTCTGCAGCTATTAGATTATTTCCCCACAGATCACAAACATAACTGCATACATATATACACAATAACCCTACATAAGCATACCAAGGACAACTCAAAACAGCAGCCCAAAGTCTATCAAATAAAAATCACTATATGCACACAAATACACAGATCCCTTGTAACTACCCTGCAGTCAGACTGGGAGCAAGTGTCTTTGTGTCAACACTAAAATTCTAGTAACAATTTTGTTATAATAAGTTTTCTTATATCCATAAGTATAAAGGAAGTAAAGAAAACAGATATGGTGTATTTGTGGTGGACTTGTCAATAACTTGTCAATATACATACATTTGTATGTACGTCGCACAAGTGACAAGTCCAAAGCGACTCAGTACATTTTCACCATCGCCATTTCCTACTGGGTATAATGATTGTCTGCCACTATAACAAAAGTATCGGACACCGACAAACATACCAGTAAATACAAAAACACATACACAAACACACACACACACACACTCCCATACACACATACAAACACTTACATACACATGCATAGACATAACCAAAGAATCAGACTCACACACACAAACACACGCGCGCACACACACACACACACACACAATATCAGCATGAAAATCCCCAAAATCCCCCGATTTGTAACAGGGTTGCCATCATTTTTATTTCCCCCCCGGTTTTTAATTCCCAAAACAGGACTATCTCCGCCATTAATACCCTACTCATATCATCAGAAAATTTTGTCAACTGCTTAAAATTAGGTTTCGCAATTAATGCTCTGAGTCCTAAATGATTCCTGTTTGTTGTTTCCCAAGATGAAGTAATTCTAATGTCCCTACGTTTTTCAATGTTTTCCATTGTCTTCCCGTAAACAGCATTGTTTAAAAGTTTGAAGAAATCTTTTTCAAAATTATTTTTAGCATTTGTCCTATGAAATGTGTTTAAGTCAATATATTTTTTAAGCCAAGGGGATTGCTTAAATCTGAGTATTCTATGGATTTGTTTTAAAATGAGGCCATTTGAAATGGCTTGTTTTAAAACTCTATAGTGTATGGTGTAATTTTGGGGACAAAATGGCAAATCATTATGAAGATCATGCACTGAATCCGGATAATTTATATCCACTTCCAAAATGTACCCATACTCTGCAGTATCAGAAATTTTTTTAACATCAAAATCAGTATCACATACCCACTCAAATTCACCGCAAGGAAGATATTCCGACATTGCCCAACCATACAAATTGTTAGCGTCTAAATATACAAGAAATTCTGATGGCTTTGATGGATCAAAATCTTCCAAATATTTGTTATTCGCTTTCGAATATCTTTGCGAGCATTGGACTAGTCAACCTCTAATTCCGTTTTGCATAAACATATACATTTCGGAATCAGTGAACTGTTCCAGTGAAACTTCTGTGGTTTTCAACATTGCATCCCAGGATAATCCTGGTACTGTATAATAGTGGCAAACACATCGGCTAGAAGTAGAACATCTGTCTTTAAGTAGAGCTCAGTATAGTCAAGGAGGGTTTTACAGTTAAACACCCTCCATATTTTTTGAGCATGTTCATATTCGAATACATCACATTCTTCATTCGTTAGAATATTGAAGAATTCGTTTCTACTAGGGAGCTTAGTTTCCTTAAACTTAGTCATGGAATCCATGTAAGAGTACGGAAATACACCCTTTCTTCTAATGAGGTTGAACTGAGCTTCATCAACGAAACATGATCGAATAGTATTGAAATCATTGCTATCAAGATTTTTCGCTAACGTATCTAAGCTCGAAGCCATAAATCTAAACGAGTCTATAAATCTTATTTCGAATCCATATTTTTCATCTAATCTGATGAAAATTGAAAGAAAAATATAACGCTCTGTGTTCTGGGGAATCACTTTTATTGTGGAGTATTTTATAGTAGAAAGTTCTTTGAAAAATAGGTGTAAATCATATGCAGAAAGATTATGCAGGATAACAGGTATAAACTGAGGTGTTTTATAATTCAAATTACATTCGCTATGAGCTGCCCCACGATAATTGCCCGTAAGATGACAATGATCTCTAACTTTATCGTTATTTAATATTTTCTTACATATATAACAATTTTTTGCATTATTATATTGAGCTATTTCTATTGGGGTTATGAACATTTTCTTAACTTTAAGTAAATAATTTAGATAAATATCTGTACAATCTTCAACTATTTTTTTAATAAATACATTTGCTGAATCTTAACCAAAATAATTCCTATGTAAATTATTTTCTCTCTTAAAACTACAATTAATAAAATACCCGAATGCACACGCATGATGTTTCTGTACAGTAGTAGGTAATTGGGGTTCCGGGGACAATTAAAATTGTTAAATTGTGGCTGAAATTGTTAAATTTGGGTAATTAAAATTTGAAAATTGTTAAATTCTTGGAAATTTGTGAAATTTGATAGCTACGAGGGTGGTTCGATAAGTCCTTTAAATATTTTTCGAGGGTGGTTCAATAAGTCCGTCTTTTTCCTAATGCCTACGACAATGCATGATAATTTTTCCTAATGCATACGGCATGCATGATAATTTTTCCTAATGCCTACGGCATGCATGATAATTTTGCCTAATGCCTACGGCAATGCATGATAATTTTTCCTAATGCCTACGGCATGCATGATAATTTTTCCTAATACCTACGGCAATACATACTTATTTTTCCTAATGCCTACGGCAATACATAATTATTTTCAAATGCCGACGGCAAAACATAATTATTTTTTTCAAATGCCGACGGCAAAAGATGATTATTATTTTTTTCAAATGTCGACGGAAAAACATGATTATTATATTCTCCTAATGCCTACGGCAATACATATTTATTTTCAAATGCCGACGACAATACATGATTATTTTTTTTTTCAAATGCCTACGGCAATGCATGATAATTTTTCCTAATGCCGACGGCAAAACATTATTTTTATTTTTCAAATGCCGACGGCAAAACATGATTATTATTTTTTTCAAATGCCGACGGAAAAACATGATTATTATTTTCTAATGCTCCCAGTGTTGCCATACTGTAGAAATTTGTTATCGTAATACTATATCAGTAATATCAGAGAAAGAAGGTTTGATGACTACTAGGTCATATGGTCTCATATGAATCATGGGAATGTGCTTGTGTGATTTCCTCACGCTAATAAATTCTTATAAAATAAAATAATTAAATAAATGAATAAAATAATTACATAAATTATTTGTTTGTCGCTGGTAAGCTTATATTCTGTTTATTTGTTTAAGATATATATTTGTATGTATGTATGTATGTATGTATGTGTGTATAATGTACGTATGTATGTATGTATGTGCGACCGAAAGAACTTGTGCGTGGAATATTTTGTGGCTGTGTAGAATACATTTATATTTTGCAACATAATCATTTTCTTTGTCTACGATTATTTTAAAGCAGCAAAGTTTCAACTAACTACAGTCATAAGCAGAGAAACAAAAAGTAAAAATTTGCAAGTTAGCAAAAATGCTAACTTTTCATCCTCCTTCCCATTTCCTTCTATTTCCTTTATGTAGTTTGTATTTGAAATAAGAAAACACTTGTAGATTTTTTATTTTTCTATACATTTATTGCTTAAAATTTTTTAAAATTTTATAATAATACATACATTAATATTTTAAAGAGTGAAAAAATTCATTTAAAGCAAGATATTTCTTTTGTTAGTAAAATAGCATTTTTTTAATGCGCAAACACCAAGTTTATGATAATTACAATAAAAATATTCTGGATACTTAATCTCCATTTGTTTAAAGTTGATACAGCCTATATCCTCAACGTTAAAAATTTTTCGGTATAAGATTTTTTCCAACCATCGTCTTTTCTCTTCACCTTTTACATAAATTTTAGAACATCTTGCGTTGGCTTTTAAAAAATTGCAAACGCTTTCAAAAGAAACTGATCCAGCAGTCCAGCTGAGGTGATAGTTTTTCGTTAGCCACTTTGCTTCTCTTTGCTTTTTTTATTGATAAGCATTTAAAATCAAAAGGTGGTTTTATAATGCAATTGTTATATTCATAATTGTTGAAAACAATCGCTACTTCTTTTGCGATGAAATCATTTGAATTACTTTTGAAACCTTGTACGTCTATAAAAATTGTGTTATTTTCCATATTACTCAATTTATAAGACTTTTCGAACTTGTCCTTTGATGGGTATATATTCTATTATGCGATCATGAATAAGAATGCAGTAAGCTGATGTCTTTGCTGCAATATTAGTTGCTGTTTCAAATGCTATTTTTATATCAATCGGTCCATTATTGAGTGATTCATTCTGATGACTGACATCTACTACAATAATAGGAGCTTTTGTCTTAAACTCTGATGTAGATAGAAGCGGTTGAGATTCCCTCATATAGTAACTTTGTTGGAATCTTAGATACATATCATATAGAATTGCATATCGTTCATTTTTGAACTTTATGTTAAGATCATCATATGGATATGAGACTGAATTTAAATGTACTTTTAAATTAGTCAAATCACAATGAACAAACTTATTTTCTTGTTGAAAAGCAATCAATACAAAATGGTGGCGTTCTCTATTTGCAGCCAGTTTAACATTCCAAATATGGCTAGTACCTGTGTTTAATTGTGGATTAACATGACAATCCCAACTGCGAAATGCCATAGGTATAGAAGCACCATTGTTAATAATTTTTATCATATTCAATTTGCTAAAGTCGGATAATTGTACATGTGGGATTCTCCATGAGATGAGTGAAATTGTAAGTTTAGCTTTTTCAGTAGAAACACTCGAGCGTACAAGATCTTCAACATTCTTATTGCGCAAGAGTATCAATTCATGTTTTCCATTTAGTATAACTTTGTTGTAGTCTTCGGCGAATCCTAGAAGCATTTTTAGAGGTACATACAAATTAAAAAATCCATTTTCAAGAGTGACATCGTCAATTTTGTTCCATCCAGCATTTTGCATCACATTGCTTTCTGTTGGTGACAGAGAAACCAAATTTTTTATAGTGCTTGTGGCTCCTAAATATCTTGTATGGTCAATTTCAATTCCATTGAGCTCATAGCGAATTTCATCAAATAGATATGCCACAAAGTTGTTTTTTAATAAAAAGTTCTCCGAAGAAGAAGAAGAAGATTTGGCCTTATTATCATCGACAACAAATCCCTCTACATAAATGTAGCTCTCACTGGGTAGCACATACAAATCTTGATTTTGTATTGAAATTCTAATTTCATCATTATTGTTGTAAGATTGTAAGTATGGTACATATGTTTGATAGTCCTTTTTGATTATATTCTCATCAGACAAGGGTTTACCTAAGACATCTATTATTGAACTCATTTTGTCTTCAATTTAAAATTCAAGGACTTTAGAAAAATTTTATTTGATGTTGTTAGAGCTTTTTGTTGAGCTGGTCGCTTTAATGTTGTTGTTGTTGTTGTTCTTGCTGCTGCTATATTTTTCAATGTATTTGTGTTGTATATTAGCATTATTTAGTTGGCCTTAAATGTATTCGTATTGTAATTTCCTCTCCTCGGAAATTAATTAAATCACCGTGTTGATCCAGTACGCGCAGCGCTAGTGAACTTATCTCTCTGGTGTTTACAGGTAAATAGATAAGATTTCTTGGAACCTCATCTATTTTATAGCCTGGAGGCACATTAATCGGAAATTCATGAAGTGTATGCGATTTCGAGTTATTCATATATGTGTTTATAGCGATACTACTTTCAATTCGCAAGAGATTCACTTTAAAAATATTAACTGGAAGATCTGAATAATAATATTTGTTTGGTGTTAGGATTTTGCTATTGAATCCTAAAAGTTTTCCAATTGTATTGTCTTTATTGAAATATACAAGATCCTTGGAACTATTAACTTTAACTTGCATTGTATTGTTATTGGCTTCAATAAAAATCTTATTTGCTGGGCAGAGTCGTTTGTATTCCTCTTCTATAAAATCAACTATATTATTTAATTCGTAAGATCCAATTGGTATTTCAATTATATGTTCCCCTATATGAAACATATTGTTGTAGGTGTCTACATTTGGAATACTGTTGTATGAATGAAAATCAGTTAGAGCACACTCATATGCACCATGTAATTCAATAGGAGGAAAGTAACTAGCAGATAGTTCTGATGAGTTAGAGCTCAGAGTAAGTGTTATTGACATTATAACAGTCTGATTACAATTAAATAATGTTTAGTACACAGTATGGTTTATAAGTATGATTTACATATTTTATTTAAAACTTTTTCTCATTTTAAAATTAACATTAGTTTCTTAATATTAATGCTATTGTTGTTGTTGCAATTGATGTTGTTGTTGTTTCTAATTTAGTTTTTCTTCCAACTATAATATTTCATCTTTACTTATCCAAGAATTGTGTTGATTAGAAAATCCCAGCCATTTAACATATACCTCCTTCCCTTTAATTTTAAGAACCTTTTCAACTAGATATGTATTTGGAAATCTAGTTTTTGAAAGTTCCTCAGTATAGAAGCCACCTTTAATAGGATTGCCAAGATAGTCTTCTAGTATGTATGTTGCAGGATTTGTATTTTGAACTCTTGTAATTGTGAAAATTTCTGTAGTCCAATTTGGAGTATAAACTTTTTCAAATGTGTGCTTATATTTGCTTATGCGAACATGATCTCCCACATTAAATTTTGACATTTTTATACATTTTCAAATGACTGTATACTGTATTTAGCAGCTTTTCCTCATTTGTTGAGTTGACTTTAATAGGAGCCATTTTAATGGTACGATGAACTTTTCTATTGTATGCATTGAGTAAATCTTTGTATATATCAATCCACTTATATGAACCATTATAACTAATTCTTTTCACATCATTCCTTTCAATGTTCTATTAAATCGTTCTACTATTGATGCTTTCATAATGCTATATGTTGAGTAGTGATTAATGTTGTATTTATGCATTAATTTTCCAAAGTGTTTGTTGAAAAATTCTTTTCCATCATCTGTTTGTAAGTTTTTTGGTACTCGTCCCAATTCAAAAATATCTTCCATTGCCTTGGTTGTTTCGAGTGCTGTTTTGTTTTTAGCGGTACTGCCCATGCAAATTTTGAGAATGTGTCAATTACAGTCAACAAAAATCGATAATTTCTATTTTCTTTAGAATAGTTCCCCATTTCAACTAAATCAGCTTGCCAAAGATCATCTATTCCTTTCATTACAACTCTGCGACGCACAAATTGTTTTCGTGCTTGCTTATGGAGTTCATTTACTAAATTTCTTTTTGAAGACATTAAGTTGTTTTTAAAGATTTTTTGCAGAGTGTTGTGATCTGCTTGACGCACTTTCAGCTATTGATACAAACATATAATTTTCTAATCTATAAATTTTTTCCATTAAGCTGTTCAATTTGTTCTTCAAAGGATGTTTTAATATGTAGAATATCTTTTTCAATTTTATAATTTTCTTCTATATATAATTTTATTTCGCGTTGTAGTTCCTCAATTTGCATTTGAATATCTTCTCGTATTATAGTATTATCCCCCTTAAAGTATGTTAATAATTTCTATTCTAATTTTTCGATTTGAGTTTGCAAAAACAATTTATTGATAACATCGTTTTCCTCCAGAGCTTTTGCAACATTTTTGATCCTTTTGTTTTGGACATCAATGTTGTTGTTCGTATCCACAAAGAACCCCAGCAGTTTAGGTGCATTTTTGAAAGAAATTGTGCTGCTAGTATCGTTTAAATAGTGTCCAAATTTATCAACAGACATACTCTATTTAGTTTATTAAAGTTAGTGTATTATATTCGCTTCACGTAGTTCTTCAATAATTGATACAATTTCGTTATTGTGATTAGTATGACCTGCACCTTGTGATGCGAGCAGTAGTCGAAGTCTATCTACTAACTCATTTGGTTCATCCCAGTATATATAGTTGGGATTATTGATGTTAACTTGCATCATTCCCTCACCTAAATAGCTACCTTTGGGCTTAGACCCTGTTGATTCAGGTAAATTCTTCTGGTTTTTCTCATCAATAAATTTCTTAATAATATATTTATATTTATATCCTCTAGTACCCTTAATTTGACCATCAGGTTTAAAGTCTCTTCTATATGCATTAGTAGTAATTAAAATCTTTTTATAGATTTCAAGTTCAAATTTATTGTAATTTTTTGGTATTTTATGAAACATTAGAGAAAATAGTCCTGGTGTTAGAGCCCATATTTGACCATCAACTTGTATTTTATCTTCATTCAGTTTTAGGCTACTATCACCAAATTTCCATTCATTATTGTAATCTTTATGTGGGCCATAGTTTGTATCTAACTCATTTCTTCCAAAACTGATAAATCAGTATAAGTATATTCTGTATTGGAAGTCTGTGAGTAAAAATCATCTTCATCATCATCATCATCATTTTCAGTATTAACATCATTAAATAAGATGGTATTATCAAAAATTGTCTCTTCTACTAGTTTTTTTGGTGTACTTGTCTCTATCTTGACTGATGGGTTTTCATGTTTTAAACTTGTATTATTTTCAACTTCTGTCTTGATGTTACTTTCTTCTTTCATACGAATTCTTTTAAAATTTTTAGAACTATTTATGAATTCTTTAAGAGGTTCTGTTATAGGTTTGAATGTATCTCTTAATTGTTCACGTGTATCTATTTCACCAGTTTTTATACTACGAAGCTTTTTCTTCAACACATTCCTTGTCAACACCAACTGTTTTAAAATTTTCTCATCCATGTTTGTTAAGGGCAAATAACAGGTATCAGCAATGAGATCAGCTTATCAGGACCTGGTCTGGTTTTCAGATCAGCTTTTCAGGACCTGGTCTGGTTTTCAGATCAGCTTATCAGGACCTGGTCTGGTTTTCAGAGCAGCTTATCAGGACCTGGTCTGGTTTTCAGATCAGCTTTTCAGGACCTGGTCTGGTTTTCAGATCAGCTTTTCAGGACCTGGTCTGGTTTTCAGATCAGCTTATCAGGACCTGGTCTGGTTTTTAGATCAGCTTATCAGGACCTGGTCTGGTTTTCAGATCAGCTTATCAGGACCTGGTCTGGTTTTCAGATCAGCTTTTCAGGACCTGGTCTGGTTTTCAGATCAGCTTTTCAGGACCTGGTCTGGTTTTCAGATCAGCTTATCAGGACCTGGTCTGGTTTTTAGATCAGCTTATCAGGACCTGGTCTGGTTTTCAGATCAGCTTTTCAGGACCTGGTCTGGTTTTCAGATCAGCTTATTAGGACCTGGTCTGGTTTTTAGATCAGCTTATCAGGAGCTGGTCTGGTTTTCAGGTAGCTGGTATAGTTTGGAGATCAGCTTATCAGGTATCGGATGAGGTTATAGCAACTAGATGTATCAAGTTTAAGGTTAGATTAATAACTAAAGTCAATCTTTTATGAGAAGTAGTTTATATAGTTATGAAAAAGTCAAATTGCTTTCTGTAGCGACCATCATTTAATTCATTATCTTTGCTTATCACTAAAAAGCCATATTTATCCTTCCAACATTCTCTACAAATTTCTTGGAACTTTTCGTAACTCATATCGCTGCCAACATGATCCCTATAAACATGCTTCATATTTGTATCATCTTGCTTAAACATTATAATAACATTTGCATTGTCTCTTATTAAATGCTTGGGAATTCTAGTATAAGTTTGTCACAAGTAGAATGAATCAATATCCCTATGTCGCCCCATACAAAAATATGTACGTATATTATTCTGCTTTTCACATGCAACATCATCAAATATCATAATTGAATTAGTTTTAGCTTCGTCAGGTGGAATAACTGATTCATTATCGGTGAATGTATAATATCCCATTCCTTTAATTGCTGAAATTAGTTTCTTCAAGTACTCATATTTGGGTTGATAAAGAGATTTTGAGTATAAATAGATGTTTTCAAACTTGAGTCCATTAGGACTTTCTAGTAAGCCGATCATAACATTAGTCTTTCCACAATTTGATGGTCCCACTATTAGAGCACGAATAGAATTTGGTAAGAGGGGGCTATGCTTTATTTTTGAAGTGATGTTCGATGATTCATCAATATTACGAACTAAAATATTTTTATGTTGTTTCACTAACTGCATTTTTGTAACTAAATACATTTCATAAATGTTACCTCTTATTATAGAAAAAATCAGATAATATGGTTATACGATATCAGAAAACGTTTAGTCATAAAAACACCTTCGTTGGAGGAGGTATAGTAGATAAAATAATAAACTCTCTACTTGTTGAACTTCATTTTCCTGGATATCAGTACTGTGGACCTGGAACAAAACTACAAAAACGTTTAAATCGAGGTGATAAAGGAATTAATTTATTGGACTCTGCTTGTAAAGATCACGATATAGCTTATTCGAAAAATAAGGATTTAAGCACTAGACACAAGGCTGATAAAATACTTGAAAATTCAGCTTGGGATCGAGTTTTATCAAAAGATAGTAGTATTGCTGAAAAATCATTTGCCTATATGGTTACTAACGCAATGAAAGCCAAAACAAAATTTGGTATGGGTGTGGAGAAAAAGAAAAATGTTAAAAAGAACAAGCTAAATGATAAAAAACTGTTTAGAACATCAATTAGAGCTACAACAAAAATACTAAAGAAGGAAAAACCATTAGATATTAACTCAGCAATTAAAATTGCCCGAAAAACTATCAACAAATCATTAAAAGGAAGAAAATCTCAAATTATAGTACCACGTGTAATACGTGTCCCAAAAATTGGTGGGTTTTTGCCTCTAATACCGATTTTAACTGCTCTGGGTGCAATTGGTAGTCTAACAACTGGAGGTGCTGCTATAGCTAAAGCTGTAAATGCAACAAAGAATGCAAAAAATCAACTTGATGAAGCAACTAGACATAATAAAGCGATGGAATCTATTGCAGTTGGAAAGGAACTTTACTTAAAACCATATAAAAAGGGTTATGGTTTAGTTTTCAAAGAGGAATCAAAAAACTATTAGAGATGCTACCCAACAGACCACTATCTGATGAGGACCTAAACCGTTTCTCTATAAATATTCCATATTTTAGAGGAGTTTTCATGTTGAATACTCTACCAAAACGAACAAAGAAAATAGAATGTGGAATAATCAATTTAGACATATCAACAGGACCTGGTACACATTGGGTAGCATATTATAAAAACAAAAATGAAAAAGAATATTTCGACAGCTTTGGAAACTTACAACCTCCTTCGGAAGTAGTCAAATATCTTGATACAAATATAAAATACAACTATAATCAACATCAGAATTTCAATACATTTACCTGTGGTCATTTATGTCTTCAATTTCTGTATGAAATAACTGAAAATATTAAATAAAAAACACAAACATTTATATTTTACAAACTCTTTAATGTCTTTTTATTTATAATTTAAAATACATAATTAGTACATATCATTGGCAAATAGAAAATTGGGAACTTGGAATTAGAAATTCACTCAGCTCGCTCTCACCGATTAAGCTTTTTCGATTAGAAAATAAGAGAAACTTGTATGTAGTGAAAAATATAAGGACTTATCCGATTATCTTAATTGTTTCTCTTTATGAAAATATCTAATGAAATTTAATGGAATTTCATAATATTGTGAAATTCAATTTGTCTTGTGCAGATCCTCTTAAAGAAATCAAGACTGTGCATGTTTAAGCGATATGGAAGATATCATTTTTTTTTATCCAACGAAGTAAAGCCAATAAAGAAATAAAAGTCATTCACACATTTAATTCTTTTTTCAATATTTTATTTCAAATTTTTTCTTAAAAACTCATATACATATGTACAACAGTTTTTTTTAATAAATAGGATTTTATTTACAATCATTTTTCTTAATAAAGAGGATTTTATGTGCAATAATTTTTCTTAATAAATAGGATTTTATTTAAAATCATTTTAACAACAATAAATAGAATTTTATTTACAATAATGTTTCTTAATAACTAAGATTTTATATACAATTTAAAAATTAACTACTTAACTAAAAATTAACTAATTTTAGCTATTTTCTTGCATTCTAGCGATTTCATCTAGCAACATATCAAGTTCGTATTCAGGGTTAGTTTCCTTAATACGAAAATGATACCATGCATATGTGTTAATATTATTTGACCTAATTTTTCTCTTATCGTCTCCATAACTTAAGACTACCTTATTTAATTTACTAGTATATATATGGTGAAGCTTAGATTTAAATGTTAACATATTATCGTATACATTAGTCTTATTGAATAAACAGTTTTTATAAGTAGCTAAACTATATTTATCTAATATGGATCTTTTTACCCCCTTCGATTTTTTAACGTCATTTTGATTTTGTACACTGAATGAGTACATTTTTGATCGCAGCCCAACAAATTCTGTCATTATCTTACCGCAGTTTTCATCTTTCATCATGCCTAAAACTTTTTTATTTATTAATGGGAAATTATAAGTATTGTCCATGGGATAGTCCGATGTATCAAAATGTTCTTCTATGTCATTTTTTATGTCAGTGTAAAAGTCATCCGTCTGTATTGAATATATAAAAGAGTCCGTATCCATATAGTTCAATGAGAGTTTTGTCTTAAACTTAGGTTGCATGTACCCGTAATGAAAATTATACATTTTCCATTTGGACAATTCAAGTACACAAAATCCTAAGTAAATTGGTTTATTGTAGCAGTTTTTGACTCTAGTCATTTCGATTGCTACCAGATCTTCAGAAAATATAGATAAACTATGAAAATTTGGTTTTGATATCCAATCTTGAGCCCCCAAATGGTTCCGATTCGTTCTCTCCCAATTATTGACAATTTTAACATCTCTCCTCTTATCCACATTTTCCATGGTTTTACCATAGACTGCATTATTAAGTAGCTTGAAAAAGTTTTTTTCAAAAGCATTTTTAGCAGTGGCTCTATGTCTGGTACTTAGGTCAATATAGCCTTTTAACCATGGAGATTGTTTAAATGCTAGAATACGATGTGTTTTCTTTAAAACTAACCCATTTTCTAAGCATTGTTTCAGAACTCTAAAGTGTATCACGTATGATTGCTTTGTAGAGAAATCGGTTATCAACTTGCTATATTTCGCTTGCAGTGGTTTTTTATTTTCAGCGCAAAAAGGTAGGTCATTATGCAAGTCATGTAAGTGAGAAGGATAATCTAAAGTGACCTCATATACATAACCTTCTGTTCCATTGTCAGCTATGCTGTTTGGATCCAGATTCAGCTCGTCTTGCGATAACCATCTGAACCCACCATGAGGAAGATATTCCGCCATTGCCCAACCGTAAAGGTTATTTGCGTCTAAATAGACAAGAAACTCTGAAGGCTTCTCTTTATCGAAATCTTCCAAATATTTGTTATTCGCTTTCGAATATCTTTGGCTACACTGTACGATTCCCCCACGTATACCTTTTTTCATAAAACTGTACATGTCAATAATTCTAGTTCAATTTTTGTGTATTTTAACATTGCATCCCAGGAAAGTTCAGGTGCGGTATAGTATTGACATGGATCCAGCTCATAAATACCGTTACAAACTTTTCTAAAGTTCTCGAAAATATCTGTCAGTAAGAGGACATCTGTTTTTAAGTAAAGTTCCATGTAATCTTTCATTGTTTTGCAACCAAAAGTATTCCATACCTCTACAGCATGTGAGTATTCCTCTAAAGAACACTCTTTATTGTTCAACTTATTAAAGAAATCACTGCGTGAAGGCAGCTGGCACTCGTCTAATTTTTGAAATGAATTTAGGTACTCATAGGGGAAAATGCCTTTCTTCTTAATAAGCTGAAATTCTTTTTCTGATTGAAACAAGGACCTTATAGTGTTAAAATCATTATCCGACAAATTGCAGGCTAATGATTCTAAACTCTCAGCCATAAAGCGTAATGTATCAAGAAATCTTATTTCAAGATTATGACCATCGCTCATTTCTGTAAATTGCGAGAGTGATATATAAAGCTCCTTATTGAGAGGGAGTACTTTCAGTTGCATAGAAATTTCACCTAGTTCTTTAATAAAAAGATGTGAGCCATAATTTGAGTAATTGTGAAAGTAAACTGGTATAAACTTGGTAATTTGGTAATTCAAATTACAGTTATTGTGGGCTGCACCTCTATATTTACCGCTAATGTGACAATGATCTCTAACACGATCTTTACCTAGAAATTTTTGACAAATATGACAATTCACCGCACTATAAAAATTATAAATATCAGAAGGGGATAAAGTATCCATTTGCCTATTATTTACTAAATGATTATTATAAATATCCTTACAATCTTTAATTAAAAATGAAACAAATTTTTGTGAAGCATCTTTCCCTGCATAAACCCTTAATTTATCTAACTTATTGTTATGGAGACACTTAATGTAGTAACTAAAAGCACAAGGAGTGTGCTTTTTGACAAGACTGGTTTTACTACTCACGTTATTACTAATGTCTTCCAGGATGCATTCAAAGTCTGCATACACCACAAAGGGGACATCCATTTTCCTCTGATGCCCCTTAAAACTTAGAAGTGCATCTGGACCTGACGGCATAGTTGTCACTATTTTGCCGCATTCCGCCTTATGGCTACTCATACCATTTTGGTTATGTGTGTGCTGTAGGTAGCTATTACAAAAATGTAGCTTACTTTTGTGTTTTGTAATCTGCGTGTGTAAAAGTCTGTGAATGACAAAAAATATACAAAAGTTTATTAGTAAAATGTCTCTATTATAAAATATATAAAACAAGTATATGTATCATTAAATTAAAGTGTTGAATAATTTTCTAACTTACCTTGATATGTCTTTTATCAATATGTAGTGATGAACTTCACCATTCTCCAAAAGCAACAAGTTGGCATGCTTTACTTTTTCATCCTTGGTCACATAATAGGGACCGATGATTTGATCTGCTCCCTCATCGTACCCAAACACATTAACACTTATTGCTGGATTATTTACCTCGAACTCCTTAATTTTGTTTAGTGCTAATGGGTAAGTTAAGTTTTTGAAATTTAACGCTACACCATTTCGCGTAACAATCGTCTCTGCAGAAATGTCCTGAATATTATAAGAACTGCAACGTTTTGGCCGATCGTATTTGGTAGTATCCATGGCAGCGATTATACACCACTTGAAGCAGTATTCATCACTGTTTTCAATATTGATGCATGCAAATTTTCTTACTAATTTTTCAGGTGTGGATATCCAACTTGATCCTTTGACTAGCGAAGATTTGTTGATGTTGATTTCTGCTCGGACTATGCGTGACAAAGTCCAACCAGAATCTCGCTCTTCAAATTTGGACATTTTGGTTGAAATTTCCTCAACTTGTTTACGGAATAGTTCTTCAATGTTATCTGCCTTCGTCAGCAAACTCATTTTGGCTACATGTGTTATAACACACAACTCCAATTCTTCTTCTACAATTTTGATGTACTCCGCCACAATACTCACATGAAATTTAATTATTGTATGCTTAGACAAAGACATTTGAAGTCTCTCAATAAAAATATTCATGTTTTCTTTAATAAATTCTTCCAAGAGAAGTTGGTCCTTTTTATTTAGTATTACATATGTGGCGATATGGTTTTTGAAGGCTTTCGATATTTTGTAATATCTCACATTCTCTTCGACTTCTTCTTCTCTCCTAGCATGCGAAGTACTCATTGGAGTTGGCAGAGTTTCTTCTCTTTTTTCTTCTACTTCTACTTCTCCATCACTTTCCGGTAAACTTATGTCCATAGCATCGTTGTATAAAGTCCCTCCAAGGATATCCACACCTTGTTGATGAGCTTGTTGTTGTAGCTGCTGTTCTTGTTGATGATAATTAAGAAGTTGCCATTGCATCAAATTGGAATACTGCTCCATTTGATTAACTGGTGTGACGGGATTATAATTGTAACTTGGATACTCATATTGCATTGGTACTCCTGATGCCGAAAACTGATTACTCCATGACATTGGTGTAGGGTAACAGTTAGGCATACCGTATTGTTGATATTGGGGATACTGTAGAGAAGGGTGCTGCTGGTGATGAAATGAATTTATCTGCTGTTGACGATTTTGAACAAATATCTGCGGTTGCTCTTGATTTGTACCCCGACTTACGACCATTTGATCCTGCACGCTATGACTTTTCACATGATCCAAAAAGGACTTTTGGTATTTGTATACCTTATGGCATCTATTACACTGATAGCCTGTATAACTCATTTTTAATTATTTTATTATTATAAAACTTTAACACAATTGCTGATGATACTACTTGTAAATACAATAAAGTACTGATGTGTTGGTTAGAAAAGTTGGCGTATTTATACAAAAATTAGTGGCAGTATCCTTGCAGCATTCACAGTTTTTACTTTTTGTTTCTCTGCTGATGACTGTACTTAGTTGAAACTTTGCTGCTTTAAAATAATCGCAGACAAAGAAAATGATTATGTTGCAAAATATAAATGTATTCTACACAGCCACAAAATATTCCACGCACAAGTTCTTTCGGTCGCACATACATACATCATATACACATACATACATACATACATACATACAAATATATTTCTTAAGCAAATAAACAGAATATAAGCTTACCAGCGACAAACAAGCTGGACCCCCCCCCCCCACACAAGCATTAGTAGTGTTCACATACATGAGAACGTTTTATAAATAAATAAAATAATTTATGTAATTATTTTATTCATTTATTTAATTATTTTATTTTATAAGAATTTATTAGCGTGAGGAAATCACACAAGCGCATTCCCATGATTCATATGAGACCATATGACCTTGTAGTCATCAAACATTCTTTCTCTGATATTACTGATATAGTATTACGATAACAAATTTCTACAGTCTGGCAACACTGGGAGCATTAGAAAATAATAATCATGTTTTGCCGTCGGCATTTGAAAAAAATAATAATCATGTTTTGCCGTCGGCATTTGAAAAACAAAAATAATGTTTTGCCGTCGGCATTAGGAAAAATTATCATGCATTGCCGTAGGCATTTGAAAAAAAAAAATAATCATGTATTGTCGTCGGCATTTGAAAATAAATATGTATTGCCGTAGGCATTAGGAGAATATAATAATCATGTTTTTCCGTCGACATTTGAAAAAAATAATAATCATCTTTTGCCGTCGGCATTTGAAAAAAATAATTATGTTTTGCCGTCGGCATTTGAAAATAATTATGTATTGCCGTAGGCATTAGGAAAAATAAGTATGTATTGCCGTAGGCATTAGGAAAAATTATCATGCATGCCGTAGGCATTAGGAAAAATTATCATGCATGCCGTATGCATTAGGAAAAATTATCATGCATTGTCGTAGGCATTAGGAAAAAGACGGACTTATTGAACCACCAAAAAAAAAAAAAATAATAATCATGTTTTGCCGTCGGCATTTGAAAAAAATAACAATCATATTTTGCCGTCGGCATTTGAAAAAAATAATAATCATGTTTTGCCGTCGGCATTTGAAAAAAATAACAATCATGTTTTGCCGTCGGCATTTGAAAAAAATAATAATCATGTTTTGCCGTCGGCATTTGAAAAAAATAATAATCATGTTTTGCCGTCGGCATTTGAAAAAAATATCATGCATTGTCGTAGGCATTAGGAAAAAGACGGACTTATTGAACCACCCTCGAAAAATATTTAAAGGACTTATCGAACCACCCTCGTAGCTATCAAATTTCACAAATTTCCAAGAATTTAACAATTTTCAAATTTTAATTACCCAAATTTAACAATTTCAGCCACAATTTAACAATTTTAATTGTCCCCGGAACCCCAATTCCCTACTACTCTGTACATTTGTAGTGATTTTACTTACAGGATCATTGACTTTTTCTAAAATGGACTCAAAGTCTGCGTAGATTACAAATGGTACATCTAACTGTTTGTAGTGCTTCGTAAACTTGATAATAGATCCATCTTCTGGCATTCTGATGATTTTTTGCCCGCAAACGTTTTTATGATGATTATACATATAATCATCATGTGTATGATATAGGCAGGTGTTGCATATTAGGATCTTATGATCATGCGAAGTTATGCTGGAACGAAGGAGTCTGAAGAAAATATAAAAAATACCAATACGATATGAGTAAATATAACAATAAGAAGTAACTGTTTAAATAGAGATGAAAACAAATTTTGCATAAATGCACAAATGAAACTTACTTTGATATATCCTTGATGAGTACATAGTGGAAGTTTTCATTAGACTGGAGCAATAAGAGATTAATATGAAGATGTTTTTCTCCTTTTGTTATGTAGTATGGTCCTATAAGCGATGTCCCATTGTGACCAAATACATTGATGCTCACATAATTTTGACTTTCAAATTTTTGTATCTGCTTCAATGGGAGTGGAAACTCTAGGTCTTTAAAATTTAATACAACTTGCCCTATATTAATATTCTCATCAGAAATGTTTGCAATATTGAAATTTCTACAGTTTTTCCGTTGTTTAGGACTCAGACCACTGTTTACATTCAAAGCCGCAATAAGACACCATTTAAAGCAATAAACATCACAGTTCTCGACATTTATGCATGCACGTTTCATTGCAATAATTTTTGGGAGAGGGATAAAGCTCGACCCTCTTATTATGGACGCCTTGTTTATATTAACTTCAAGAGAATTTATTGAAATCAAGGTCCATCCGCTATCCCTCTCTTGAAATTCTTCCATTTTGGCTTTCAGCTTCTCGGCTTGTTTCTTGAACATATCATCTATGTCATCAGACAAAGTCACCAACATCATTTTCGAAATATAAACAAGTTGGGAAACATTCATCTCATCATTCACCATCTTCATATAATCACACGTGAGCTCCATATTAAATTTAAATGTAGTATGTACCCTACTACGTTCATAGAGTTGTTGTACTATGGAGCTCTTGCCAGATTTCAAAAACTCCTCCGGAAGCAAGACAGCCACATTTTTGTTGAGGAGGATATATATCTCGATCCTTCCATTGAAGTTGCTTGCTCTCTTAGTGAAAAAATCTCCAATCCGTTCTTGCTGACAACTGTTTTTGTGTTTTGTGGTTCTGACATGAGCCATATAACCATTTGATGGGATCATCTCGTCACAATCCTCACAATATTTGTTTTGAAGATTTAGCTTACTAGTTCCAAGGGCAGCCTTCGATTGGCTAGCATATGAGTGCGTTCCAATATGCTGATTTAGTTTTGTTTGCGTCATAAAGACTTTATTGCAGATGGTACAACTTGTTGTATTCATTTTGTTTAGTTATTTATTTGTTTATTAATTAATTTAATTATTTTATTTATAAACAATTTATTTTAGTTATAAACAATTTATTTAATTATTTTTTATGCACTATAAACTTGTTTAGTAAACAATAATTAGTTATAGCACTTTTATAGTTTTTGGATTTCAAACACCTTAGAAATTTTGGTTGGGAAAATAGATTGCCACTTGTTGAGATATCAGAGCAGACTGATGACAATCTACATTATTTCTTCTTCTTATATACTTTATATGAGAATTCATACACACACACACACACACTGCATACATACACACACACACTACATACATACATACACACACACACACACACACATATATATATATATATATATACACATTCCCCCAATTCATGTGAGAATCGTGTAGTAGTCGTCAAATCTAATTTCTCTGTTGGTATTACGAGATATGATGAAATTCCCACAGTCTAGCAACACCCATACCAAAAGCGCTAGCGTCAGTTTGCAATATAAAGGTACGAGAAAAATCAGAACACGTGAAAGTAGGTGCTTCTATAAGTTTTTGCTGTATTTCTCCGAAAGCTATTTCCTATAATTGTTACATTAAAGTAAAATATATTGAAATAAAAATATCACTACCCCTATCAAAAACTCTACTTATCTACTTAGTTATTGGATTCAAAACATTTAATATCTGGACTGCACTTGTACACATAAAACCTATGCCAACACAATATTTTCTATCCATAAGAATATCAACGTCAATAGCCTAGAAAACCTATACACATTCATTTGTAAATATGTATGAAAAAGTGTTGATGTAACTCACACAAGCAATGATATTTTTCAAAGCAAAAATAGAAACGATCGCATACATTAATACAACAACATATACATACATTACCATAAATATATTCGGCATTCACTTCCCTTCACAATAGGGTTGCCAATCTCTGCAGCTATTAGATTATTTCCCCACAGATCGCAAACATAAATCCATACATATATACACAATAACCCTACATAAGCATACCAAGGACAACTCAAAACAGCAGCCCAAAGTATATCAAATAACAATCACTATATGCACACAAATACACAGATCCCTTGTAACTACCCTGCAGTCAGACTGGGAGCAAGTGTCTTTGTGTCAACACTAAAATTCTAGTAACAATTTTGTTATAATAAGTTTTCTTATAGCCATAAGTATAAAGGAAGTAAAGAAAACAGATATGGTGTATTTGTGGTGGACTTGTCAATAACTTGTCAATATACATACATTTGTATGTACGTCGCACAAGCGACAAGTCAAAAGCGACTCAGTACATTTTCACCATCGCCATTTCCTACTGGGTATAATGATTGTCTGCCACTACAACAAAAGTATCGGACACCGTCAAACATACAAGTAAATACAAAAACACATACACACACACACACACACACATACAAACACCCACATACACATGCATAGACATAACCAAAGAATCAGACTCACACACACACACACACGCGCACACACACGCACACACACACACACAATAACAGCATGAAAATCCCCAAAATCTCTCGATTTGTAACAGGGTTGCCATCATTTTTATTTTTCCCCGGTTTTTAATTCCCAAAACAGGACTATCTCCGCCTTTACTAATCTACTAATCACTATCTTCTTCACCTTCAGATTCATTATCAATTTCAAAAATTTCACATTCTGTCTGGTTCTTGTCGAAATTGTTATTCCATTCTTTGACTAGAGAAATGGTAACGTCTGCCTGTAAAAATTGTGTTAAATTTGAAAAAAAAATTAAAAATTGTTTATAAAACAAACCTGAGGACTTAAAGTCTGCAGAAGACCAACCGCTCTTTCTTCCAACTGTCTTATTTCTGCCTGCCAGGTTTCTCTCAATTCACCTAAGGGTACGTTATCATCAGGGTCCTCCTGGTCCGAACTAAATCTTAAATATTTTTCCAACCTGAAGTCGAAAGTAATTTGAAAATGAACGCTTTGCAGATGGAAACTAAAGATTTAAAGTTGTGTCAGCTTCGTAATAGTAACAATGAATAATATCCTAGATGACAGTGCTATATAAACCACTGATAAGTTACAGCAAAAGGCTTACAAATATTTTGTTTGGTAATATATTTTCTTAGATCTTATGAACTATGAAGAAAGCTTTAATATAATTTTAATACTGCTACTAAAACGTTTTCAATTTTGTACCTCGATATACGCATGTATGTATATAAATACAGTTTAAATAGTTTTAAAATGAATTTTTAATGTTGGGTCTGTTCTCTAAATGCATCCCTGCGCCGCAAATTGAAATTTAAATGCTCTAAACTATTTCACGTAGGTAACGCACACATAAATTCAAATATGATGTACAAACATTATTACTACTAAAACAGATTATCAGCGAACTTGTATTAAATTTTAAATACAAGTTTGCATGTATGATGCACAGCAGTGATGCATTTACGAACACAGCTGTTATTTTTTATATTTCAATAAACCATGAATTTCAAAGAATTTTTTTTAAATATAGTGTAAAAGTCCCACGGCAATGTCATTGCGTATACACTATGTTATATTATTATACCTTCCATTCGCTTGCACTTCATCGCCTTCATAAGATTGTCTGATGTAGTAAATAATGTTAGATCTATGACAGGGTCATTGCTTTTGTAACAAATGCAAATGTTATGTAAAGCAGCACAAAAATTTATAATTCGTATTGCTTTTTTGGCACTGTAGTGCAGTTTCCTTGCTCCAGATGTACATCGCCATCTATTTTTCAGGACACTATCTGCACCTCATATTCAAGTATATATACATAGTTCAATATTGCATTTTTTATATATTTTGCATTTATAAAAATTAATTCCTTTTTAAAATGTACTTATTTTACGTAAAAGTACAAAAATGATTCAATTAATTCTTAACACCAATTTTTGGATATTGTTTCTGTTAAATAATAGGCAATTGTTGATACTTACACCAACATAATTTCTTATTTTTATTTTATTTAATTATCATTAAAAAACATTGCCTAAGTTCATTAAACATTATTGCTGATTAAACATTTTTATTATTTTAACATTATATTTTGTTTTTAATTTCATTAACCATTAAACATTTTATTATGACCTAATTTTGTTTTAACCATTATTGTTGTTTAAACATTTTATTATTTTTAAGTTCATTAACCATTAAACATTTTATTATGACATAATAATGTTTTTAACCATTATTGTTGATTAAACATTTTATTATTGTTTTTAAGTTCATTAACCATTAAACATTTTATTATGACGATTATTGTTGACAAGACATAAATTAATATTTTTAATTGTGTTATAAAAAAAAGGAATTATGCAAACGTTGTCAATTTATTGTAACACAATTTTAGTATATAAGAATGAAAAATAAAGAAATGAATTAATCATTTTTTAAGGCATTCAAGGTGTTTTTATTTAATTGATTCGTGTTGTTCAGGTTCAAGTGCTTGTAAGAACAATTAAGGTAAAAATAGTTTCAGTTCAGATTTATGTGTCTGAATTGAATTTAAACTATCGCCTTTGGTGACCCCTAGATTTTCATAATTTACAAAGTTTCCCCCCACCAGTGGTAAGGAGCTTTAAAAATTTAGAAAAAACACGCAACAACAATTTATCAGGACAGCAAGTCCATATACAACCAATTCAAGGACAACCAGTCCATATTCAACAATTTACCAGGACAACCAGTCCTTACACAACAATTCAACAGGTTACATTACATATTTCTGGCGCTAAAGGCTATAAACCACAGCAGTTTTTAGTCAAATCCTCTCACATCTCTTCAACATCTGCATTGCATATTTCGTCAACAAACAACAAAAAGGCAATCTGACATGGCAAACTTAGAGAGTCTTATGTCTCAGCAGCAAGAGAAAGCAACTGAAATAGAAAAACTCATCTCAAACATCAAGAAGGCTCCACATGACCGGCGAACGCTAGACTTCTATAGAAGTAAAAACGAAGAACTAGTTGAATTGTGGCAGGATTTTGAAAAACAGGAAAACGCGATTAGAAGAGATAATACGCTATCAGCCAGCGATCCATATATTGTCCAACCCCTGCACAAATCCATAGGTGAAAAATACAGTGAGACAGTTTAGTATGTTACCTCTCAGATTAACAGACTTAGTATCAAGCCACTACCAGCAATCAGAAAAGAGACATTAGAACTCGCGTCAACTAATCCATCTGATCATGAGGTATTGTCACCTTAAGGTAAAGGACTAGCTAGGAGACTAAAAGTTCGAATGACGGCCTTAACACGTTTATTAAATGGTTTATCGTTGGAAGAAACTCATCCGCCACAATTTTATCAGATTAAGAGTGAAACCAAAAAAAAAATTGTGGGATCAAATTCAAGAACTTTATGATAAAGTATGGCATGAAGTGGACGATCCTACAAGATTGTAACTTAATCAGCATGAATACCATAATCTGGACGATTCAGTTCAACATTATCTGATAGAATTAGCAGTAGTATCAGATCAATACAAACGGCAGCATGTAGATGGTGAAGTGCAGTCGGAAATCAACCCAAGGGTACATAGGTCATTGGCTCTACCAAAGGTAACAATTCCACAATTTAATGGAGATTGTTCAAAGTGGTGTCAATTTTATGAACTGTTTTCTGAACTGAATGGTCGACAAGCAACCTCTATCAAACGTTCAGAAAATGTGGTACCTCAAATCAAATGTCTCAGGAGAAGCCGCAAAACTTATTGGCCATCTAACGCTATCCGAAGAGAACTACAAGACAGCATGGACACTACTTCAGTAGCGGTATGATAACAAAAGAGTCATAGTAGCTACTTTTGTAGAGAAGATCCTTAACCAACCAAAAGGAACCATTTCTGGCGCGTCAATTAAAACTCTTCAAGACACTACCAAGGAATGTTTGCTGGCGTTAAATAACTTAAATGTTGACACTTCATCATGGGATGCCATAATCATACAACTAATGATTAAAAAACTGGATCGTGCTCTCTATACTCAATTTATACAGTCACTAAATAAACTAAGAGATGTGTCAACAATGAAAGAGTTGTTAACCTTTCTTGAAATTCAATTCCAGTCAATGGAGTCATTTGGTTACAAGGAAAAATTAACTACCTATCAAAAGGAAAAGATGACAGTAACATCTGTGGAATCTATGAATAATAATAATAGCAATTGCAAACTATGTACCACAGGAAATCATCTATCACTGCAAGAAATTCTTAAACAGGTTAAGTTCGGCACAGAAACAAATACTTTGTGTTATCTGTCTCAGAGATGATCACGTAACAAAAGTTTGTACCTCCAGTGGATGTTGGAAATGCAACAAGAAGCATAATTCATTATTACATTTACCACAAAAAAAAAACAGAAGACATCATTTCCCCATATGCAACCTACAAACAAGAAAGGAGAGAATATTACTGTCTCATCCACATCTATGAAGCCAGCAACAGGGCATCAGAATTATGTCATGTTAGCCACCGCAAGGGTAGCTATCAAGACAAAAAATGGTATCATACACGAATTCCGAGCAATACTAGATTCAGGCTCGCAAGTAAATATTGTGACTGAACGCCTCATCAAGAAGCTATCCCTTTCTCCAACAGAAGCATCCTTATGCATTGATGGTGTGGGAAGAATTAAAAAACGAGCAGAGCACCGCGTAAAAGTTGAGATGTTATCTACAAATAATGAATTTTCGACAAACTTGGAGGCAATTAGCCTACCAACTATCATTCCGGCTCAACCAAATCAAATGTTTGATGTTTCAAATTGGAACATTCCAAGTAATATCACTTTAGCAGACCCCAGATTCTATCAGCAAGGGCATATTACTTATTCTTATTACTATTCTACTTGGCGCAGAATTTTATTTTAATCTTATGCAGCCTGGGGCAATAAAACTGACTAACGGTGGCCCAACGCTACAAAACACGTTACTTGGCTGGATCGTGGGCGGCTCTATACGTCAAACCATTGATCATAGCTCATCACCACCACTTACATGTGCAGTAGTTGGTGAAGAGTCTTCACTAGAACAAGCGGTAGAGAGACTATGGAAACTCGATGAAATAGAACCAAATGAAAGGATTCTGTCCCTAGCAGATGCCCAATGTGAAGCTCATTTTATTCATTATACTAAAACTAACACAAATGGTCGCTTCATCGTTAGCCTTCCATTTCGGGAAAACAGAACATCATTGGGTGATTCGCAATTCATGGTATACAACAGATTTGTTAGTTTCGAGCGACGACTCCAAAAGAATGAAAATATCCAAATTCAGTACACGCAATTCATGAGAGAATATGAGCAACTAGGGTACATGAAAAGGGTAAATCCAGATAACGTACCACATCCTAGATATTTTATTCCACACCACTGTGTATTAAAACCTGATAGCACCACACCAAAGCTTCGGGTAGTGTTTGATGCATCAGCAAAAACATCAACTGGCTATTCATTAAATGACTTGATGTACACTGGTCCGGTGGTGCAAAGTGAACTATTCTCCATTTTAATTAGTTTTCGATTGCCGAGGTTCGTTTTTACAACCGATATTGAAAAAATGTACAGACAAATACTAATCAAAGCAAACGACCATCAATATCAACTTATTATGTGGAGGGAAAATCCATCATCGCCACTTACCTATTACAAACTTAGCACAGTAACATATTGGACACGTGCAGCACTTTATCTGGCCACGAGATGCCTACAAAAATAGGTAATGGGAATTCTCTCAAGTTTCCGTATGGTTCTCAGATGCGGAAAGACAACTTATATGTGGATGACGGCCTTGGAGGTTCCAACAACCTCAACAGAGCAGTGGAAACGCAAAAAAGCTCATCACTATGCTGAAAAAATATGGGTTTAATTTGAAAAAATGGTGCGAAAGCCATCCACAGTTGCTTAAAAATATTCCAACTGGTGACCAAGAGGTTAACTTAGATTTCGATAATAACAACACTAATTCAATAAAAACCTTAGGATTATATTGGTTACCTAAAAGCGATCACTTTTGCGTTAAAGTCAAATTAACCCAGCATCAGTAAATCTCGAAACGAACAGTAACTTCTGATCTCGCAAACCTGTTTGATCGTCTCGGTCTGTTAGCCCCTGTGATTGTTAAGGCCAAAATATTTATTTAACACCTTTGGCAGAATAAATTAGATTGGAATGAACCGTTAACTAATGATCTATGTGCATCTTGGATCACACTTAGAAACGATCTAGAAAATCTTAACAATGTTACGATACCAAGACACATCTTCCAGGGCGAAATCCCAGTAAAAACACAACTACGCGTATTCGCATCTGAGAAGGCCTTTGGTTGCAGTTGCATACATTCGCGCAATTCTTAAGAATGGTCAGGTAATCGTGCGAATGCTCTGTACAAAATCAAGAGTTGCACCATTAAAACAGCAGACATTACATCGACTAGAGTTATGTGCAGCAGTTGTAGCAGCACAACTTTCTCACAGACTAAAGATTGACCTGCAGTTTCAAAATCAAGCTACATTTTTATGGACTGATTCAGAAATCATATTATCATGGATATACGCACAATCATCTTCATACAAAACCTCTATCGCCAACAGAGTCTCAATAATTCAGTCACTAACTCTAGCCGAACAATGGCGCCATGTACCATCAAAACACAGCCCAGCCGATATACTATCCAGAGGACTTTGTGCAGTAGATCTGCCAGCATGTAACTTATGGTTATATGGACCACTCTTCTTTCATGGAAAAGAGGAATCATGGCCATCGAAGTACTTACCTCAAGAAATTGCCAATGACATTGAGAAAAGGAAGGGGGTTCCTGTAACTGCAACTATGGTGTTAAACGACGGCAGCCTTATATACAGAATTCACCACAAAAACTCCTTTAAAACCTTACAAAAGGTTTTGTGTTACGTACTCAGATTCATAAGTAATTCAAAAACACAAAATGAATTTCGACCAAAACATATCTCACTGAGTCCTAAGGAACTGGATGATTCGCGTTTAAAAATTATTCGAGCAGTCCAGATATCCGACTCCAAGAAGGAGATATCTGAATTAAATAAATAAAACCAAGTGGACAAGTCCAGCACAATTAACAGCTTATCTCCATTCCTAGACAAAAACAACATCTTACGAGTAGGAGGAAGATTGGAAGCCTCTAATCTATCATATAACGCAAACCATCCTATACTTTTACCCTATAACGACTTGATTTCAAAACTTGTACTCACAATGTTGCTTGAAAAAAAGTATCACCGTGGCCCACAATCATTATTGGCTATTTCCAGGCAACAATACTGGATCATCAAGGGTAATAAATGGCAAGAAATATAGTCCAAAATTGTGTGCGATGTACAAGGGCAAAACCCAGATTATTTTCTCAAATAAAAGGGAATCTACCAGCAAGCCCATTTATTAAATCTGGTGTTGACTACTGCGGACCATTTTGGGTTCATTATAAGATAAGGGGTAAAAAACCTCATAATGTTTACATAGCTGTTCTTGTCGGTTTCTCGACGAAGCCTGTACACCTGGAAGTTGTAACTGAGCTGACAACAGACGCATTCATTGGAGCCCTCAAAAGATTCTTATCACGCAATGCTACAAACTTCATAGGTATACGGAATCAGCTAGAAGAACTAAATTAAGCAATCTTTGATAATAAATCTCAAGAAAAAATCTAACAGTCATGCAGTAGTGAAGGCATTGAATTCAAATTTATTCCACTGCGAGCCCCTCACTTTGGAGGCTTATGGGAGTCAGCAGCAAAAGCTGCTAAGCAACTGTTACTACGAAGAGCTTGAAACAGTAGTCATCGAAATAGAAGCCATATTAAATTCCCGTCCGCTAACTCTGATGTCATCTAATCCAAATGATCTAACTGCACTGACTCCAGGACACTTCTTAATTGGAGAACCTCTCACAGCCCAAGAGGATAGTTGAGCAGTGCAACCAAATAGTTCTCTCGGCACAAGATGGAAACTCGTCTGCCAACTCAAACATGAATTCTGGAGATGGTGGTCAGCCGAGCATCTACACCAATTGCAGGAAAGACAGAAGTGGAAATCATCATCTGAAAACGTGGAAGAAGAACAGATGGTCATTATAAAAGAGCACAATTTGCCGGTTATGAGCTGGCCACTTGGAAGAATCCTCTAAACATACGAAGGCAATGATGGCAAGGTTCGGGTGGCAGATGTAAAAATAACTTCAGGAATAAAAAGAAGACCTATCCATAGATTAGCGCTAGTACTTCACGAAGACAAATTACCTGCAAATGAACTATCCAACCCTAGTCATCTAATACCTGTTGACGAAGATACTCCACCCACAAAAAAGTCAAAGACTATTACTAACTCAATCGTACTCACCATGATCGTAGCCATCCTCCTCATTCCAACCGTTATGACCAGTAATGTAAAGATAAACAACTTTCATTCTGACCCATGGCTGTACTTTGAAGGCATTGAAACCGTAAAACGGGCAACAGCTGAATGGAAACTTATTGTATATTATGATCTAGCACCTTTCCTATCTGAGTTAAAGACTTTTCAGTCTGGATAAGTCATATTCCAGCACTTATGTTCAACCACCACACATCAGTCAACATGTAATATTTTGATAAATAATTTCAATCAAGTAAAAGAAGATTTGCTGGAGGAGAAGGAACTATTCGCTACTACTAGAGTAAAAAGGGGTGAATTCAACATTGCGGGAAATGTAGCCAGGTCATTGTTTGGAGTACTGGGCTCACACTATGCCAATGAAATGTCAGACACCATTAAAAGGGCGAAGGTAGAAACAGACTATATTTTTAAATTATCTAAAAACCAAACATCAGTTATTGATTCCACTATTAATATAATTAAACAAGATGAACTTAGCACGCAAAAAAACTCTAACGGCAATTCTTGCAAGAATCAACAGTGAAGCAAATGCACTTGGTAAATAATCTTCAGAAATCAGCCAAATACAACTAATATTACTTTTTGCCAATCAATTAACATTGACAGCACTAAACTTGCAAATGGTAGAAACCGAGATTATCGACGTAATAACTGATGCTCACCATGAAAAAATTAGTCCACTTTTATTATCACCTCATCAGCAAAGGACTGAGTTAACCACAATAAAAGCACATCTTCCAGTAAAACGTACGCTTTCAATTGAAGACGATAGTTTGGTGCAGTTATACAAGCTAATGAAGAAAAATGGAGCAATGACAAAAGACGAAGTCCTCCTCGAAATTAAGCTGCCACTATCGATCAACAGTTCCTAGAACTCCTAAAGATAACCCCGGTCCCAACAATAAGAAATAATGCTTTAATATCCATCAAATCAAATGTACCTTTTCTAGCAGTGAATCCACACAGAGATGAATTTATTTCGTTTATAAGCGACGGTTTGTCAAACAGTACTATAACAAAGGGGGATAAATATATATGCCAAAATAAGCAACTTAGATTTAAAAAGGATATGAATTCCTGTGAAATTAATATCTTCAACAGCCTAAACACAGCTAATTGTAACCTTACCTGGCTGGTAGATAGCACAACATGGACGCAATTAAAAAATCCGAATAAATGGATCTTTGGTACCACAACAAAAATAGAAATTTCATCAGTTTGCGGCACAGAAGTCTCCCAAAAGCTAATAAGAGGCACTGGAATAATGCAAATAGAACCAAATTGCATAATTAAAAACGACTTTCTCACTATTCAGGGCCACTTTGATGCATCAAATGTCTTGCATACTTCATACGTCCAATTCAGGCACATTGATCAAATTAGCACTCCGCAAGAGATCAAAAGAAATCTTAATAACACTAACAACCAGTTCAAACCCCATGTAAATCAACTGAATAACGTGCAAAAACAACTTGATGAGGCAACTATTGTAAGATTACAAGAGCTAATCAGGTCCCAAAGCCAACATCACCATGCAGTAAGCTACACTGCACTTTTAATTTCTTTAAGCATTTTAGTAGCCATCATCATAGTTAAGCTTTACTCCACCTATAAAGAAAGAAAAATTCATAAGGCCGTTCAACCGAAACCTCATCCAGTTCCCTTACCGCGACCTGTTACCATCGATATTGCAAATATCAAATCTTATGAACATCTATCACCGGTGACCGTTGGTCAACGCGGGGGAGAATGTTGATACTTACATCAACATAATTTCTTATTTTTTATTTTATTTAATTATCATTAAAAAACATTGCCTAATTTTGTTTTAAATTCATTAACCATTATTGTTGATTAAACATTTTTATTATTTTAACATTTTATCTTGTTTTTAAGTTCATTAACCATTAAACATTTTATTATGACCTCATTTTGTTTTAACCATTATTGTTGATTAAACATTTTATTATTTTTAAGTTCATTAACAATTAAACATTTTATTATGACCTAATTTTGTTTTTAACCATTATTGTTGATTAAACATTTTATTATTGTTTTTAAGTTCATTAACCATTAAACATTTTATTATGACGATTATTGTTGACAAGAAATAAATTAATATTTTTTATTTTGTAATAAAAAAAGGGAATTATGCAAACGTTGTCAATTTATTATAACACTATTTTAGTATATAAGAATGAAAAAACAGAAATTAATCAATCATTTTTAAGTCATTCAAGGTGTTTTTATTTAATTGATTCGTGTTGTTCAGGTTCAAGTGCTTGTAAGAACAATTAAGGTAAAAATAGTTTCAGTTCAGATTTATGTGTCTGAATTGAATTTAAACTAACGTACAGCAATAATTGTACAAAATCATTCATTCAACATTTTGTATTATACTGGCAATATTGAATTTTCTTACTGTAGCCAAAGAAATAGAAATTAGTTTAATTGGACTACAACGACAAAATCAGCATAGACAACAACCTGTGGCCGTGTTGCCTTGCTGTCTTCAAAAGAATCATTCTCATATAAACATGTGTATTCTATCCTTGATATTTTCTAGTCGGTAGCCTGCTGTGGTGAATGTGTTTAAGCATAACTCACTTACCTCTCAGCTGCGGAGCAACACTTTATTAGATACACAAATGATGGATACATACAAAACATGATTTCTTGTTTCTTCTACATGTGCGCATTCCGTTATGATATAATTTAACAAATAATTTTCTTGAGTAGTTTAATTGACTAGAAAAATTTAAATTTGTTATATCAACAATGATCATTGTTAATTTTTAAATTAAATATTAACAATTTGTTTTGTTGGTTGCATTTCGATGATACTTTTTTCTGTGTTGTTTGGCACAATACCTAACACTCAAATATGCCATGTATTGTATAAATTTGTAATCGTATGGGTGTCATATAATTTCTAGATAATCTTTTCACATTTAGGTTTTTGTGAGGATCTGACTACTTTTTGAAAAATTTTCTATGATAACACTTTTTAAACTTAAAATTTCTAGTGTGTTTTATTTCTATTCATTATCACTGTACCAAAAATGGCATAGTTACATAAAATAATGAATGGGTTAGAGCGTAATGGGTGTTGGATTGTACACCTTAAAAATGGACTATTGTGTCATTACAACGGGTCGCCAGTGTGTACGTAATTTGGTAATAGTAGTTTGAAAAAAAAACATGTAAAATGCAGCATAAATTTTAATGTGCGTGATCCCGCCTATTTTCTCAATATATTTACATATTAAAGTCTGCTTAGCCGAAGTACATAAATCAAAAGGATATGCCCAATGTTCATGCAAAGTTTCAGTAGGGTAGCTGGTGCTTTAATTTTTGGATTTTCCGATTGAGTAAATCAATTAGGACTATTTGTCTACAAAATTTCAGCTCTCTACAGTATAATATTACGCAAAACTTTTATGAGCCTAGCCCCGCCGACTTTTATATCTGTTAGTGCTTATGGTGCATGTAAAGTTTCGTAGGAAAAAGCTAATGAGTAATATACTAAAAACTGCTAAGCCGAAGTACGTGAAAGAAAAAGCTAAGATTTATGGGTGTAGTCACGGCCACTTTTCATGTATGAAAAGTTTCAATAAAATTTAACTTAATTTTGAGTTTACAGTGCTTGTTCCCACCACCTGCTCAAAACTTCTGGTTTCTTAGATATTTCTTAGTGATATCTGATCTAGATATATTTGTGTATCAAATTTCAGCTCTCTAGTACGAATTGTAGTTTTAACGGATAAAAATTCTTGGTTTTAAGATTTTCCCATTGGTTTACTCATCTACACTGACATGTGCTCCCTAGCGCGAACTATACCTTTAAATTTTTTAAACTCACAATTTTGTTGTGAGCAGCGATTACAATCTACCGAAGTAGATTAAGTACAAGGCTAAATTTTTATGGGAGTGAACACGCCCTATTTTTTAGATGATAGTTTAAAGTATTTTATACGTGCAACGTATGTATATGCAATGTTTCACTAAAATGGCTTAAGTTAAAAGCTGTATATTAACAGCCTCATTTATGTAACCTATTAACGCTTTACAAAGGGGTTTTGAGACATATTTTCATACAAAATTTTTCTTAAAAAGCCTTTATAAAGCCGTAATAAGTTTTATAAATAAGGCTGCAAGTTTTTAGTTTCAAACAATATTAGCGTGGCCCCACCCATTCTGGTAAAATTTGCGGGGTTTTCAGATTTTTCTAGTTGGTTTCCCACCTAGACCTTCTTGTATATCAAATTTCAGCTCCTTAGAGCAATTTTTAATTTTTATGGGCGTAACCCTCCGTTTCCACTTTTCAAATCCAAGATTTTTTTTCGACCAATGCTTATTATTCGTGTCAAGTTTCATTGCAAGCGAATAAAAATACATATGTATATAAATAGTGTATCTAAATATTCTGAGCCGTAGTCCATGAAAATGTATTGTATTAAATTGTATGAACGTGTGAACGCCCACTTTGTTAATGAAAAATTTATAGCCTTATGTTACCGCAGTATATATGCCAAATTTCAATAAAATAGCATTAAGCGCCTTATATTTGCATTTTTAATTCTTACCTTTGTGGGCGTAGCCCCGCCATCCTGGCTATATTTTCCGGGTTTTCAGATTTTTTTTAGTTGGTTGCTAGTAGATTAGTAATGGGGACCTGAGTCCTGTTTTGGGAATTCAAAACCGGGAAAAAACAAAAACGATGGCAACCCTGTTACAAATGGGGGGATTTTCATGCTGATATGGTGTGTGTGTGTGAGTTTGATTCTTTGGCCATGTGTATGTATGTATACTTGTGTGCACAGCTTTTGTTGTTATTGTAGAGAAACGTTGTGCTTACAGTGCATGGATGTATGTACGTGTGGGATGTGTATGTGTGTGTGTGTGAGTCTAATTCTTTGGTTGTGTGTGCATGTATATGTGGGTGTTTGTATGTATGTATGGGTGTGTGCGTGTGTGTGTGATTGTTATTTGATAGACTTATGGTTGCTGTTTTGAGTTATAGTTGGTATGCTTATGTAGGGTTATTGTATGTATGCATTTATGTTTGTGATCTCTGGGGGGGGGGGGGGGAAATAATCTAATAGCTGCAGAGAGTGGCAACCCTGTTGCGAATGGAAGTCGTTAGGGAATGTATTTGGTAATGTATGTATATGTTGTTGGATTAATGTATGTGATCTTATCTATTTTTGCTTTGAAGAATGTCATTGCTTGTGTGAGTTACATCAACACTTTTTCATACATATTTACAAATGCATGTATATATGTTTTTAAGGCTACTGACGTTGCTATTATGGAGATAGAAAGTATTGTGTCGGCATAGGTTTCATATATGTTCAAGTGAATTTCAGATGTTAAATGTTTTGAATCCGACCATTTTGATAAGAAGAGCTTTTCAATAGGGGTAGTGATATCTTTATTTCGGTATATTTTACTTTAATGTAACAATTATAAGAAATAGCTTTCGGAGAAATACAGCAAAAACTTATAGAAGCACCTACTTTCACGTGTCCCGATTTTTCTAGTACCTTTATATTGCAAACTGATGCTAGCGATTTTGTTCTGGGTGTTGCTGTGTATATGAATTTCATCATATATCGTAATACCAACAGAGAATTGTAGAAATGTGTGTGTGTGTGTGGGTATGTGTTTATGTGTGTGTGTGTATGTGTGTGTGTGTGTGTGTATGTTTGTGGGAAATTCAATGTGTGTATTTCTGTAGGAGCTTAGGGCTGATTGTGATTTATGAAGGGTGAAGTGTTCTAGTAATATGTAACCGGGGGAATCTGTGTGTTTGTATGTCTGTAGGAGTTTAAGGCTGACCATGATTTGGGTGGGCAGGGTTGTTGACGTAGTATGTATCCATAGGGATTTGCGGATGCGTCTGTCTATAGTATTTTAAGGCTGATCGTGATTTGAGGTAGGTGACGATGTTGTTGAGGTAAATTGGTTATGTGTATGTATGTATGTATGTATTTTTGTAAGAATTTAAGATGATTGTGATTTATTAGGGGCGAGGTGTTCTTGTAATATGTAGCCGTGAGAATCTATGTGTATAGACGTCTGTAGAAGTCTAAGACTACCTGTAATTTCAGGTAGGTGAGAGTGTTGTGTTGTTGAGATTAATCTTATATATTGTATATGTATGTATGTATGATCATGGGAATTTTTATATGTATATCTGGGGGGAGAATTTTAGGCTGGTCGTGATTTGTGAAAGGTGGGGTGTTGTTGAAATTTTCTTGGATATTTCTTATATGAATTCTGCTATGTGTGTGTATTTGCGCTAATATTTATATGTAGATAGAAATAAATTGTTTTCAGTATCAACATTTGGTACTATAAAATACTATCATATGTCTGGACTTCCCTAATCTTATTATGTTTTTATACTTACGCTTGTTTTATATTTTCTCATACTTAAATTTGTCTCGCGTTAAAGTCTGCCTATATGAAATTTGTTTATATTACAGATTTTGTTTATTTCAATCTTTGAATACATTTTTTTTTTGTCATTGATGTCGTTTGTTCTTCTTGTTGTTGGTGTTGTCGTTGTAAATATTCGTCTGTGTATAGATGCGATACATTCAGTTTTTTTTTATTTGAAAATAAAAACGTTTTAATTTTTATCTGCGTTTACTTAAAAGTTTGTGAGGATTTTCTGTTTTTAAGTAAAACTGAATTCCTGAAGATACATACTCTATAGTAATAGCAACTATAATAGAAATATTTCTTATACTTAATTTAAATTTTTTTAAAGTTGATGCAACGTTAGTAAGTTAACGTTAGAAATTTTTGGGGTACATAATTTTTTCTAACTATAGACTTTTTTCTTCACTTTCTACATTTGTTTTCGAAATCTTGCTTTGCTTTATGAAAATGTATAAACATTTTTAAATGAAACTGATCCGGCACTCCAGCTTATATACTGATAGTTTTTTTTTTCTTTGGTAGTCAACTTACTTCTTTTTTTATTTTTATTGATAAACATTTAAAATCAAAAGGGAGCTTTATATTGAAATTATTATTTTCATAATTGTTGAAAACAATCACTAGTTTTTTTTTTGTGATGAAATCATTTGAAGTTGAAGCTGATATCTTTGCTTACTGTTTTAAATTAAAATTTTATTCAATAGAATAAAAGGAGCTTTTTTCTTAAATTCTGATGCAGTTAAGATCGGATATGAGACTGAATTTAAATGTACTTTTAAATTAGTTACAATGAACAAACTTATTTTCTTGTTGAAAAGCGATCATCAGAAAACGAAGTGGTTTTCAGAGACTTTAGGTATACCCTTTCGACGGTTTCTCTAGGATACAAGATGACTTTGTTTGACGAAATTTCTGTTGCTTTATACTGATAATATGTTTACATTAATAAGGTACATATGTTTATGTTTATTTTATGAAGGGCTATTACCTATGGCTTTCATTTGACGTTCTATATGATTTTTTTTTCTCATTTTATTAAAGTTCAGCGTGTTGTGTATATATTTCTGAAATGTTTAAGTGTGCTTTGTGTGTCCATTGGACAGAGTGTACGTTTTAGTTGGTCAGTCAGTCTATATATTTATTTTTTTTTCTTCTAATGTACCACACCTTTTTCACATTTTACTACTTGAAATAGAGAATTTTTGTCTAATTTTTTTCTGGGTATCTACATACATTAGTTAAATATGTGTATGAATTTTGAAGAAAAAATTTTAAATAAAATATTGGAAAAAGAATTAATTATGTGAATGGTTTTTATTTCTTTATTAGCTTTACTTCGCTAGATCAAAAAAAAAAAATTTTTGTTTTTGCTTATTTGCAAATTCTTGTTTTCATATCGCTTAAACATATACAGTCTTGTTTTCTTTGAGAGGTTATGCACAAGACAAATTGAATTTCACAATATTATGAAATTCAATTAAATTTCATATTTTCATAAAGAGAAACAATTTAGACAATCGGATAAGTCCTTATATTTTTCACTACATACAAGTTTCTGTTATTTTATATTCGAATAGATGAATCCTAAATTTCCTTTAAAAAATAACACAAAACAAGGATAAATTTAATTTAATTTTATTTATATTAATAATACATTTTAATTTAATTTTATTTATTTTTATTATAATGATGGAAACATTTCATAATATCCAATTATTAAATTTTCTAATATACTTTTACGCAAAAAATATATTGTACATCTGCAAGTATCTGGTCCTTCCTCACACTCAGGATTATACCAAGGACAGCTTCTGAAGTGGCCTTCTGTGTTGTCTTCATCTTCCATGATACCACATTCTTCGTTCTCATCCAGCATATTTTGAAACAATTTGATCATCTCCCAATGATCAAAAAGCCTGAAGCTTTCAAAATCTCTTATAAATTGGTTTAGAGTACGTCTGATTTGACTCATTTTATTTGCTTATAAGTTAATGAATGATGATTGTTTGAAGGTTCCTTTAAGACTAATTTCCTCTTTTAAATTTTTAAAGTAGTATCTCTTGATCTATAAAATATCTATACCATCATCTATATTCCATACCTCTTTTTTTAGCACTCTATCTCTCTCTACCCCTTTTCTCTCTATAACTGTATCTTTCTGTCTATCACTTCCCCTCCACTTATTCACTATTTCACCATATTTTCGATTAGCCTTCTTGAAGTCGTCATCGCTACTTTCAAGATCATTTTCAGTTAAACATTCAAAGTGCGGAGAAGTAAATAAAAAAAAAAAATAAATAAATAAAGCAAAAATGGAGTCTACAACAAATCTAACATCAAAATTTAATTCACTAAAAAATAAAACCTTAATCCACATAAAGGAGCTTGAGACATCAACTAAATACACCATTCGAAAAGTGTCAAGAGTAACAACAAAATATGGGCCAACACTAAAAGTTGAAATGGAAAACCACATAATGTTTTAGTATAAATATATGTTTTTAAACCTCAGATAGTAGTAGGGAACTGTTCATCCGGGGGCGATTAAAATTGTTAAATTGTGGCTGAAATTGTTAAATTGTTGCTGAAATTGTTAAATTTGGGTAATTAAAATTTGAAAATTTTAAAATTCTTGAAATTTGATACCTACGAGGGTGGTTCAATAAGTCCTTTAAATAGTTTTCGAGGGTGGTTCAATAAGTCACTCTTATTTTTGTAACATAAGAAGTTTTTGTTTACATTAAGTCTATGTCTGTCTGTCTGCTTGACCGTGGAAATTTGAGTCTGTCAGTGATTTGGGTTGTGTAATAATTTCTGGGTGTCCTTTGTCGGGGTTATGGGTAATTAAACTTAAAAATTTTAATCTACGCCGGATGCCCAGTTCCCTACTACTATCTGAGGTTTAAAAACATATATTTATACTAAAATTATCTATATACTACTACAAATATGAATAGTTAAAGAAATTACATAATTTCATAATTAAAAGAATGGGTTATTATACATTTATTTTTTTCTGGTAATGAAGCTTAATACATTTCAATTATGATATTTGCTGATGTTGCATGTGGAAAGCAGAATAATATACATACATATGTACGTGTACGTGTATATTTTTGTATGGGGCGACAGAAGAATGATGACTCATTCTACTTGTGCCAAACATAAGCATAATTCTTAATACATGCATACATACATACAGACAAAGTTAAAAATATAAATAAACAAGAAGCAAAACTAGAACGACGTCAGCTCAAAATTATTTTAAGTATGGGTGCATTTAATTTATAAGATTTGTTGATTTACGCAAGTTAAAAAACGTTTTTAAGCTAATATTCTATTATGAATACAAGTTTAGCGAATTTTGCTCAAACAACATTTGAAATGCTGTTTAAAATTTTTACGAATATGGCTATAAGCATTTAATAAGAGACAATGCAAATGTAATTATAATGTTTAAGTAAGATGAGAAAAATATGAAGCATGTTTACAAGGTTCATGTTGGCAGTAATATGAATTTTGACAAGTTTTAAAAAATTTGTAGAGTGTTGGAAGGATAAATATGGATTTTTGATTATAAGCAAATATATTGAATTAAACGATTTTCGTTATAGAAAAAAAATACTGCTAATAAAAGATAGACTTTAGTTATTTCATCTGACCTGAAAACCAGACCAGCTCCTAATAAGCTGACCTGAAAATCAGACCAGCTCCTAATAAGCTGACCTGAAAATCAGACCAGCTCCTGATAAGCTGATCTGAAAACCCAGACCAGGTCCTGATAGCCTGATCTGAAAACCAGACCAGGTCCTGATAAGCTGATCTGAAAACCAGACCAGGTCCTGAAAAGCTGATCTGAAAACCAGACCAGGTCCTGAAAAGCTGATCTGAAAACCAGACCAGGTCCTGATAAGCTGATCTGAAAACCAGACCAGGTCCTGAAAAGCTGATCTGAAAACCAGACCAGGTCCTGATAAGCTGATCTGAAAACCAGACCAGGTTCTGATAAGCTGATCTGATAACCAGACCAGGTCCTGATAAGCTGATCTGATAACCAGACCAAGTCCTGATAAGCTGATCTGAAAACCAGACCAGCTCCTGAAAAGCTGATCTGAAAAACAGACCAGGTGCTAATAAGCTGATCTAATAGCTGATAAGCTGATCTAATAGCTGACACCTATTGTACTATTTGCTGTTAGCAAACGTAAATGAGATGGTGTTAAAGCAGTTGGTGTCGATAAGAAAATACCTAATGAAATATAATGGAATTTCATAATATTGTGAAATTCGATTTGTTTTGTGCAGAACCTTTCAAAGATAACAAGACTGTGCATGTTTAAGCGATATGAAAAGAAAAAACAAGAATTCGCATGAAAGAAGAAAGTAACATCAAGACAGAAGTTGAGAATATACAAGTTTAAAGACTGAGAAACCATCAGTCAAGATAGAGGCAAGTAAACAAAAAAAAAAAATTAGTAGAAGGAACAATATTACGAACTAAATAGATTTTATAAATGTTACCTGTTATTATCGACAAAATTAGATGATATAGTTATACAATATCAGAAAACGTTTAGTCATAAAAACACCTTCGTTAGAGGAGGTATAGTAGATAAAAAAATAAACTCTCTAACTGGTGAACTTTATCTTCCTGGATATTAGTATTGTGGACCTGAAACAAAACTACAAAAACGTTTAAATTGAGGTGACAAAGGAATTAATTTATTGGACTCTGCTTGTAAAGATCACGATATAGCTTATTCAAAAAATAAGGATTTAAGCATTAGACATAAAGCTGATAAAATACTTGAAAATTCAGCTTGGGATCGAGTTTTATCAAAAGATAGTAGTATTGCTGAAAAATCATTTGCCTATATGGTTACTAATGCAATGAAAGCCAAAACAAAATTTGGTATGGGTGTGGAGAAAAAGAAAAATGTTAAAAAGAACAAGATAAATGATAAAAAACTGTTTAGAACATCAATTAGAGCTGCAACAAAAATACTAAAGAAGGAAAAACCATTAGATATTAACTCAGCAATTAAAATTGCCCGAAAAACTATCAACAAATCATTAAAAGGAAGAACATCTCAAATTATAGTACCACATGCAATACGTGTCCCAAAAATTGGTGGGTTTTTGCCTCTAATACCGATTTTAACTGCTCTGGGTGCAATTGGTAGTCTAAGAACTGGAGGTGCTGCTATAGCTAAAGCTGTTAATGCAACACAGAATGCAAAAAATCAACTTGATGAAGCAATTAGACATAAGAGAGCGATGGAATCTATAGCAGTTGGAAAGGGACATTACTTAAAACCATATAAAAAGTGTTATGGTTTAGTTTACAAAGAGGAATCAAAAAACTCTTAGAGGCGCTACGAACAGACCACTATCTGATGTGGACATAAACCGTTTCTCTATAAATATTCCATATTTTAGAGGAGTTTTCATATTGAATACTATACCAAAACGAACAAAGAAAATAGAATGTGGAATAATCAATTTAGACGTATCAATAGGACCTGGTACACATTGGGTAGCATATTATAAAAACAACAATGAAAAAGAATATTTCGACAGCTTTGGAAACTTACAACCTCCTTCGGAAGTAGTCAAATATCTTGGTAGAAATATAAAATACAACTATAATCAACATCAGAATTTCAATACATTTACCTGTGGTCATTTATGTCTTAAATTTCTTTATGAAATAACTGAAAATATTAAATAAAAAAGCACAAACATGTATATTTTACAAAACTCTTTCATGTATTTTTATTTATAATTTAAAATACAAAATTATTATATATTATTGCCAAATTGGAAATTGGGAATTTTGAATTAGAAATTCACTCAGCTCGCTTTCAACAATTAAGATTTGTTCACCTTCTCTACTTAAGCAATATGATCCGCTCGAGAGTTCTTTAATTTCAGCATCGGTTAAAGCATTATATCGCTTTGGGAGGAACATTATGTGGTTTTCCATTTCAACTTTTAGTGTTGGCCCATATTTTGTTGTTACTCTTGACACTTTTCGAATGGTGTATTTAGTTGATGTCTCAATGATGAATTAAATTTTGATGTTAGATTTGTTGTAGACTCCATTTTTGCTTTATTTATTTATTTTTTTTTATTTACTTCTCCGCACTTTGAATGTTTAACTGAAAATGATCTTGAAAGTAGCGATGACGACTTCAAGAAGGCTAATCGAAAATGTGGTGAAATAGTGAATAAGTGGAGGGGTAGTGATAGACAGAAAGAGACAGTTATATTCAAACAATCATCATTCATTAACTTATAAGCAAATAAAATGAGTCAAATCAGACGTACTCTAAACCAATTTATAAGAGATTTTGAAAGCTTTAGGCTTTTTGATCATTGGGAGATGATCAAATTTTTTCAAAATATGCTGGATGAGAACGAAGAATATGGTATCATGGAAGATGAAGGCAACACAGAAGGCCACTTCAGAAGCTGTCCTTGGTATAATCCTAAGTGTGAGAAAGGACCAGATACTTGCAGATGTACAATATATTTTTTGCGTAAAAGTATATTAGAAAATTTAATAATTGAATATTATGAAATGTTTCCATCATTATAATAAAAATAAATAAAATTAAATTAAAATGTTTTATTAATATAAATAAAATTAAATTAAATTTATCCTTGTTTTGTGTTATTTTTTAAAGGAAATTTAGGATTCATCTATTCGAATATAAAATAACAGAAACTTGTATGTAGTGAAAAATATAAGGACTTATCCGATTGTCTAAATTGTTTCTCTTTATGAAAATATGAAATTTAATGGAATTTCATAATATTGTGAAATTCAATTTGTCTTGTGCATAACCTCTCAAAGAAAACAAGACTGTACATGTTTAAGCATCATGAAAACAAGACTGTGCATGTCTAAGCATCATGAAAACAAGACTGTGCATGTCTAAGCGATATGAAAACAAGACTGTACATGTTTAAGCGACATGAAAACAAGAATTTGCAAATAAGCAAAAACAAAAATTTTTTTGATCTAGCGAAGTAAAGCTAATAAAGAAATAAAAACCATTCACATAATTAATTCTTTTTCCAATATTTTATTTAAAATTTTTTCTTAAAAATTCATACACATATTTAACTAATGTATGTAGATACCCAGAAAAAAATTAGACAAAAATTCTCTATTTCAAGTAGTAAAATGTGAAAAAGGTGTGGTACATTAGAAGAAAAAAAAATAAATATATAGACTGACTGACCAACTAAAACGTACACTCTGTCCAATGGACACACAAAGCACACTTAAACATTTCAGAAATATATACACAACACGCTGAACTTTAATAAAATGAGAAAAAAAAATCATATAGAACGTCAAATGAAAGCCATAGGTAATAGCCCTTCATAAAATAAACATAAACATATGTACCTTATTAATGTAAACATATTATCAGTATAAAGCAACAGAAATTTCGTCAAACAAAGTCATCTTGTATCCTAGAGAAACCGTCGAAAGGGTATACCTAAAGTCTCTGAAAACCACTTCGTTTTCTGATGATCGCTTTTCAACAAGAAAATAAGTTTGTTCATTGTGACTAATTTAAAAGTACATTTAAATTCAGTCTCATATCCGATCTTAACTGCATCAGAATTTAAGAAAAAAGCTCCTTTTATTCTATTGAATAAAATTTTAATTTAAAACAGTAAGCAAAGATATCAGCTTCAACTTCAAATGATTTCATCACAAAAAAAAAACTAGTGATTGTTTTCAACAATTATGAAAATAATAATTTCAATATAAAGCTCCCTTTTGATTTTAAATGTTTATCAATAAAAATAAAAAAAGAAGTAAGTTGACTACCAAAGAAAAAAAAAACTATCAGTATATAAGCTGGAGTGCCGGATCAGTTTCATTTAAAAATGTTTATACATTTTCATAAAGCAAAGCAAGATTTCGAAAACAAATGTAGAAAGTGAAGAAAAAAGTCTATAGTTAGAAAAAATTATGTACCCCAAAAATTTCTAACGTTAACTTACTAACGTTGCATCAACTTTAAAAAAATTTAAATTAAGTATAAGAAATATTTCTATTATAGTTGCTATTACTATATATTACTATCTTCAGGAATTCAGTTTTACTTAAAAACAGAAAATCCTCACAAACTTTTAAGTAAACGCAGATAAAAATTAAAACGTTTTTATTTTCAAATAAAAAAAAACTGAATATATCGCATCTATACACAGACGAATATTTACAACGGCAGCACCAACGACAAGAAGAACAAACGACATCAATGACAAAAAAAAAATGTATTCAAAGATTGAAATAAACAAAATCTGTAATATAAACAAATTTCATACAGGCAGACTTTAACGCGAGACAAATTTAAGTATGAGAAAATATAAAACAAGCGTAAGTATAAAAACATAATAAGATTAGGGAAGTCCAGACATATGATAGTATTTTATAGTACCAAATGTTGATACTGAAAACAATTTATTTCTATCTACATATAAATATTAGCGCAAATACACACACATAGCAGAATTCATATAAGAAATATCCAAGAAAATTTCAACAACACCCCACCTTTCACAAATCACGACCAGCCTAAAATTCTCCCCCCAGATATACATATAAAAATTCCCATGATCATACATACATACATATACAATATATAAGATTAATCTCAACAACACAACACTCTCACCTACCTGAAATTACAGGTAGTCTTAAACTTCTACAGACGTCTATACACATAGATTCTCACGGCTACATATTAAAAGAACACCTCGCCCCTAATAAATCACAATCATCTTAAATTCTTACATACATACACATAACCAATTTACCTCAACAACATCCTCACCTACCTCAAATCACGATCAGCCTTAAACTACTATAGACAGACGCATCCACAAATCCCTATGGATACATATTACGTCAACAACCCTGCCCACCCAAATCATGGTCAGCCTTAAACTCCTACAGACATACAAACACACAGATTCCCCCGGTTACATATTACTAGAACACCTCACTCCTCATAAATCACAATCAGCCCTAAGCTCCTACAGAAATACACACATTGAAATTCCTACAAACATATACACACACACACACACACACACACATATACACACACACACATAAACACATACCCACACACACACACATTTCTACAATTCTCTGTTGGTATTACGATATATGATGAAATTCATATACACAGCAACACCCAGAACAAAATCGCTAGCATCAGTTTGCAATATAAAGGTACTAGAAAAATCGGGACACGTGAAAGTAGGTGCTTCTATAAGTTTTTGCTGTATTTCTCCGAAAGCTATTTCTTATAATTGTTACATTAAAGTAAAATATACCGAAATAAAGATATCACTACCCCCATTGAAAAGCTCTTCTTATCAAAATGGTCGGATTCAAAACATTTAACATCTGAAATTCACTTGAACATATATGAAACCTATGCCGACACAATATTTTTTATCTCCATAATAGCAACGTCAATAGCCTTAAAAACATATATACATGCATTTGTAAATATGTATTAAAAAGTGTTGATGTAACTCACACAAGCAATGACATTCTTCAAAGCAAAAATAGATAAGATCACATACATTAATCCAACAACATATACATACATTACCAAATACATTCCCTAACGACTTCCATTCGCAACAGGGTTGCCACTCTCTGCAGCTATTAGATTATTTCCCCCCCAGAGATCACAAACATAAATGCATACATACAATAACCCTACATAAGCATGCCAACTATAACTCAAAACAGCAACCATAAGTCTATCAAATAACAATCACACACACACGCACACACCCATGCATACATACAAACACCCACATATACATGCACACACAACCAAAGAATTAGACTCACACACACACATATACACATCCCACACGTACATACATCCATGCACTGTAAGCAAAACGTTTCTCTACAATAACAACAAAAGCTGTGCACACAAGTATACATACATACACATGGCCAAAGAATCAAACTCACACACACACACACCATATCAGCATGAAAATCCCCCCATTTGTAACAGGGTTGCCATCGTTTTTGTTTTTTCCCGGTTTTGAATTCCCAAAATAGGACTCAGGTCCCCATTACTAATCTACTGTTGCTCACTTCGACCTGGCTCTGTATCGAATTTCAGCTCACAAGAACAATTTTTAATTTTTATAGGCGTAGCCCCGACCTCTGGCTAAAATTTCTAGGTTTCAGACTTTTCTGGTCTATTTGTGTACCAAATTTCAGATCTCTAGCTATAGCGGAAGTGCTTCATAATATTGATGAGTGAGTCAGTGAGTATGTCTTAAAATATGCACTTTTTGCACCTCCATATCTCCGGAACCTTTCATTGTAAAACTTTCAAACTTTGCATGAATTAATTATGGTTTATGGTTTAAATTTTATAATTTTATGATTGCGGGGAACAAAGTTAAAATTCATTTATATCGATAGCTATATTAACATTCATATTAATTTAATTTGTACTTATAAAACTTGCAAAGAAAAAATAACAGAAAGCTTAATATACAAAAGTATAAAAAATTTTCAACCAAAGTTTACCATTTCAAATATTTCAGAATCGAAATCTTCGGATTCATCAGCCTCAGAAATTTTGTTGTACATAGTGCTTGTATTAAAAAGCTTTAGTATATCAGCAGAAGGATTAATTTGTCAAAACAAATGGAATTATTTTTAAAGTGTGTTTATTCTAATAAGTGCTTCCAATAAGTCATATTTCATTTTGTTACGTATCCTTGTTTTGGTAGTGTTCATTATATTGGTTAATCTGCCTAGATACTTCTTCTTTATTAGGTATAGAATTCATTCACTATGAATAGAAACACACATTTTTAGACTTGCCAGATGCACATTTCTTAGCTCAAAGATCATTCTTGTTACCATAAGTTATAATAAAAATCCCAAACAATTTGGTTATCATCCCCAACAAATCCCCAGATCCCCAACAAGAAATATTCATCCTCAATCTTGAAAAAAAGTCCCCAATTTGAGGACAAATCCCCTAAACTGACAACACTGACGACGAGTTGAATCACATGCCTCGCTCTCTGAATCATGTTTGTGAATCATGCCGTTTAACCTACGTCTTCTTTCTTCGCGTGAAGCGTGCCAATTTAGTGCTTTTCGCACTAGATTTAGTGCTTTTCGCACTAGATTTAGTGCTTTAAGCACTACATTTAGTGCTTTTAAATTCATAACAGTCCGGAATTTTTCAACTAGATGTTTTAAAAAAAAGGCCCTAAATTTGTGCTTTTTCGCCTTTGCTTTTAGTACGTTTTACAAATCCACTAAATACTAATTTGTGATAGTCTGTTGGCTTTTAACAAAACACCAAATAATAATTTTCCACTTTTCTATCTGATTGCACCCCTTTTAGATACGCAAAGTATCTTTTGCAGAATGTTAATTTAGCTGGGTTAAATGCAGAGAAAGAACAACTTTCTCTTTCACAGTGAGAAAAAATTGCTATTACGTACATAAATGGAAAAATTTGCTCAGAACTGATCGATTTTGGATTGAAGTTTATAACTATAGAAATTCTTCTAATGATAATCCATTTCTGAAATTGTCAATATTTGCTCTAAGACTATTAACATTTCCATGTTCAAGTGCTGAGGTGGAAAGAAATTTTAGCGCTAATAACTATTTTAAAAGTAAGTTAGAAATAGAATATTAATTTTTAACACATCAAATTATTTGATTCATATAAAATACGGTCTAAAAAGAAAAGACTTAAGTTATTCAGAATGTAACATACATCTGTAAAAATTAGTTCAGATGAAACACCTTAAAAATAAAATTGTTTTATTAAAACAGTTTTAGGATTAGTATAATTATATATCTTATATATATGTAAATACGGCACACATTTTTTGTCGTACACTTTTAAGTATCTTATTTTCCACCAGTATTAGCGAAATATATATGGTTTAAAAGGTATTTTTGTGTAGATATGCACAAAATTTCTTGGCTCAAAAGTAGTAAAACCCGATTTAAATTTGCTTGAAAAAGAGGAAACTTTCTTCTTTGCTTGTTTTCTATGCATATATTTATAATAAATAAAAACATACTAGGTGTCATCTGGTCTAATTTAGACCACCGAGCGATCCTAGTTAATATAAATATACCAGCTACACACGGTGTGCCTCGCTACCCCCATCGTCTTGTCAATTTAATTTTTTTATTGATTTGAAAATGTTGGAGGGGCAGAAATTAGATACATTAAGTACAGAGCCTATTCCTTCTTATAAATGAACGGACAACTATACTTTAAATTTCAATAAAATCGATTTCAAAGATTCGATGGAGCAGGACTCATCCCTTGCCCCTTGCTTGTCTTACTTATAAGAAAGTACATACAGTATGTCTCCTAGTTTAGAGAATGTCTAGGGCCATTTTATGACTCTTTAGACGCAAATCTATAAACTTCATTAAAATCGGTTGGATTGATTCTGAGAGGCAGAAATTTTCCCCTGTCAACCTCCTGGTCCTACTTTTGAAAAATTACATAGCCTTTGTGAATTTTTAGATGCAGACCTACCTATGTTATGCATTTCATTAAAATCGTTTCGTTTCGGAGGCAGAAATTTCCCCCTATTGTCCTCCTGTTGTAAATTTTCATAGCATATGGGAATTTTTAGACTCAGATCTATCTATCTATGTTGTAAACTTCATTAAAATCGGTTTGAACGTTCCGAAGGGGCAAATATTTCCCCTCTTGCCCTCCTGCTCCTAGTTCAAAAAACATAGCCTATGTGAATTTCTTAGATGCAGATCTGTCTATGGTCAAAGTTTCATTGAAATCGTTTTAATTGTTTCGGAGAGGTCCTAGTCCTACTTCTGAAAATTTTCATATCCTATGTGAATTTTTATATGCAGATCTATCTATGTTATAAATTTCTTTAAAATCGGTTAAAACTTTTCAGAGGGGCAGATATTTCCCTTATCGCCCCCTGCTCTTAGTTTTAAAAATGTACACATCCTATGTGACTTTTTTTATTCAGATCTATCTTTGTTCTAAATTGCATTAAAATCGGCTTGATCATTTTGGAGGGGCAGAAATTTCCGTATCGCCCTCCTGGCTCTAGTTAAAAAAAAAGTAATACCCTCAAACCTTCACGGAGTTGCACAAACTACGTGCACTAAGTTTTATCGCGATCGGATTAGCGGTTTGGCGGCACATAAGGGTTATACAAACTGTAAAATGTTTGTTTTATTGGTTCAAATAAAAGAGGGTTTTTAAATTTTATTTGCTTTCCTGAGCTCAGCTAGGAGCTCTTAAGAAAGTTGTTTAATAATTGTAATTCTTAAACTAACTATGAGAATAGTGCTTCACCTATCTTAACCTAAGAGGGAAAAGAAAAGGTATATGCTTACTAGGCAAAATGTTCCTTTTAGTTTCTCAATGTAGACGTGAGGCGTGTGTCTGATAAGTAATTAGTAAAACATAGATTTTGTATTGTTTATATAAACACATATGGTTATTAAATGTGATTTATTCAAGTGCTTTATGCTGCGGCCTTTGATCGGACTTGTGAGTGTCAAATGGCCGTTGTACAAAATACATATTTATGTTGCAATCTGTCAATGCATTTATCTAACACTTCATGCAGCGGTATTTGCCCGAATGTATGAGTGTCAAATGTCCATTGCACAAAATAATTTCAATGCAATTGGATGTTATGTATGTTGCGGTCAATTTAACTTTAAATGTTTCTATACAATGTTGGTGTACGACCAACAGAACCAGTGTACGAAAATAAACTGTACATTATTGAATGTAATATACATGGGGTAAGATATGACATCTATCTACTTTGTGTATGTTTCAATATACACTAAACGATAAGAAAGAATCACAATGATTTTTCAACTCAAGTAATATGCCTTATAAAGCACTCAGCTTGACGGCCTATAGCATTGAAATTAAAATTCTTGTGTAAAACTATGTGTAAATACACTATATTTTAGTGTTTTTTGTCTTTGCTTATGAAGCACTAAGACTGTAACTTGGAGCCTACATGTTCAACATTTTCTTAAATTTTTGTTTCAAAGTTCAATACATTCACACTTTTTTACTATCACATTCAATTGAATTGAATACCAGCTGGAATTCAATTTTTTTTCAACGCTTCATTCAATTTATCTTTCAATTTAACAACTGTTTTAAAATAATGTTTGTGTTTGTAAAAAATTTAAGACAGAAGTAATTTTATTTGCTGAAATAAAATATGTAGGCCAAAATTTTTAATTGTTTTCTGGACGACGGCATTTTGAACATAAAATTGGTAATCCAATTGCTTGCAGCCTACGTCACAACTTCAATTTTAGCAAATTTTGACAAGGCATACGTGTGAAAAAATTGAAAGCAATTTATTGAACGTGTAGACGCAAGATAAATATATGTACATCCAGCGTGACCGTTTGACCGACTTAAGTGGCAAATTGCCACTTTTTCGACTGCCTTTCCACTTTTTCAACTGCCTTGCCACTTTTTGTACCCCTTTTTTTAGGGTGAGTTATATGAAAACTACATTAAAAATAAAGAGTTTAGTGTAGTTTTCTCGATTTTTTTTTTAATTTTTCCCCCTTTTTTTGATAAATCCCCTATTTGGTGCCACTTTGTGAAAAATGTCATCAGTCACCCTGTGTACATCCATTCATGAATGCATGTATGAATGCATGCATGTTCATATAAAGATGTGCAATTAAAAAAAAAAAAGTTGTTGTTTGTTTTCGTTGGGAGGAAAATAACTAGGAGAGACAATTATTGAGAGTATAAACATTATTGGCATTTTAGCATTTTCAGTGCCAGATCTAGCATTTTCATTAGTTAAAAAGTATTCAACTTTAAAAAAATTCTGCTAAATGCTTTTCTGGCAGAATTTGTTGACAATAAAAAATTTTAATTTGGTAAAAATATTCTTCTGCGTAAAGGTTCCCTTCCCTGATGATCTGAACTAGCAACAATTAAATCCGCATAGGATCCCAAGAACAGCTCAATAATAAATTTCAATATATTTTTAATAAAAAAATATTTTAATGAATAAGTATTTAAATTATATTTTGAGATTATTAGTTGGTTAAAAAAATTTTAAACGTAATTGTAACATATCCAAAAATGACCAATTATTAACTATTATATATATGTATCTGCTATAAAAATACCTGTAAATACTAATAAGTTTATATAAACATGAAATTCAAAGCTATTTCAATAATTTTCTTCATTTAAATCTGGCATTATACTTTTGTTCTGTAGAACATTTTAGCAGAATTTTTTGACCGATTTAGCATTCTCTCATCATCGTTTTCTGGCAACACTAAGTATAAAGCACACACATTAAAACATCAGTGTTGCCGAATTCTGCGATATTATCTATAAATGGAACAAAGCAATTTTTCCTCAACTATATTTGAATTATAAGATATTTATGTAATTTTATTATAATTTTGCTTCAACATTATTGTATGCTCGAACTACTAAGTGGAAGGAATATGCTAGTTTATACTTTGATAATCAAGTTGCATACCTACATATTTTGTACACATTTCGTGTTAAATTGAAAAATTATATGGAATGTTTTTTAATTAATTTTTTAAATTTTTTTTTTCATTTTTTGAATTATTGTTTAATACTTTTACATATATTAATGTTTTAAATGGATTTCTTAAACTAATTTTTATAAAAACTTATATTTTACTTGAAGGCTACATAGTTATGTGTATTTTACAAAATGTTTTCTTCGTATCAAAAACAAACTTAAAATGTAGACTCTACTTTGACAATCTCGCCAAAAAGCCACAAACATAATGGACAAAAGAAGTAACTCTGGGACACTTAACCCCACGCTTCCTTCTTGGTTAAGAGCCGAAAAGTACACATGTTGAAAATTCATTATGAATATTTTTCTATATATGTACATATACATACATATATGTATGTATAACCCTATATGTATGTGTGTGGACATACACATTTAATTAATTTAATAATAATTAAACGTATGTATATATATATATATATATATATATATATATATATATATATATATATATATATATATATATATATATATATATATATATATATATATATATATATATATATATATTTATATATATTTATATTTATATACATATTTTATATATTTTTATTACTAAAATAATATTGCGCGCAAGATATATCATTGGGAGAATGACGCCCAAATAAAGTTATATGTACATGTATAGAAGCATTTATGTGTTTAAATAATTGTTTGTCTTATATACATATATGTAGAATTGAATTTCAAAACTCGCTACATGCAATGTTAAAAAAAAAGTAAGCCTGCCATTTACAGTTTATATCATTCCGTTATTTTGTTGGATAGGCACATGTACTATTTGCAAAAGAAAAAATATTTTACTTAAAACATATGTATGTACATGTATAGCAGCTTAAAACATGTATAGCAGGGGCGAGTTTTTAAACTAGACACTTATTGCAGTGTTTTGGAATTAAATTTTCTTCAAGTATAAAGTTGTGTTTCTCGCAAATTGTTTTAGTTTGTTCTACTTCTTGGTCTAAGGGCGTTCAAGAGTAGAATGGATCAATATTATTTTTATTATTACTATGATGCTTTCTAAAACATCAGATTAAAAATTTAAACTTTCTATTACTCGCAAATCTACACCAAAATTGACACTATGTTTTTTCGGTTTTTAATCATTTATAGTGTTTTTCTAATGATTTTGGGAGCTACTCTAAACAAATAGTGCTCCACCCAACAATTTTTTTTAGAATTTTTTAAATTTATGCGCAACGGAAAGTATGAAAACTACACAAAGCAAAAAAAGGTACACATTAGGCTGGTTATGGCTGAAAAAGGAGAGTTTTGTTCTTGTCCATGCAAGCAAGAAGTTTTTTTTTTCTCACTAGACAATGCAAAGAAAGAGTTTTGGAACTCCCTCCAATTCTTAATGTAATTTTCAGTAATCATTAAGCGATTTGCTAGTTTTTTACTTCAGATACTAAAGCTGCACGCTGTTATTTCTCAAAAGTCACTTCTATCGTGATTTATTTATATTATACATACAATCAATGTACATACTTATGTACATATGTATGTAAGTTAACACATTTCCCATTTAAACTCCGCTACTGCTAACAAAATACACGCGCACAAAATCTTCCCACAAACAACAAGGAATTTGCTGACAACATGTCTACGATACAACATACTTTTGCGTAATTCCAGGAAAAACATCAGGTGATGTGGTGCAACGATAAATTAAATAATAATTAAAATATAATGCAGTCTTAGTTTTAAGTCAGTGTTAATCAGTGTTGTCAACTTTGAAATTTCAAAACGCACCAAAATGGAGAAAAAAACGCGCCATTTACAAAAAAACGCACCAAGCTTAGAATTCCTTTTTTTAGTTTAAAATGTTTATTGAATTAATTTTCAATATAAACTATAATATAAATTTTTTGTGTTAAAATTAAGACAGGCCTCTACAGTTCAGTGTTAAAAAAATAAAACCTAAAAAAACATAACAAATTTGTTTGTAATACTACATAGATAATATTTTTTTTAATTTCATAAATTCTGTACAAAACTTTTTAAAGATTACTGGAAAGATTCAAAACTAATAAAAACTCAGTATTTATCATTTTAATCAAACATTTTTAAAATTTTTTATCAGAAGTTTAATATATTGATATTAAAAATATAACAATAAAAACAAACAGCCATTTACAAAATATGTACATAATTTATAAGTCATACGCATTTTTGATTCGATATAGCAAAATAAATTTATATTAATCGAGACTAGTACAACTCTAAATCAAACTGTTGCATAATAAAAAAATATTTTTGTATTAGTTCAAATATAGTCTAATAAATATCTCGACCAGAAAAATATATAACTTACACCGCTTTCATAATTGAGGGCACATACATACATATGTGTGCATTCATTCGTACAAGATGATAAATTTTTGTACATTAATTTTCTAAATTCTAAATTCTTTTTAAAAAGAGATCAAAAAACTATTATTCCTAATTAATATATCTAATATTTTCATCATTATTGTTATCATCAAGCCATAAAACAGATTTCATTTCAAATTGTGATATGTTGTAAATATCATTACTATTAATATGGTAATTAACAGCATCAGGAAATTCGTAAGTTTCACAACAAGAATTTTCCGGTTTTAAGCCATTGTTGTGTTAAATTTGCGTTGGTGCTACCAAAAATTAAAAAAAAACGCACCGAAATTTAAAAAAAAAGCGCACCACGCACCAATTAAAGAATTTTTCGCACAAAAAATTTCAAAAAGCACCCAAAATGGTGCGAAACGCACCAAGTTGACAACGCTGGTGTTAATTCAACAATCAGTAAATAAAGGAGCATAAGCTCCCAAAAAAATATTTTTTTAATTAAAATAAACATATAAAGTTTTAATTGGCACCGGAGCAGGGACCAACGGCACGTTAAGTAAACAATCTGAAAACAAAAAGTAAGATTCGCGTGTACCAAAAAGAGTAAATCCCTGAAAATAAAAAGTAAGGGAAAAACGAATACAAATTATAAAAGTGAACACAAATTTGAAAAGTAAACACTAATTAGAAAAGTGAACACAAGTTAAAAGTGAACACTAACTTTTGGAGCAAGCGGCTTAACGACAAGTGGTTTGGAAATTAGCGACGAGGAAGGTCCCAAGTACAAGCAGGAAAAGGAGAAACTGGATACGTTCAACAAACCATAACCTCAGCGTTGGTATTGTTTAGTTTAAGATTCATCGTTTTTTTGTAAGTAATTTTTATTTAATTTGAAAAAAAGAAAAAGTTTTTAAGTTAACGTAATTAATGTGAAAAAACTTAAACCAAGTTAAAGATAGAAAGATTTTTTTTTTGAAGTATAAAATTTTTAAGAACAAACAAAAGAGAGTTAAAGAATTTATTTAAATCTTAATATTGTAAGAGATAAAATAATCTATTGAATATATGAAGTAAAATTGCTAAATTGAAATATAAGGTAAAATAATAAATAAAAGAAATAAAAGGTAAAAGAATATATCAAAGCATTAAATTGATGACTGAAATCTAAAACATATTCTATATTTTTGCAATATCAAAAAATATAAACGACTAACAAATAAATAAATAAATAAACAGCTGTTGCGATCCTTACGAGGCCCTCCAATAGCAATTATAATAATAATAAAATATATAACAAAAGTAACAAAACAATAGGAAAGCCAGCATAATTTTTTTTTCGAAATGGAACAGGAGATCATTAAACAATTAAATCAGATGAGAATAGGGGAGAACCAAAACGTACAGCCGACCACTTCTCGACAAATACCAGTACCGACCACCCAACCATCCACTTTAATGAATTAGACCGCACACCAGACATGGTTAAACGCCGCAAGACAGTAGATAGGATATTAGAAGCATATGCAAATTTCAGAGGCACTCCGATGTATTTTGATATACTTCACACAATAAGATATAAAATTGTCGGGGAAGCCGACACCACACTAGAATCTTATCGAACGCCATTAGATTGGGCACAAATAAAAAAATGCCTTATGCTACAATATTCTGACAAGCGAGATATTGGTACTCTTGAGTACCAAATGACTAGCTTGACTCAAAAACATCGAGATATAGCCACTTTCTATCAGGAGGTATACCAATATCTGTCTCATTTTGGACAAGGTGCCCTGCCTAGACATTAGCGAGGAGTCGATTCGTGCCATGACTAACTCCTATAGAGAAAAGGCTCTAGACACTTTTATTCGCGGACAAATGATGATTTGCCGCGATTGTTGAGTATCCGTGAACCGGCTACACTACCACAGATGCTGGACTTGTGACATAAAGTAGATAATATGACATTTAGGCTTAACTACGCCCAGGGCATACATAGGCGTAATGTAAACGCAACACTACATAAGCCTTCATGGCAAGGAACAAATTTTAAGGGATCCCACTTTTATCCCGAATTGGCTTATATGCCACCTGCACCCCATCGATTCCATCGTGCTAACCAACAATACAATCAGTCATACAACTGCCCTAATATTTTTCCACCAAATCAAATAATGCAGCCTAATTACAATAGATTCGGTAATAATCAACCTAGTTATAATAAATTCAGTAATAATCAACCTAATTATAGTAGATTCAATAACAACATAGACAACAGATTTAACAACTACCGGCCATTCGGACACAATTTCAATACAAACTCTTCTCCAAAACCAGTGCCAATGGAAATAGATAGATCAAGTCAATTCAGGCACAATAACTATCGAACCGAACCAACAATGAACTACAATAATAAAGGTCCTCCTAATATCCGGATGAACCACGATGTGACACTTCGATGAAGAAACTGAAAATCCTGCACAATCCAATGTAGACCCTAACAACATTTTTTCTGAACACGAGTGTTTTTTGGAAAATAATGTTTTGCCAGGCAATGACGCCCACAAGTTTACGATAATGTTAATTTTTTAGAATACACAACGTCTTCGCTTCCATGTTTTGAATACATGACTAAATGCGGAGACAAGGTAGACTTTCTTATTGATACAGGCTCAAATAAAAACTATATCCAATCAACCCGTATTATGAATCCAATTAAAAATGAAAAATTGTTTAAGGTATCTTCCGTTGCAGGTGACATAGAAATAACTCAACATACGTTTATAAGCATTTTTGGACCACAGATTAAAAAATTTAAATTTTACATCCTACCTACATATTCTTCATTTCATGGAATAGTAGGCAACGACACATTAAAAGAATTAAGGGCTACTATCCATACCGATAAAAGCTTTATGACAATATCTCCAGGAATAAAAATTCCTCACAACCTTAGTGAAGGGTGAAATCCGTACCACCACGGATACCCCAGCTTATTCGAAGCCTTACCCATACCCAATTTCACTAAAAGAAGAAGTCGAACGACAAGTCGGAGAACTCCTTGCCAATGGAATAATTAGGAAATCAAAACCACCGTGAAATTTACCTGTCTTGATAGTCAACAAAAATGCTGAAAGTTCTGGTGAAAAAAAGTATCGTATGATAGTAGATTATCGAAAACTTAATTCGGTCACTATACCAGATCGATATCCAATTCCCGAAATTAACGAGGTACTTTCAAATCTCGATGAGAATAAGTTATTCACAGTCATAGATTTGAAAAGCGGATTTCATCAGATACCCCTCCGTGAGTCGGACGTGGAGAAAACCGCATTCTCAGTGAATAATGGAAAATACGAATTTTTGCGTGTACCATTCGGACTCAAGAACGCGCCGTCAATATTTCAGCGAGCCTTAGATGACATTCTTCGTCAGCATATAGGCAAAAGATGCTACGTATACAACGATAACGTAATAATATTCGGGAAAAACGAGGAAGAGCATCTACACAATTTAGAAGTATTGTTCAAGACTCTAGAGAACGCCAATATGAAAATACAAATGGACAAATGTGCGTTTCTGAAAGAAGAGGTAGAATTTTTGGGATACGTTGTCAGTGCGTAAGGAATAAAAACAAATACAAGAAAGTAAAAGCTATTTCAAGAATGCCACCTCCTGGAAATTTGAAGGATCTTCGGTCATTCCTTGGAATGGTAGGCTATTATCTTAGGTTCATTAAGGACTACGCAAAAATCGCTAAACCACTTACTGCGTTGTTGAGAGGTGAATGTGGCAAGATTTCGAAACACGCATCGCGAAATAAATTGATTACTCTGAATAAAGAGACACTGGATTCTTTTAATAAAATAAAAACTATTTTGATGTCAAGAGATATCATACTTTCGCACCAAAATTTCGAAAAAGACTTGGAGCTTACCACCGATGCTTCTGATTACGCAATCGGCGTGGTACTTTCACAAAACCATAGGCCAATAACATTAATTTCCAGAACCCTCAGCAAGACCGAGGAAAATTACGCCGTAAATGAAAAGGAAATGTTGGCTATTATATGGTTACTAAATTCTCTTAGAAATTATTTATACGGTTCGAGAAAAATATATACTGATCAAGGATATACTGATCATCAACCCCTTACATACGCCTTAAGTTCTAAAATTACCAACTCCAAAATGAAAAGATGGAAATCAATTTTGGAGGAGTACAACTACGAGTTGAAATATAAACCAGGATATTCTAATGTAGTAGCTGATGCATTATCAAGAATACCCCTTCAAATAAATTCACTTACATTCACAGCTCACAGCACAGAGAGTTCACCACATGAGTTAATACGTTGTTCCGAAATACCAATTAATGTATTTAAGAACCAAATATTCTTCAAGCAGTCCGAAACTTCATCATATCAGTTTAAAATAGTTTTTCCCACAGTTCATAGACACATAATCACAGAACCACTATACAATGAGCAAATCCTCTCATCGCATCTAAAACGATATCTTAATCCATCCCTTATTAACGCTATTTATACAGAAGAAAGAATAATGGGTATTATTCAAAATTTTTATCCACAACATTTCAGTAACTACAAAACTTACTATACTCAAAAGGATGTCAAGGACATTACTAACGAACAGGATCAAGATCATTTGCATGCTCATAGAAATGCAATAGAAAATAAATCACAAATCTTAGAAGAAAACTTTTTTCCAGGTAACTCAGCAAAATAAAAAATATTATAGCAAAATGTGCGACATGCAAAGAAATTAAATATGATCGACACCCCAATAAGCCCAAACTAGGAGAAATACCACTACCAACATACCCCGGTCATACTGTTCACATAGACTTATTATTGACAGAAGGAAAGGTAGTATTAACCGCTCTTGATAAGTTCACAAAATACGCCCAGACAAAGATATTAAAGAGTAGATCAATTGAGGATGTTAGGAAGCCACTTAGGGAAATAATATTTAGTTTTGACGTACCCAAGTGCATAATAATAGATAATGAGCCCTCACTAAACTCAGCTGCAATTAAATTTATGATGGCAGACGAATTAAGGATAGAAGTTTATACGACACCACCATATAAAGGATAAGCTAACGGACAAGTAGAAACGTTTTATTCAACCATAATAGAAATAATGAGATGCACTAGAGAAAATAGAGGACATAGAGATTTCGAGGAACTGTTGGAAAGAGCAGTTTCCAAGTACAACCATAGTATCCATTCGGTAACAAAAAAGAAACCAGTAGACCTATTTTTTGGACGACAGGTTAGATTCACACCAGACGATATAGAAAGGACCAGACGCGACAATCTAGAAAAGTTAGCAAAAAACAGCAAAAAGATATTCAATTCCACAATAAAAACAGACAAGAACTTAAATCCTATTTGCCAGGACAAATAATTTTTGTCCTGCAGAACAGAAGATTACGTACTAAACTTTCGAAAACATATACAAAAGAAGTAGTTAAAGAGAACAGAAATAGAACTGTTCTGACGGAAAAGGGACAAGTTATACATAAAAGTAGAACACGTAACTAAATAAATACAATATAAAATTTTTCTTTATACACAGATTGACTACCTCATTGTGCTACGCGGACATTCAGATTTTGTATTACTCAAATCCACAACTGATAACCATAGAAAAAGGAACAGCTAGAGTGCAAACAGGATATTTCAAGATAATTCATGAAATAGACATCACATTTTACTTAGACATAATAGAAAATATTGAGAGAACAATACACGCATCTGCAATCCGACGAAATCCTCATTACCCTTTCATATTATTGCTAATATCACAAATAAAAACACATCTAAATAACTTGCATGTGATGAGACTAAAAAGGTCCTTAGACTTTATAGGCAGTGCATGGAAGTGGATAGCAGGTAATCCTGATAACCATGACCATCAAATTGTTCTAAATAAATTTAATACTGTTTTGGAAAATAATAATAATCAAGTATTGATCAATAAATTAACTATAGAAAAGATTAAATAAATTACTAATATTACTAATAATATAGCAAAAAGAATGGAAAACAATGAATGTACTGAAATAGATTTATTTTTGAAATTAAAATTTAAATTAGAAATCATTAAAGAAGAAATTGTAAATATTGCATACGCAGTACATTGGGCAAAAGCTAATATAATAAATTCTTATATCTTGTCTAACGAAGAAATTGATATATGTAGCTAAAAATATTGTTAATAAAGAAAACATACCTTTTATAAATTTAGACGAAGCATTCGAATTTTCCGAAACTAAAATTGCAACTGATGGAAAAATAATAATTTATATAATAAGCTTACCAACTGTCAATAATAATGTATGTAAAGCAATCGAAGTTAGAGCACTAAAACAAAAAGAAAGAATTAATAAAATAAATTTTAATGAAATATTAATTTGTGAAAAAGAAATGTATGTAAGAATTATAACTTTTTAGAAATTTGTTCAAGAAATGAAATAGTAGATTTAAATAACGATACCTGCATAAATAATCTCTTGAAAAGCCGCCCACCACACTGCACCGAAATCAACAATCAGCACATCCCAAATATAGAGGAAATATCACCTGGTATTTTATTTTTGAATAAATTCGATGGCGAAGTCATTTTTCAAAACGTAACAACTACATTAAATGGGACATTCTGAATACACTTCAGTAATGCAACTATCGAAATTCAAGGGAAAAATTTCTGCAACCCCTGTCAACATCCAATACAATCGAAGAAATTCTATCTTTGCAAATGTTACATCAATTAAACACGAATAACACTAATCACATAGATGCAATAGAAAAAGGAAATAAAATAAAATATTCTATAAATCTCATACTCACCCTCGTAATAGTAATCATTATAATGGTAATCTCAAAAAGTATTTGAAAACTAAAAAAAAAGAAAACTAGCTAACCTAACATTTTCAGCGATTGAAGGATTAAATCAATTATTCTACAAACCAAAGACATCAAACGAGGACGTTTGAACTTTTATGGGGGAGGGGGGGGGAGTAGTTAACACATTTCCTATTTAAACTCCGCTACTGCTAACAAAGTACACGCACACAAAATCTTCCCACAAATAACAAGGATACAACATACATTTGTGTAATTCCAGGAAAAACATCAGGTGATGTGGTGCAACGATAAATTAAATAATAATAAAAATATAATGCAGTTTAAGTTTTAAGTAAGTGTTAATTCAACATTTAGTAAATAAAGGAGCATAAGCTCCCAAAAAAATATTTTTTTAATTAAAATAAACATATAGGCGCATACTCATAGTCAAAACAAAGTATACTTTTATGTATTTAAAACCAGTATTACCATACAAAATACTGGTTTTAAATTCTTAAAGTATACTTTGTTTTGACTATGAGTATGCCCCATTAAGTTTTAATTTGTGTATGGGAATAGAGCGCCGTAAATATAATTACAAAAAATTTTGTTTGCGTAATATTTAAAATTTGGATTAGTTTGAAGTTTTATACCTGTAAAACTGAATACAATAGAATAGAATACAAGATTAAACCAACCCAAGAACCAGCGTTGTCAACTTTGAAATTTCAAAACGCACCAAAATGGAGAAAAACCGCGCCATTTGCAAAAAAAAACCCACCTAGCTTAGAATTTCTTTTTTAGTTTAAAATGTTTATTATATTAATTTTGCATAAAAAGTAAATTTTTTTGTGTTAAAAATTTAACACTAAAACAAGTTTTTACAGTTCAGGGTTAAAAAAATAAAACCTAAAAAGACGGCAAATTTTTTAATATAAATTCATTTGTACTACATACATAGATAATATTTTCTTTCAATTTCATAAATTCTCTACAAAACTTTTTAAAGAGATCAACGATTAATAGAAAGGATTCCGAACGAATAAAAGTTCATTATTTATCATTCTATTCAAATATTTTAAATTTTGTTTTATCAGAAGCTTAATAGCAAAAATTAAATTTTTTAAGAACCCCCGAATATTTCTAGAAAACATGTGATATCTTCTAAGCGGTTGGACCGATTTTATTAAAACATAGCTAACAACCTTATCGATCAAGTCACCTTTCAAACAGAAAAAACTAAATCAAAATCGGTCCAGCCGTTTGGCCTGTACCTGGACTCGTACAGACACACAGACGCACATTACAAACTTTTAACACCCCTTGTTTTGCTCAGGGGTTAAAAATATAACATTAAAAACAAGCAGCCTTTTACAATATATGCACATAATTAAAAAAAAAACTTAACCAGAAAAAATCAAGAAATTCATTATTCGACATATTGTCATAAGTATATTTATTAATTTGAAATTTATTTGCTGTTGGTTCAGCTTTGTCTATATGCATTTCATTGTTGCGGTAACAAATCATCAGTAGACTTCAGACCGAATAAGAAATTATTTCTGATTAAAATTCACTGCAGTTCAACTAAATCTAAAAAAGTTAATATTTTCATTATTATTGTTATCATACAACAGATTTCATTTCAAATTGTGATATTTTGTAAACTTCATTACTATTAATATGGTAATTAACACTATCAGGAAGTTAATAAGTTTCACAACAAAAATGTTCCAGTGCTGCTTTATAAAACATTAAGATGGATAAAATTTTTCCATCAGGAATTTGCTTTCTAACAAAATCGATGCATGGTTCAATATTATTTGAATCAATATTGTTCCAATGATCTCTGATTTTTTTTAAAAAATTCGTATATCTGAAGATCCAACATTTTGCTTAATCATGGCTTCAAATACATTTTTGAGCACCAGCTCATAAACAAGATGACGGCAAGCGAAAAGCACCAACTCTTATCTAAACTTTGCTCCAAAAGAGCACAAGCTCCATTAAGACGTCCAGTGTTCGTTGATGTTGTATCACAACAGATTATTTGCACCTTGTCAATGATATTCCAGTCATGTAGAACTGTTCTTATAGCTTCTTCTTGGTGTTTTTCAGATGAGCTCTCCAATTTTTGTACTGCAAGGAGTTGTTCTTTGCGGCTATAAGAAATTATGATTGGCAGCCGCTCCTCTTTTCGGCTTTTCACATCTAAGCCTGGTAAAAGTTCGCCATCCCAATGGATGTTTACAATATTATGTACGTTGTTCTTAAAGTCACTTTCAGTAGTTTCTGCCCTGGATTTTCTTATTTGTGCACGAATTCGATGAAGTGAAGATTTATTTATCGAAAATTCATCGCATCTCAGATCCAGGTGCCTCTAAGATAACCTGAATAATAAACACGGTATCTCTTATATTTAGCTGACACCTGTCTAAAACTGCGACTACCTTATGTGTTATCACATTTTTTCTTCCTCGTTTTGAACTGTCACGCTGGAAACTTGCGCTTGTATTTGGTAGGATTTCGTCCTCGTGGGAATATTGGGTTTCTTCCGTATCAGAATTAAATATTTCGTCCACGTCTGAAACTTGCCTGTATTCAACATTTGATGTAGAATTCGATTCAACTGCCGATAACTCTTTTTGCCTCAACTTTCTTGTTTCATTGTGCAATAATCTTTTTCTGGACCTGTCTTCTTTGTCTGCCAAATTTTTGTCTATACCAGCTAAGCAACCCAGTCTACCAGGCTCTCTTTCTAGCTTCAAACATATTTTATCCTTTTCTATTTTCATAATTGCAAGGGCATCAGCATGAGCAATTTCAAATAGGTTATCAAGATCATTTTCAAAATCATTTTCACGGGTTCTATAAATATCGAGACTTTTTAAAATTTTTTGCAACTTTTTCCAAAGTTTATTTTATCTAAAAGTTTTTTCATACAGTTTGGAACTGCCTTTATTGGAATTTTAGCTTTCTCCCAAATATTACACATTCCCTTATTACTAAATTTGCACTTTCTCTAACATTGAGCTTGACTTGGCAAATATTAAAAAAAAAATACAGCAGGAACTTGTCGATTAGATGGTAGCTTAGCACCATTAATTTGATGACAAAGCATTCCGATGAGAAAAATTAGTTGTTTTCGACTTCGTTATTCGACGGACATTAGCAGTTGAGTAGACATTAGCAGTTGAGTAGAAAGGGGAATCACCTTTTTTATATGGATATACAAAGCTCACCTTTTATTATATGGTATGTATTCGAAAGCTTTTTATTATTAGAACGTTTTCTGTGTTCCGCAAAGTTACTTGAAGTCTTCATTATATCATTTAATAGTTGAGCCCAGGGATCGCAAATAACGATTATTTTCCAAATTTAAACTGAAAAAATCACAGTAATAGAGAAGTGCTACGTGCACAAGGAATGTACCACGATACTCTATGTTACATTGACTACCTATAGATGCAATGATTGTTATATTTTTGATTTTTATTTATTCCTCAGAAAATAACAGTTATTTCTTGATTTTTATTTATTCCTCACAAAATAAGAGTTATTTTGGGACTTTTATTTATTCCTTAAAAACATTTTAATTTTTAAAATGACTAAGCTATAAAAAAAGTAAATGTAATTAGACATATAAGAGTTTTTTTTTACAGACTCTGGCGATAAATTCAATTTTAAATCGGTCAATATTAATTTTAACGCAAAAATTACACTTTCTACATTTTAAAAATTAAGCAAAAAAATAAAAATCAAAAAGTAATTGATATTTTGTGAGGAATAAATAAAAGTCACAAAATAACTCTTATTTTGTGAGGGATAAATAAAAATCAAGAAATAACTGTTATTTTCTGAGGAATAAATAAAAATCAAGAAATAACTGTTATTTTGTGAGGAATAAATAAAAATCAAGAAATAATGATTAAACAGTGATTTTTAAAATAAAAATTATAACCGTTACGGTCCTTGGTTGAGGCACATCTGATTATGCATCTTACTGGCACATATTAATAACACTTAACTAAATCGCAAGTCGCCACAGGTTACCTTTCTTAGACGTAATTAAAAATTTTTTTGGTGGCTTTTTAGGTCATTTCGAAACTTTTTAGTGGGTATGCGCAACAAAAAAGTGATGTCAAAAAATAAGGGACACCCTAGCATACATTCGAATGCAACCGTTCGTGTTTTCACTCGAAAGAAAAGAAAATGTATCTTCAATATTTTACTTATTTATTTATATATGTATGAATATGTATGTGCAGTGATGCCAACTTTTGAGAATCAAAACGCGTAAAAATTTTTGAAAAAAGGGCTAAATTGAAAAAATATTCAAAAATAAAAAAAAAATTTTTAAAAAGCACGAAAAGGGGCTAGTATTAAAATGTTTCTGTTGAAACTAAAAACATGAAATCAATTTTTGTAAATTAATTTATTCGAATATAAATAACTATCATGAGATCAACACATACATAGCTTGAGAGCTTCAATATTGTACATATTTCATTTACATTTCATATTACATTTCAATAAGGTATGTACATACGTTGATTAAATAGTTAGCATATACATACATACATAATAGAAATATATATACATATGTATATTTACGTAAGTAGATACATTTAAAATTGGCCGTTATTAAATAAAATTTCGATTTCTCGCTCTTCCAAAAACATACATTATCTGTTTTAGGCTGTACTGAATAACTTTCAAGGCAAAAAAAATTGGAAGAAATAAAAGATTACTCTATATTATTCTTCTTTTTTAAATTGGTAAAGCAATATCGACTTTTTACTCATTTTATTTTGCTAGATTAAAGGAAGAAAAAGTTCGCAAAAGTTTAAATGTAGCCATATCGAGCAAAAACTTAAAAGGGGCTAAAAGGGCTGAAAGATTATTGTAAAAAGTGCTAGGTTTGCGGTTTTTTTAGTTTGGGGCTAAAAATTTTTTTCGCCCTAAAAGGGCTAAGTTGGCATCACTGTGTATGTGCACAAATGTCGTTTAAAAAAATACAAATATAAAGAATTTCTGGTTGACTTTAAATATAACAAAACACATGTTTTTCCTAAGAGTTGTCGAGGAAAATAAAAAAATCAACCAACTCTGGGAGCATCTAAATAACAAATTAACTGCTTCTAGTCAATCAATAAAAGAATCGAAAATGTGGCTAGTGCTCTATTCTCTAACTTTACACTAATTAAGTATTATTAAGTTATTAATTCAATAAAAATGAAAATAACATTTACATACATTCATTATTCATTTCTTTTTTCTGCATATACGTGTACATATATGTAAGTACATATGTTTTTGCACACATACATATATAAAAACATATGCTTTTGCTTACAATTTATTCAGTGTTGTGAAATGAATTTATTAGCCTTTTCCCAACATTGAAACAAAAACTCGATTCGCTTGGTAACGAGTTACATCATCGGAAAATTTCTTGCCATCGAAATTAATTGCTATTCGAATGCAATTCCGATCACGAGTGCAAGAATTAGGTACCTGTTCAGGGGATAAATACATAATTTACGTTACTAACTATCAAACAAAATTAGAGTAAACCGCATTTTTATATTCTAAAGAAACCGCAGTTGAAAAATCGCTTTTGCACAGATCATAATATTGCAAAGTAATAAAGCAATTTAATAATTAAAAAGAGCAATTTTTTTAAAAAACTAGATGTGGGTTACACCACTTCTGCGCTGGTTGCCTCATATATGGGTGAATGTAGATTAAGTAAACCATGAACTTCTTTAAAGTTAAAAGTTTTATATTTTTTATTTTCTTTATGTATGACTTAAAGATTTATCAATGATCTCATTAGCATTAATAAATTTAGACAAAAATTAAAAAATAATTAAAATTTTTCGGTTGCAAAAGTTAGAGAGAAAAATTATAATATGTTCCACTGTAATGTTTACTCAATTTTTTCCTTGTTTGTAGCTTAAAATTATCAGCCAATAGCAAAACATTACACGTCACTCGTTAGTGCATACCTACATGCTTATGCATATCATTCTTGATCAATGCTAGCCAGTGATGTCAGATTTATTTGTAGCCTCTTCGCTAAATTAGTTGTCGAATATCGTCAATATAATAAGTGCGTTCGAGAACTCAAAAATTTGTACAAATTTGTACAATTTTTTACTGGATTGCGTTCGAGTACACAAAATCCAGTAAATGAGAGGCGAATTGAGAGAGAAAAATTACAGTTAATTTACTGAGTAATTGCAAATTTTTACTGGACAAATTTTTGCCAGTAAAATCCAGTAAAACGAAACCATATGTTTTGAAATATAAACAAACAAAAGCAAACAAAAATTTTTAGTTTTTGATGAAATTTTCAATAAAACAAAATAAAATAATAAATTTTAAAGAAAATAACAGTTGTTAAAGTTTGATGCCAGAAATATGTAATTGTATTTAAAAGTTAATAAAGTTAAAATATTAAGTGTAGTGAAATTATTTGTGCTGTTAATACATAATACATACATACATATGAAAATGTCCAGTTAAAACAAAATGGAAATCGTTGAGTCCGGCTCGGGTACATAATATTATTTTACATATTATTATATTTTTCCAATTGAATATGTATGGTCTACAGGTATAAGTGGGAGAAGCAGTGTTGTAAGACATAGAAACCTTATAGTAAAAGGAATAACGTTGTTGATAGAGTCTTCATCAGAAAGCGAAGATGAAGAAGAAATTATTATTTTTAGTTTGTTGAAAAATAATAATGATTTAAATATGGATGAAATATTAATAAAAAAATGAAAAAATATCGTGAAACTCTGTGAAAAATTACTTCAATGATATTGTGCCGACATATACAGACGAAGAGTTTCGAAAACACTTTAGGATCAGAAGAAGTCTATATAAAAGCTTAACTAGAAGATTCCTTGAATCAAATTTATATAAAAACCTTAGAGCTGATAAAAGACTCCCCGATAGTTTACACATTCTAGTGTTCTTGTGGTTTGCTGGCCATGAAGCTTGCAGTTTCAGTGATTTATCGGACCGTTTTAATTTATCATGTTCTTCCATATGCCTTATAATAAGCAGAGTAACGTTATTTTTTAGCTCTTTAAGCAAAGAAACTGTAAAATGGGCTAATACAACTCAAAAAATGGAGTCGAGTATAAGTTTTCAGCGAAAATGTTTATTTCCAAGTGTAATAGGTATGTATGTATGTGTGTAGGGTTAAAAAAATGTATTGTAATTTTTATTCATATAGTTAATTTCCAAATTAGGTTGCATTGATGGCACACACATAGTAATTGATCCTCCTCAAAAATCAAAAGACGAATATATAGACAGAAAAGGCGCTATTACCATTTGCATGCAGGGTATTTGCAATGAAAATAAAAAATTCATAAATATATTTGTAGGATATCCTGGTTCTTGTCACGATAGCTGGGTTTTGAAAAACTCTCCTATATATAACAATTTGCCATCGTATTGTAAAGGTAGTATTTATTTATAATTTTTAAAACCCTACAATAAACGCTAAACTCTTCTTTTTTATCAATTGAAATCATAAATATTTCTTTACTTTTTTTAAAGCGCTATCAATTTATTTTTCAGACTATTATTTATTAGGTGACTCAGCTTACCTGTGCGATGAGTATATAATTACTCCTTATAAAGACAACGGCCATTTAACAAGCTGCCAAAAATTGTTTAATATTAAATTGAGCTCAGGACGTGTCACTATTGAACATACTTTTGGAATTTTGAAACAAAGATTTAGGCAGCTATATTATTTCAAATTAAGAGGGATGAAAAAAATTTGTCATTTTCTAAGAGCTTGTTGTGTGTTACACAATCTTGCTAATGAAGATGATATAGATTTTTCTAGTGACTTAACTGCAGAAGAAAGCGAAGAAATTTATGGATACGGTGAAAATTTAAGAGGAAACTCAGTTAGGGATCCAATATGTCAAACAATACAAAGACATTTAAATTCAAATAAAAATACATAATTTTTCAATAATAATTTAAAAATATATGTATATTTAAAACAAGTTCAGTCTTATAAATTTAATGCAAGGCAAATAAATATCATGTGTTTTGTAAGTATATATGTACATATCGTCGCTGTTTTAACTAAATGACCTAACTAACATTTTAAAAATTTAACAGGATAGGAGCTTTTATGCTTGTTTAATACATTCATTCTTATGGGTAAGTCTGAAATGTTTTTACTTTTATAAGCACAACAGTAATGCTCACAGTCATGAAAATTGTAGACAAGGTGTATTATGACTTATAAAGTCTAGTAGAGGACTTAACTCATTTTTCATAAATATGCCAGTTAGGTCGGTTAGTTAAAACAGCGACGATATGTAAGTATAAAAAGTGAAAAAAACAATTCATTTTTCTAAGGCATTAACCAATTCTTCTAAAATATCTAATTTTCTCTTTTCCAATTCTTCTTTTTTTGCAGCTCTTTCCTCCTTTTTCTTAAAATTTTCCTCCAACATCTTATGAAGAAGTTCTTCATTTTTGGCTCGTGGTTCCGCATTTTTTTTTAGCCGTTTCCATATACTGCTCAAACACAGATTTTCTTTTCTTTGAACTTGAGGGCACTAAATTTAAATTTTAAAGATATAAAAGGGTTAAATTTTAATTTATTTAAGCACGTAATTCTAAAAATTAGTTTAGATGTTAATATGAATGTGGCTTACCTGTTTCTGGCTCATCCGAATTCTCTACCAGATGTTGAACAGTATTTTCATCACAAATTACATCGGACTCGCTATCCAATACATATTCAGGGTTAATAGCAACCTTCTCTTTTAGTATATCATCAAGTTCACTAATATAGATAATAGAAATTTTGTAATATATATGCACGTATGAAGATATTAACTGGCAGCTTACATTGACGCATTAAAAACGTTCCCTTTTCAATCATTTAATTAACTGCCAGTTTGTTTTCAATATAAATAGGCAGACGAGCATTTTTACATGGCTTCAATGAACTGGAATTAAACTGATTTAAAATTACTAAGGCTCTAACAATCACCATCCTATCGAATACGATTTGTTAGGAACACGAGTCTTTTAAAACGTCAGTGAGGCATCAATGTTTAAAATTCGTATATACACACTTATGTATTTCTTACTTTTGGTAAGGGCACGTCTGTCTACTGCGGCCGGTTTTGCTGTTATGCAATGTTACTTTCTTATACTGGCGTTCTACAGAAAAATATTTATTTTCAACTTGCGTGGCATTAAAGTTGTAACCTTTTTCGCAAAGGCCATCACTTATAATTTTCCACATTTGTTTTTTGTTTCTTAAGATTATAGATTTGCCAACTTTTGGCTTTAATTCTTTTAACCACGCAAGGAGGAATTTAATGGCAGAATCTACCCACACATTCAGCTTTTCCTCGTTAAGAGTTCGAGCAAAAGAGCTTGTGCTTGGACCAATGTCATCCTCATTTGCAGAAGCTTTGTCATTGGGTGTAAATATTATTTCGTCAAAGACATCATCCTCTGATAATTGTGATGCAACATTGTGCCTATACACTTCGTCTGAAAATGAAAATTTGAGTAATAATTCAAATTAATATACATAATTGTGAACTTTTGATATTTTGAGAGCAAATATACTTACCACTTTCAATCGCTTTAAATGTTCGTGGTGAGCACTTTACGTCCAGTCTTTTTTTTTCGGTTCCATTGTACTAAACTTTCAAATTTTTAATTAATATAAATTTCTAATTATTTAAAATTTTTGGACACAACCAATTTTATTTCATTTGTTTACTTTTTTGATTCAGTTCATTAGAGTTCCATATATGTATGTACACAAAACAAAGGTACTCTTATTAGCGAGATTACTCATCAACTGGTTTTTTGTTCACACGCTTATAACGAAGAAATTATTTGACAATTACTTCTTTGCTTATACATGTAATTTTTGACAATTACTTTGTGAAGATCACAGAGTTGCATTTAATGCGAGTACCTTTTAGCACCAAATTATTAGCAATCAGCTGTTGTAAATATTTTAGTGGATTTTACAATTTTTCCGTTCGCGTACTTTTATGTACAAACTTTTTTAATGAGAGTAATTTCTTTATATTACTCAGTATTTACTCAGTTACTGGATTTTACTGGAAAAGTACTCAAACGCACCTGATATTATATACCTATGAGCTAAAAAAATTTACATGTTTTTATTTAACATATATTGTTAAATTTAAATAAAATAAGTTTTTAAATCAACAAAAGTTAATTTATAAGACATACATTAGCTTACCATAACATAAAAATACTGTCGTATGTATAAAATATAGTAAAAATTACTTATACCAAGAGATGAATCTTAACAAGAAAAATTATACTTGAACATCGGGATCAAAATATGTAAATATTTAAGTCTCGTGATAACATACAATTAACATTTACTTGAGAACATATATAAAAACACATGCCAATTATTTAATCAAATTGTTGTACTAGTCATTATTTTCAGTTATTTACATCCTTACTGTTAAAAATAGGCTTTTGATGCTTCATTATCAAAAATGATAGTTCCAATTCTTAAAGGAAGTTTTCCCAAGCTATCTTCTATATATCTAAAAAAAAAGATGTGTGTATGTATGTATGTAACGTATGGATTTCGAAACGGCTGGGCCGATTTTAATGAAATTTTCAGGGAATCTTCAGAATATTCGGGCGGGTGACACTGTGATTTGTTATTTTTGTCTGAGGACGGAGGGGCGTGGCAAAATCCATTTTTCATATTGCACCACCAATACCATATGTATATATTAATTTTTTTGCTTTTTTTATTTTATTTTTATTTTTTTGAAAGCTGTTGTCATGTTTTTCAAAACGAGATATCAAACTCTTAAATCGGTTATGTAGTTCCGAAGATATTTACAAAAAACCTATGTTAATAATGATCCAATATCAACATTTTAAAACTTTCGAAATGTTGCATTAAAAAATCCGAGTTTTCGGTTTATTTACAAAATATTTACATCATTCGATAACACGATGAGGGTAGCGAGGCACACCGGGTGTAGCTAGTATGTTTCATAAAAATCAAACTTTAGATATAGAAAATAACTCTCTTTTGCATCAATTATTTTATGTTGTAGAAAAACTTCCTCGCATAAAATTTGCCATAGTTTTAACTTTAACACTTACTATTGAAATCGCATATATGGATATAGCTTAATAATTAAATATTGCCAAGCAAATTGCCAAAAGACAATTCAAAATTTTCATCATTAAAAATGAAGTCTTATCGTTGTCCTTAGTAACAAATATCTACATCTGACAGCACTGGCGGTGGCCACACTCTCCATTTTCTATAATGGGGGACAATGTTGTCAACTTTTAGATTTGAAAGAGCAATGCAACCAGGAAAAACAATTGAGTTAAATAAAAAGATACTATATATAATCTGCCAGTAGATTAGTAATGGGGACCTGAGTCCTGTTTTGGGAATTCAAAACCGGGAAAAAACAAAAACGATGGCAACCCTGTTACAAATGGGGGGATTTTGGGGATTTTCATGCTGATATGGTGTTTGTGTGTGAGTTTGATTCTTTGGCCATGTGTATGTATGTATACTTGTGTGCACAGCTTTTGTTGTTATTGTAGAGAAACGTTGTGCTTACAGTGCATGGATGTATGTACGTGTGGGATGTGTATGTGTGTGTGTGTGAGTCTAATTCTTTGGTTGTGTGTGCATGTATATGTGGGTGTTTGTATGTATGTATGGGTGTGTGCGTATGTGTGTGATTGTTATTTGATAGACTTATGGTTGCTGTTTTGAGTTATAGTTGGTATGCTTATGTAGGGTTATTGTATGTATGCATTTATGTTTGTGATCTCTGGGGGGGGGGGGGAAATAATCTAATAGCTGCAGAGAGTGGCAACCCTGTTGCGAATGGAAGTCGTTAGGGAATGTATTTGGTAATGTATGTATATGTTGTTGGATTAATGTATGTGATCGTTTCTATTTTTGCTTTGAAGAATGTCATTGCTTGTGTGAGTTACATCAACACTTTTTCATACATATTTACAAATGCATGTATATATGTTTTTAAGGCTATTGACGTTGCTATTATGGAGATAGAAAATATTGTGTCGGCATAGGTTTCATATATGTTCAAGTTTATTTCAGATGTTAAATGTTTTGAATCCGATTAGGTTGATAAGAAGAGCTTTTCAATAGGGGTAGTGATATCTTTATTTCGGTATATTCTACTTTAATGTAACAATTATAAGAAATAGCTTTTGGAGAAATACATCAAAAACTTATAGAAGCACCTGCTTTCACGTGTCCCGATTTTTCTAGTACCTTTATATTGCAAACTGATGCTAGCGATTTTGTTCTGGGTGTTGCTGTGGATATGAATTTCATCATATATCGTAATACCAACAGAGAATTGTGGAAATGTGTGTGTGTGTGGGTATGTGTTTATGTGTGTGTGTGTGTGTATGTGTGTGTGTGTATGTTTGTAGGAATTTCAATGTGTGTATTTCTGTAGGAGCTTAGGGCTGATTGTGATTTATGAGGGGTGAGGTGTTCTAGTAATATGTAACCGGGGGAATCTGTGTGTTTGTGTGTCTGTAGGAGTTTAAGGCTGACCATGATTTGGGTGGGCAGGGTTGTTGACGTAATATGTATCCACGGGGATTTGTGGATGTGTCTGTCTATAGTAGTTTAAGCCTGATCGTGATTTGAGGTAGGTGAGGATGTTCTTGAGGTAAATTGGTTATGTGTATGTATGTAAGTATTTTTGTAAGAATTTAAGATGATTGTGATTTATTAGGGGCGAGGTGTTCTTGTAATATGTAGCCGTGAGAATCTATGTGTATAGACGTTTAAGAGTATCTGTAATTTTAGGTAGGTGAGAGTGTTGTGTTGCTGAGATTAATCTTATATATTGTATATGTATGTATGTATGATCATGGGAATTTTTATATGTATATCTGGGGGAGAATTTTAGGCTGGTCGTGATTTGTGAAAGTTGGGGTGTTGTTGAAATTTTCTTGGATATTTCTTATATGAATTCTGCTATGTGTGTGTGTATTTGCGCTAATATTTATATGTAGATAGAAATTAATTCTTTTCAGTATCGACATTTGGTACTATCAAATACTATCATATGTCTGGACTTCCCTAATCTTATTATGTTTTTATAGTTACGCTTGTTTTATATTTTCTCATACTTAAATTTGTCTCGCGTTAAAGTCTGCCTATATGAAATTTGTTTATATTACAGATTTTGTTTATTTCAATCTTTGAATACATTTTTTTTTTTTTTTTTGTCATTGATGTCTTTTGTTCTTCTTGTTGTTGGTGTTGTTGTTGTAAACATTCGTCTGTGTATAGATGCGATATATTCAGTTTTTTTTTTTTTTATTTGAAAATAAAAACGTTTTAATTTTTATCTGCGTTTACTTAGAAGTTTGTGAGGATTTTCTGTTTTTAAGTAAAACTGAATTCCTGAAGATACATACTCTATAGTAATAGCAACTATAACAGAAATATTCCTTATACTCAATTTATATTTTTTAAAGTTGATGCAACGTTAGTAAGTTAACGTTAGAAATTTTTGTGGTACATAATTTTTTCTAACTATAGCCTTTTTTCTTCACTTTCTACATTTATTTTTGAAATCTTGCTTTGCTTTATGAAAATGTATAAACATTTTTAAATGAAACTGATCCAGCACTCCAGCTTATATACTGATAGTTTTTTTTCTTTGGAAGTCAACTTACTTCTTTTTTTATTTTTATTGATAAACATTTAAAATCAAAAGGGAGCTTTATATTGAAATTATTATTTTCATAATTGTTGAAAACAATCACTAGTTTTTTTTTTGTGTGATGAAATCATTTGAAGTTGAAGCTGATATCTTTGCTTACTGTTTTAAATTAAAATTTTATTCAATAGAATAAAAGGAGCTTTTTTCTTAAATTCTGATGCAGTTAAGATCGGATATGAGACTGAATTTAAATGTACTTTTAAATTAGTCATAATGAACAAACTTATTTTCTTGTTGAAAAGCGATCATCAGATAACGAAGTGGGTTTCAGAGACTTTAGGTATACCCTTTCGAGGATTCCTCTAGGATACAAGATGACTTTGTTTGACGAAATTTCTGTTGCTTTATACTGATAATATTTTTACATTAATAAGGTACATATATGTTTTTTTTATGAAGGGTGAGCACCTTTCACTTTTATTTGTTGTCATATATGATTTTTTTTTTAATTTTATTAAAGTTCAGCGTGTTGTGTGTATATTTCTGAAATGTTTAAGTGTGCTTTGTGTGTCCATCGGACAGAGTGTACGTATTAGTTGGTCAGTCAGTCTATATATTTATTTATTTTTTTCTTCTAATGTGCCACTCCTTTTTTCAGATTTTACTACTTGGAATAGAGTATTTTTGTCTAATTTTTTTCTGGGTATCTACATACATTAGTTAAATATGTCTATGAATTTTTAAGAAAAAATTTTAAATAAAATATTGGAAAAAGAATTAATTATGTGAATGGTTTTTATTTCTTTATTAGCTTTACTTCGCTAGATCAAAAAAAATTTTTGTTTTTGCTTATTTGCAAATTCTTGTTTTCATGTCGCTTAAACAGGTACAGTCTTGTTTTCATATCGCTTAGACATGCACAGTCTTGTTTTCATGATGCTTAGACATGCATAGTCTTGTTTTCATGATGCTTAAACATGTACAGTCTTGTTTTCTTTGAGAGGTTATGCACAAGACAAATTGAATTTCACAATATTATGAAATTCCATTAAAAGAGAAACAGTTTAGACAATCGGATAAGTCCTTATATTTTTCACTACATACAAGTTTCTGTTATTTTATATTCGAATAGATGAATCCTAACTTTCCTTTAAAAAATAACACAAAACAAGGATAAATTTAGTTTAATTTTATTTATATTAATAATACATTTTAATTTAATTTTATTTATTTTTATTATAATGATGGAAACATTTCATAATATCCAATTATTAAATTTTCTAATATACTTTTACGCAAAAAATATATTGTACATCTGCAAGTATCTGGTCCTTCCTCACACTCAGGATTATACCAAGGACAGCTTCTGAAGTGGCCTTCTGTGTTGTCTTCATCTTCCATGATACCATATTCTTCGTTCTCATCCAGCATATTTTGAAAAAATTTGATCATCTCCCAATGATCGAAAAGCCTGAAGCTTTCAAAATCTCTTATAAATTGGTTTAGAGTACGTCTGATTTGACTCATTTTATTTGCTTATAAGTTAATGAATGATGATTGTTTGAAGGTTCCTTTATGACTAATTTCCTCTTTTAAATTTTTAAAGTAGTATCTCTTGATCTTTAAAATATCTATACCATCATCTATATTCCATACCTCTTTTTTAGCACTCTATCTCTCTCTACCCCTTTTCTCTCTATAACTGTCTCTTTCTGTCTATCACTACCCCTCCACTTATCACTTATTCACTATTTCACCATATTTTCGATTAGCCTTCTTGAAGTCGTCATCGCTACTTTCAAGATCATTTTCAGTTAAACATTCAAAATGCGGAGAAGTAAATGAAAAAAAAAATAAATAAATAAAACAAAAATGGAGTCTACAACAAATCTAACATCAAAATTTAATTCACTAAAAAATAAAACCTTAATCCACATAAAGGAGCTTGAGACATCAACTAAATACACCATTCGAAAAGTGTCAAGAGTAACAACAAAATATGGGCCAACACTAAAAGTTGAAATGGAAAACCACATAATGTTCCTCCCAAAGCGATATAATGCTTTAACCGATGCTGAAATTAAAGAACTCTCGAGCGGATCATATTGCTTAAGTAGAGAAGGTGAACAAAGCTTAATTGTTGAAAGCGAGCTGAGTGAATTTCTAATTCAAAATTCCCAATTTCCAATTTGGCAATAATATATAATAATTTTGTATTTTAAATTATAAATAAAAATACATGAAAGAGTTTTGTAAAATATAAATGTTTGTGCTTTTTGATTTAATATTTTCAGTTATTTCATAAAGAAATTTAAGACATAAATGACCACAGGTAAATGTATTGAAATTCTGATGTTGATTATAGTTGTATTTTATATTTCTACCAAGATATTTGACTACTTCCGAAGGAGGTTGTAAGTTTCCAAAGCTGTCGAAATATTCTTTTTCATTGTTGTTTTTATAATATGCTACCCAATGTGTACCAGGTCCTGTTGATACGTCTAAATTGATTATTCCACATTCTATTTTCTTTGTTCGTTTTGGTAGAGTATTCAACATGAAAACTCCTCTAAAATATGGAATATTTATAGAGAAACGGTTTATGTCCACATCAGATAGTGGTCTGTTCGTAGCATCTCTAAGAGTTTTTTGATTCCTCTTTTTAAACTAAACCATAACCCTTTTTATATGGTTTTAAGTAAAGTCCCTTTCCAACTGCTATAGATTCCATCGCTTTATTATTTCTAATTGCTTCATCAAGTTGATTTTTTGCATTCTTTGTTGCATTAACAGCTTTAGCTATAGCAGCACCTCCAGTTGTTAGACTACCAATTGCACCCAGAGCAGTTAAAATCGGTATTAGAGGCAAAAACCCACCAATTTTTGGTACACGTATTACATGTGGTACTATAATTTGAGATTTTCTTCCTTTTAATGATTTGTTGATAGTTTTTCGGGCAATTTTAATTGCTGAGTTAATATTTAATGGTTTTTCCTTCTTTAGTATTTTTGTTGCAGCTCTAATTGATGTTCTAAACAGTTTTTTATCATTTAGCTTATTCTTTTTAACATTTTTCTTTTTCTTCACACCCATACCAAATTTGGTTTGGCTTTCATTGCGTTAGTAACCATATAGGCAAATGATTTTTCAGCAATACTACTATCTTTTGATAAAACTCGATCCCAAGCTGAATTTTCAAGTATTTTATCAGCTTTATGTCTAATGCTTAAATCCTTACAAGCAGAGTCCAATAAATTAATTCCTTTGTCACCTCAATTTAAACGTTTTTGTAGTTTTGTTTCAGGTCCACAATACTAATATCCGGGAAGATAAAGTTCACCAGTTAGAGAGTTTATTCTTTTTATCTACTATACCTCCTCCAACGAAGGTGTTTTTATGACTAAACGTTTTCTGATATTGTATAACTATATCATCTAATTTTGTCGATAATAACAGGTAACATTTATAAAATCTATTTAGTTCGTAATATTGTTCCTTCTACTATTTTTTTTTTTTTTGTTTACTTGCCTCTATCTTGACTGATCGTTTCTCAGTCCTTAAACTTGTATATTCTGAACTTCTGTCTTGATATTACTTTCTTCTTTCATGCGAATTCTTGTTTTTTCTTTTCATATCACTTAAACATGCACAGTCTTGTTATCGTTGAAAGGTTCTGTACAAAACAAATCGAATTTCACAATATTATGAAATTCCATTATATTTCATTAGGTATTTTCTTATCGACACCAACTGATTTAACACCATCTCACTTACGTTTGCTAACAGCAAATAGTACAATAGGTGTCAGCTATTAGATCAGCTTATTAGCACCTGGTCTGTTTTTCAGATCAGCTTTTCAGGATCTGGTCTGGTTTTCAGATCAGCTTATCAGGACCTGGTCTGGTTTTCAGATCAGCTTTTCAGGACCTGGTCTGGTTTTCAGATCAGCTTTTCAGGACCTGGTCTGGTTTTCAGATCAGCTTATCAGGACCTGGTCTGGTTTTCAGATCAGCTTTCCGGACCTGGTCTGGTTTTCAGATCAGCTTTTCAGGACCTGTTCTGGTTTTCAGATCAGCTTATCAGGACCTGGTCTGGTTTTCAGATCAGCTTATCAGGACCTGGTCTGGTTTTCAGATCAGGCTATCAGGACCTGGTCTGGTTTTCAGATCAGCTTATCAGGAGCTGGTCTGATTTTCAGGTCAGCTTATTAGGAGCTGGTCTGATTTTCAGGTCAGCTTATTAGGAGCTGGTCTGGTTTTCAGGTCAGATGAAATAACTAAAGTCTATCTTTTATTAGCAGTATTTTTTTTTCTATAACGAAAATCGTTTAATTCAATATATTTGCTTATAATCAAAAATCCATATTTATCCTTCCAACACTCTACAAATTTTTTAAAACTTGTCAAAATTCATATTACTGCCAACATGAACCTTGTAAACATGCTTCATATTTTCCTCATCTTACTTAAACATTATAATTACATTTGCATTGTCTCTTATTAAATGCTTATAGCCATATTCATAAAAATTTTAAACAGCATTTCAAATGTTGTTTGAGCAAAATTCGCTAAAATTGTATTTATAATAGAATATTAGCGTAAAAACGTTTTTTAACTTGCGTAAATCACCAAATCTTAAAAATTAAATGCACCCATATTTAAAATAATTTTGAATTGACGTCGTTGTAGTTTTGCTTCTTGCTTATTTATATTTTTAACTTTGTCTGTATGTATGTATGTATGCATGTATTAAGAATTATGCTTATGTTTGGCACAAGTAGAATGAGTCATCATTATTCTGTCGCCCCATACAAAAATATGTACGTATATTATTCTGATTTTCACATGCAACATCATCAAATATCATAATTGAATTAGTTTTAGCTTCGTCAGGTGGAATAACTGATTCATTATCGGTGAATGTATAATATCCCATTCCTTTAATTGGTGAAATTATGTAATTTCTTTAACTATTCATATTTGTAGTAGTATATAGATAATTTTAGTATAAATATATGTTTTTAAACCCCAGATAGTAGTTGTGAACTGGGCATCCGGCGTAGATTAAAATTTTTAAGTTTAATTACCCATAACCTCGACAAAGGACACCCAGAAATTATTACACAACCCAAATCACTGAAAGACTCAAATTTCCACGGTCATACAGACAGACAGAGAGAGAGACAGACATACACTTAATGTAAACAAAAACTCCTTATGTTAAAAAAATAAGAGTGACTTATTGAACCACCCTCGAAAAATATTTAAAGGACTTATTGAACCACCCTCGTAGGTATCAAATTTCAAGAATTTTAAAATTTTCAAATTTTAATTACCTAAATTTAACAATTTCAGCCACAATTTAACAATTTTAATTGTCCCCGGATGCCCAGTTCACAACTACTATCTGGGGTTTAAAAACATATATTTATACTAAAATTATCTATATACTACTACAAATATGAATAGTTAAAGAAATTACATAATTTCACCAATTAAAGGAATGGGATATTATACATTCACCGATAATGAATCAGTTATTCCACCTGACGAAGCTAAAACTAATTCAATTATGATATTTGATGATGTTGCATGTGAAAATCAGAATAATATACGTACATATTTTTGTATGGGGCGACAGAATAATGATGACTCATTCTACTTGTGCCAAACATAAGCATAATTCTTAATACATGCATACATACATACATACAGACAAATATAAATAAGCAAGAAGCAAAACTACAACGACGTCAATTCAAAATTATTTTAAATATGGGTGCATTTAATTTTTAAGATTTGGTGATTTACGCAAGTTAAAAAACGTTTTTACGCTAATATTCTATTATAAATACAATTTTAGCGAATTTTGCTCAAACAACATTTGAAATGCTGTTTAAAATTTTTATGAATATGGCTATAAGCATTTAATAAGAGACAATGCAAATGTAATTATAATGTTTAAGTAAGATGAGGAAAATATGAAGCATGTTTACAAGGTTCATGTTGGCAGTAATATGAATTTTGACAAGTTTTAAAAAATTTGTAGAGTGTTGGAAGGATAAATATGGATTTTTGATTATAAGCAAATATATTGAATTAAACGATTTTCGTTATAGAAAAAAAAATACTGCTAATAAAAGATAGACTTTAGTTATTTCATCTGACCTGAAAACCAGACCAGCTCCTAATAAGCTGACCTGAAAATCAGACCAGCTCCTAATAAGCTGACCTGAAAATCAGACCAGCTCCTGATAAGCTGATCTGAAAACCAGACCAGGTCCTGATAGCCTGATCTGAAAACCAGACCAGGTCCTGATAAGCTGATCTGAAAACCAGACCAGGTCCTGATAAGCTGATCTGAAAACCAGAACAGGTCCTGAAAAGCTGATCTGAAAACCAGACCAGGTCCGGAAAGCTGATCTGAAAACCAGACCAGGTCCTGATAAGCTGATCTGAAAACCAGACCAGGTCCTGAAAAGCTGATCTGAAAACCAGACCAGGTCCTGAAAAGCTGATCTGAAAACCAGACCAGGTCCTGATAAGCTGATCTGAAAACCAGACCAGATCCTGAAAAGCTGATCTGAAAAACAGACCAGGTGCTAATAAGCTGATCTAATAGCTGACACCTATTGTACTATTTGCTGTTAGCAAACGTAAGTGAGATGGTGTTAAATCAGTTGGTGTCGATAAGAAAATACCTAATGAAATATAATGGAATTTCATAATATTGTGAAATTCGATTTGTTTTGTACAGAACCTTTCAACGATAACAAGACTGTGCATGTTTAAGTGATATGAAAAGAAAAAACAAGAATTCGCATGAAAGAAGAAAGTAATATCAAGACAGAAGTTCAGAATATACAAGTTTAAGGACTGAGAAACGATCAGTCAAGATAGAGGCAAGTAAACAAAAAAAAAAAAAATAGTAGAAGGAACAATATTACGAACTAAATAGATTTTATAAATGTTACCTGTTATTATCGACAAAATTAGATGATATAGTTATACAATATCAGAAAACGTTTAGTCATAAAAACACCTTCGTTGGAGGAGGTATAGTAGATAAAAAGAATAAACTCTCTAACTGGTGAACTTTATCTTCCCGGATATTAGTATTGTGGACCTGAAACAAAACTACAAAAACGTTTAAATTGAGGTGACAAAGGAATTAATTTATTGGACTCTGCTTGTAAGGATTTAAGCATTAGACATAAAGCTGATAAAATACTTGAAAATTCAGCTTGGGATCGAGTTTTATCAAAAGATAGTAGTATTGCTGAAAAATCATTTGCCTATATGGTTACTAACGCAATGAAAGCCAAACCAAATTTGGTATGGGTGTGAAGAAAAAGAAAAATGTTAAAAAGAATAAGCTAAATGATAAAAAACTGTTTAGAACATCAATTAGAGCTGCAACAAAAATACTAAAGAAGGAAAAACCATTAAATATTAACTCAGCAATTAAAATTGCCCGAAAAACTATCAACAAATCATTAAAAGGAAGAAAATCTCAAATTATAGTACCACATGTAATACGTGTACCAAAAATTGGTGGGTTTTTGCCTCTAATACCGATTTTAACTGCTCTGGGTGCAATTGGTAGTCTAACAACTGGAGGTGCTGCTATAGCTAAAGCTGTTAATGCAACAAAGAATGCAAAAAATCAACTTGATGAAGCAATTAGACATAATAAAGCGATGGAATCTATAGCAGTTGGAAAGGGACTTTACTTAAAACCATATAAAAAGGGTTATGGTTTAGTTTAAAAAGAGGAATCAAAAAACTCTTAGAGATGCTACGAACAGACCACTATCTGATGTGGACATAAACCGTTTCTCTATAAATATTCCATATTTTAGAGGAGTTTTCATGTTGAATACTCTACCAAAACGAACAAAGAAAATAGAATGTGGAATAATCAATTTAGACGTATCAACAGGACCTGGTACACATTGGGTAGCATATTATAAAAACAACAATGAAAAAGAATATTTCGACAGCTTTGGAAACTTACAACCTCCTTCGGAAGTAGTCAAATATCTTGGTAGAAATATAAAATACAACTATAATCAACATCAGAATTTCAATACATTTACCTGTGGTCATTTATGTCTTAAATTTCTTTATGAAATAACTGAAAATATTAAATCAAAAAGCACAAACATTTATATTTTACAAAACTCTTTCATGTATTTTTATTTATAATTTAAAATACAAAATTATTATATATTATTGCCAAATTGGAAATTGGGAATTTTGAATTAGAAATTCACTCAGCTCGCTTTCAACAATTAAGCTTTGTTCACCTTCTCTACTTAAGCAATATGATCCGCTCGAGAGTTCTTTAATTTCAGCATCGGTTAAAGCATTATATCGCTTTGGGAGGAACATTATGTGGTTTTCCATTTCAACTTTTAGTGTTGGCCCATATTTTGTTGTTACTCTTGACACTTTTCGAATGGTGTATTTAGTTGATGTCTCAAGCTCCTTTATGTGGATTAAGGTTTTATTTTTTAGTGAATTAAATTTTGATGTTAGATTTGTTGTAGACTCCATTTTTGTTTTATTTATTTATTTTTTTTTTCATTTACTTCTCCGCATTTTGAATGTTTAACTGAAAATGATCTTGAAAGTAGCGATGACGACTTCAAGAAGGCTAATCGAAAATATGGTGAAATAGTGAATAAGTGATAAGTGGAGGGGTAGTGATAGACAGAAAGAGACAGTTATAGAGAGAAAAGGGGTAGAGAGAGATAGAGTGCTAAAAAAGAGGTATGGAATATAGATGATGGTATAGATATTTTAAAGATCAAGAGATACTACTTTAAAAATTTAAAAGAGGAAATTAGTCATAAAGGAACCTTCAAACAATCATCATTCATTAACTTATAAGCAAATAAAATGAGTCAAATCAGACGTACTCTAAACCAATTTATAAGAGATTTTGAAAGCTTCAGGCTTTTCGATCATTGGGAGATGATCAAATTTTTTCAAAATATGCTGGATGAGAACGAAGAATATGGTATCATGGAAGATGAAGACAACACAGAAGGCCACTTCAGAAGCTGTCCTTGGTATAATCCTGAGTGTGAGGAAGGACCAGATACTTGCAGATGTACAATATATTTTTTGCGTAAAAGTATATTAGAAAATTTAATAATTGGATATTATGAAATGTTTCCATCATTATAATAAAAATAAATAAAATTAAATTAAAATGTATTATTAATATAAATAAAATTAAACTAAATTTATCCTTGTTTTGTGTTATTTTTTAAAGGAAAGTTAGGATTCATCTATTCGAATATAAAATAACAGAAACTTGTATGTAGTGAAAAATATAAGGACTTATCCGATTGTCTAAACTGTTTCTCTTTTAATGGAATTTCATAATATTGTGAAATTCAATTTGTCTTGTGCATAACCTCTCAAAGAAAACAAGACTGTACATGTTTAAGCATCATGAAAACAAGACTATGCATGTCTAAGCATCATGAAAACAAGACTGTGCATGTCTAAGCGATATGAAAACAAGACTGTACCTGTTTAAGCGACATGAAAACAAGAATTTGCAAATAAGCAAAAACAAAAATTTTTTTTGATCTAGCGAAGTAAAGCTAATAAAGAAATAAAAACCATTCACATAATTAATTCTTTTTCCAATATTTTATTTAAAATTTTTTCTTAAAAATTCATAGACATATTTAACTAATGTATGTAGATACCCAGAAAAAAATTAGACAAAAATACTCTATTCCAAGTAGTAAAATCTGAAAAAAGGAGTGGCACATTAGAAGAAAAAAATAAATAAATATATAGACTGACTGACCAACTAATACGTACACTCTGTCCGATGGACACACAAAGCACACTTAAACATTTCAGAAATATACACACAACACGCTGAACTTTAATAAAATTAAAAAAAAAATCATATATGACAACAAATAAAAGTGAAAGGTGCTCACCCTTCATAAAAAAAACATATATGTACCTTATTAATGTAAAAATATTATCAGTATAAAGCAACAGAAATTTCGTCAAACAAAGTCATCTTGTATCCTAGAGGAATCCTCGAAAGGGTATACCTAAAGTCTCTGAAACCCACTTCGTTATCTGATGATCGCTTTTCAACAAGAAAATAAGTTTGTTCATTATGACTAATTTAAAAGTACATTTAAATTCAGTCTCATATCCGATCTTAACTGCATCAGAATTTAAGAAAAAAGCTCCTTTTATTCTATTGAATAAAATTTTAATTTAAAACAGTAAGCAAAGATATCAGCTTCAACTTCAAATGATTTCATCACACAAAAAAAAACTAGTGATTGTTTTCAACAATTATGAAAATAATAATTTCAATATAAAGCTCCCTTTTGATTTTAAATGTTTATCAATAAAAATAAAAAAAGAAGTAAGTTGACTACCAAAGAAAAAAAACTATCAGTATATAAGCTGGAGTGCTGGATCAGTTTCATTTAAAAATGTTTATACATTTTCATAAAGCAAAGCAAGATTTCAAAAATAAATGTAGAAAGTGAAGAAAAAAGGCTATAGTTAGAAAAAATTATGTACCACAAAAATTTCTAACGTTAACTTACTAACGTTGCATCAACTTTAAAAAATATAAATTGAGTATAAGGAATATTTCTGTTATAGTTGCTATTACTATAGAGTATGTATCTTCAGGAATTCAGTTTTACTTAAAAACAGAAAATCCTCACAAACTTCTAAGTAAACGCAGATAAAAATTAAAACGTTTTTATTTTCAAATAAAAAAAAAAAACTGAATATATCGCATCTATACACAGACGAATGTTTACAACAACAACACCAACAACAAGAAGAACAAAAGACATCAATGACAAAAAAAAAAAAAAAATGTATTCAAAGATTGAAATAAACAAAATCTGTAATATAAACAAATTTCATATAGGCAGACTTTAACGCGAGACAAATTTAAGTATGAGAAAATATAAAACAAGCGTAACTATAAAAACATAATAAGATTAGGGAAGTCCAGACATATGATAGTATTTGATAGTACCAAATGTCGATACTGAAAAGAATTAATTTCTATCTACATATAAATATTAGCGCAAATACACACACACATAGCAGAATTCATATAAGAAATATCCAAGAAAATTTCAACAACACCCCAACTTTCACAAATCACGACCAGCCTAAAATTCTCCCCCAGATATACATATAAAAATTCCCATGATCATACATACATACATATACAATATATAAGATTAATCTCAGCAACACAACACTCTCACCTACCTAAAATTACAGATACTCTTAAACGTCTATACACATAGATTCTCACGGCTACATATTACAAGAACACCTCGCCCCTAATAAATCACAATCATCTTAAATTCTTACAAAAATACTTACATACATACACATAACCAATTTACCTCAAGAACATCCTCACCTACCTCAAATCACGATCAGGCTTAAACTACTATAGACAGACACATCCACAAATCCCCGTGGATACATATTACGTCAACAACCCTGCCCACCCAAATCATGGTCAGCCTTAAACTCCTACAGACACACAAACACACAGATTCCCCCGGTTACATATTACTAGAACACCTCACCCCTCATAAATCACAATCAGCCCTAAGCTCCTACAGAAATACACACATTGAAATTCCTACAAACATACACACACACACATACACACACACACACACATAAACACATACCCACACACACACACATTTCCACAATTCTCTGTTGGTATTACGATATATGATGAAATTCATATCCACAGCAACACCCAGAACAAAATCGCTAGCATCAGTTTGCAATATAAAGGTACTAGAAAAATCGGGACACGTGAAAGCAGGTGCTTCTATAAGTTTTTGATGTATTTCTCCAAAAGCTATTTCTTATAATTGTTACATTAAAGTAGAATATACCGAAATAAAGATATCACTACCCCTATTGAAAAGCTCTTCTTATCAACCTAATCGGATTCAAAACATTTAACATCTGAAATAAACTTGAACATATATGAAACCTATGCCGACACAATATTTTCTATCTCCATAATAGCAACGTCAATAGCCTTAAAAACATATATACATGCATTTGTAAATATGTATGAAAAAGTGTTGATGTAACTCACACAAGCAATGACATTCTTCAAAGCAAAAATAGAAACGATCACATACATTAATCCAACAACATATACATACATTACCAAATACATTCCCTAACGACTTCCATTCGCAACAGGGTTGCCACTCTCTGCAGCTATTAGATTATTTCCCCCCCCCCCCCCCCAGAGATCACAAACATAAATGCATACATACAATAACCCTACATAAGCATACCAACTATAACTCAAAACAGCAACCATAAGTCTATCAAATAACAATCACACACATACGCACACACCCATACATACATACAAACACCCACATATACATGCACACACAACCAAAGAATTAGACTCACACACACACACATACACATCCCACACGTACATACATCCATGCACTGTAAGCACAACGTTTCTCTACAATAACAACAAAAGCTGTGCACACAAGTATACATACATACACATGGCCAAAGAATCAAACTCACACACAAACACCATATCAGCATGAAAATCCCCAAAATCCCCCCATTTGTAACAGGGTTGCCATCGTTTTTGTTTTTTCCCGGTTTTGAATTCCCAAAACAGGACTCAGGTCCCCATTACTAATCTACTTCTGCCGTATTCATAAAAAATATTTAAGGTTTATTTGAAAAATTTCCCATAGAAATATGTCAAATAAACCTTTAATAAACTTTAAATGTGTTTTATGAATACGGCAGAATATATTTTACTTTTATTAAAACTAATATTATATAAAAAAAAATAAAATCATATACTAAAGAACGTATTACTAAAGCACATACATATGTATATTAAAAAAACAAACATTAAAAAGAACGAACATATAAAATTATCATTTCATAAAAATCATCATGGCCCATCACAATAAAAAACGTATACAACCATATACATACATGCATATATACTATAAACATGTATTCATATGCATGTATGTATGTATATCTACATACATATGCATGTACATACTTGTGTACATAAATTCAAATCTACATTTTGGAATATCCTTCCCAAAAAAAGATCCGTAATTACTCCAAGATTTTATTATATACATATGTATGTATGTATATAATAAAATCTTGTAGATATTTTTCCAAATCGAAATAAATTACGTAAAAGTAGTTGCAAATGTCTACGCGAAATCTTTGCGGATAAAGTTTGAAATATTTCTTCATAATCATTGTCCGCTGGCATAATTTCTACTAATTCTGCATATTGTAGCATTATTTGTTTCTGTTCCTCAGGAGCAACAATTAAATTAATTTCTACTGAATTTTTAATTTGCATTTTATTATTTAATTTTTAGTTGCTCACACTCGTAAAAATGGTATGACAGATGAAAGATGTTGTAATGTGAACAGTTTTTTTTTTCAATTTTCAACATATTCCACGCATTCCTTAAAGATGTGAGTGAGTGTGAAAAGGGTATAATTTCTATTCAAATGTAATTCCGATCACGAGTGAAGGAATTAAGGTGGAAGTACATAACACGCGTTCAATGCATTAATGCGATGCACGCGTCTGTCAAAAAAGTTAAAATGGTGTGTTTTAATAAGGCAAGTTACATAGAGAAGTTCGCGACGCGCGTGCCTAGCGAAAAGTTGAACATTCTTCAACTTTCACGCGTTGTACACAAAATGACAGCTAGTGTTGCCAGATTAACAAGCTAACATACACAAAAATTAGTAGATATCAATTTTTTTTTTAAATTAAAAAATGGGTAAAGAAATGATTTAAATATTTAAAGAAAAATAAGTAAGACAAAAGAAATAGCCTGCAAAGTCTTTAAATTTTACAACTAAGAAAAGCCTCAAAAGCGTAGTCTGTAACTTTCAATTTTTATAGCCTTAAGCGTTTAACAAGCCTTCTTTAAGTAGAGGTGGAAAACTATCGATAGTTTCAAAAACTTTATCGATATATCGATTCAAGACTATCGAAAGTTAGAAAAACTATCGATATATCGACGATACTATCGTGATAGTATCCAAGTTTTATGGTTCTCGTATAATGTATATATTTATTTGCACTAAATATTTAAAAAAAAAAATTAAAAAAAAACAAAACAAAATAAAATAGAATTTTATTTGTCAGTTCAATAAATAACAAAACTAAAATAATTGTATGAAAAATAAGTGAGATCAGCGGAAGAAACTTTCCCATCATTCAGCTATTTTTGTTTATGAAAAGGAACATATTTACATTTTTTTGGAAAATATCGATTGTTTTCAAGTATTAATCGATGGCAGAATTAAAATATCGATAGTCACAAAAAATTAACTATCGATAGTATCGATAGTGCCATCGATAGTTTTCCACCCCTACCTTTAAGATCATGTCAGATAAAGCGTTTGCTTCGCTTTGCGTTGAAGATTCGCGTTGACATCTAAGATGAAATGTACGTGCTTATATGAAACATGTCGTCACATAAAGAACTTTTAACGCAAAGTGAAGCGAAAAGTTAGGCGACTCTCAACTTTTTGCGTGCTTTGACAATCAGTTCCCCATCCGGATAACTACCTTGTCGTGGTGCGGTGGCTTAACCACAGACCGTGGTCTATGTCTTCAACCCAACACCATGGATGACCTTTAATGGTCCTCTATGGTATTGGGTGAAGATAAATGGCTAAAGGCCTGTGTACCAAAGGTTATCCAACCCTAAACCGGGCTGTGATGCGACCCGTGCCCATCGGATTTTTGCAGTCAGGGTTAAAAGACTGTATTAGAACGGAGCCTTGCTGATACCTGGGCACCTCAGCAAGTAGACGACACCCTCACCACGTTATCGGGGGCTATGACGTGGTGGCCTCCGAATCCCCCATACTCGTGGGACCAAAATGCCAAATAACTCTCTATGATATAAAAACAAAACAAAAAACAAGACCGGAATCGATGGAATGACGGTGCTCTCTAGCGCGGAAGGACAGAGGACCGGTTTCACGCAACCGTCTGGTACGACGAACTCGTACAGACGAAGACTGCCGAGAACACTGGGCAGATGGTTGGTGCATGCAGCAGTTCGAGCTCGGCCACGCCGGCTTCGACCAAGCATGTCCGACCATCAAAGATTAAGCATAAACAAAAAAGATTATGTCTACGTATTATAAACACGTTGGGCACTCAAGACCCCTTGAAAACATGGATACTCCCGCCTCAAGTGGTAGTGGTGCTAGCACGTCGTCAAAACCGTCTGGTAAAGGACTGCGATCGCCGGACGACAAATCATTGCCTAAGCGGGCTAAAGCTAATAGTAATATTGGCATTAGGTCGTTTAGTGAGGTTGCAAAAGACAACCTTATAATGGCTGTTGTCGACAGGGGAGATATGGATGGTGCCATCCCCAGGGGCAAATCGAGTGCTGTGGAAGCTAAGTTGGCAACCACGTACTACCAGGTCCTTGAGGAAAATCCAGGCATACCTCCAGTCTGTCGCGATGCAGGCTGGTATCAAGGCAGGGTCAAGCTGATGGTCTTTGGAGACCAGAGATCGGCGGACCTGTACAAGGCCGCTCTCAGCAGAATGGGAGAGCCGTGGCCAGGTGAGAAAATCGATCTGGTTTACAAGAGCAAAATTCCATCCCGACCACGTGCACATGCATGAATTCCGGCATTCCCAGATACGGCTGAAGCAGCGATTAAATTATTAAAGGACTGCAATCCCTCACTTCCAACCGGCAATTGGAAGATGGGGAGGTTCGGTGAAGCTGAGGGGGACAGGCGTGGGGTAATTATTATTCTAAGCGCTGAAACCCTCCCTCACTTGGCCAAGTCCAATAATATTATATCGTACGCCTTTGGACAGGTTACGCTGAAGGTGTACAAACGAGATCAGCCTCCAGTGACGAATAATTCCAAGACAGTGTGTGAAAACGCTGTGGAGAAGGAATCTGAAGAGAAGGAGAAGAAAGCCAGGTTACGAGAATCTTCGAATAAGGATGGCTATATTACATCCGACTCTGAAGTTGTCGGAGGCGCCTCAGGCCTGTTCGACGCTGATTATGGTGAAGACAGTGACCTTCTTCTTGAGACTGACGACGAGGCCGATAAAACGGTCGTGGAGATGGATTTCGTAGCGGATGTTGAACCTGCTGCAGATAAATCTCCACCACTCTAAAGCAGCCTTAGCTGCTCTTCAGCTTCGCATGACGACATGCGAAGTTGACATAGTCCTAATCCAAGAACCCTGGATTAGTGGTGGCAGGGTTTGCGGACTTACGACCAAAGATTTTAAGATGCTAGCCATCAAGAATGAAGGTAACAATAGAACCTGCATCTTGGCAAGGAACCACCTTAATGTATTTTTATTATCTAACTTCAGCGGCAGAGACATAACGGCGGTTAGCGTGGAAATGGGAAATACATGCTACTGGCTGGCGTCGGTATAGTGCGCTCACGACGATCGAGGCCCTCTACCGTCGGTAGCGGTGAGAAACTTTGTGGCTGCGGCGGAGAACGCTGGACACCATATTATCCTGTGCTGTGATGCCAACGCACATCATGCTATTTTGGGAAGTACGGACACTAATGAAAGAGGTGAGGAACTTTTAGAATATGTAGTTAGTACTAACCTTAACATTTGTAATAGAGGTCAAGAACCTACGTTTATAACAAGGAACAGACAGAAAGTCCTGGATGTAACCTTCTCTTCTGATTCGGTGGCCGATAGGATCATGAACTGGCGTGTACTTCAGGAACACTCCTTCTCTGATCATAGGTTTATCAAGTTTAGTATTAGGGAGTGGGCACCAGAGGTAGAAATCTCCCGAAATATTATGCGGATTAATTGGCGTCTGTATAAGTCTATATTTTGTAGACAATTAGGACTGATTGGAGACTCGCCACTTTTAGAAACTTCGGATTTAGATTGTGAGGTTGATAACATCACTAAAATCTCAAGGGAATCGTCTTGCCCTTTGAATATACCACAGGGTAAAAAGAAACCGCCTTGGTGGAATAGAGAGTTACAATCGTGCAGGTGTACATGCAGAAAACTCTTCAATAGGGCTAAATCATCTAGAAATGAACTGGATTGGATAGCTTATAAAGTTAAACTAAAGGAATATAAAGAGCAGATAAGAATTGCTAAAAATACAACATGGAAGAGGTTTTGTGAAAATATTGAAAACATTTCAGAAGCCTCTCTCATGAGGAAAATTTTGTCCGCCAGTCCGTGTATTCTGAGATATTTGCAGAATCTCAATGGGATGTGGACTACATCCAGTGAGGAGTCATTGGGAGCCCTGATGGACACTCACTTTCCGGGTAACTCAATGACTGAGATTCAGACATCTAATCTTTATCCAATTCCTACGGAAAATAAATCTGACATTGTTAATATGCAGACTTTGGATTGGGCTCTGAGAAGCTTCAAGCCTTATAAGTCTCCAGGACCCGACAGTATAATACCGGCCGAGATATGCAAGGTATCGAATCTCATAGCTCCTAGGCTACTGAGAATTTACCCCAGCTGTCTAAGACTGAGTCATATTCCTAATAAGTGGAGGGAAGCGGGAGTGGTTTTCATACCGAAGGCTGCTAAAAGCTCTCCCACAGCACCGAAGGACTTCAGACCGATAAGTCTATCATCCCTTCTTCTGAAAACACTAGAAAGGATGGTTGATTACTATATTCGCAAAACCATCAATGGGAAATTACTTTCCTCGCATCAGCATGCATATCAAAGGGGAAAGTCGACCGAATCGGCTCTACACGAGCTGGTTGGCACAATAGAGAAATTTCTCTCTGTTGGTGAATACACCCTTGTGGCCTTCGTCAATATTGAGGGGGCTTTTAATAATATTTCTTCAGATTCGATAATTGATGCATTATCGAATTTGGGGGTTAATGTAGGATTTTGTAAGTGAATTCAAAATCTAATAACTGACCGCAGGATAACTGCGGCTCTAGGAGCTTCAAGGCAGATCCGCTTTGTAAATAGGGGTACACCACAAGGAGGAGGTCTTTCGCCACTATTGTGGAATCTAGCTCTAAATCCTGTGCTGCTATCTCTAGAATTGCGGGGGTGCAGAATCATGGCTTATGCTGATGATGTGGCAATAGCTGTGAGAGGAAAATTCCTCACAACTCTAAGGGACATCCTACGGGATGGTATTGCACATTTGACAAGATGGGCGGAGAAACAAGAGCTCGCCGTTAATCCTAATAAAATTAGTCCTTTTCTCTAGGAAGTATAAGATACCTGATTTCCAACCTATCACTCTTAATAATACGGAGATAAAAGTGTCCAACACTGCAAAATATCTCGGTGTTATTCTTGATTCAAAGCTGAGTTTTAAAACCAATATCATAGAGAGAGTGAAAAAAGCAACAATTTCGCTCTATCTATTCAAAAAGTCCATAGGGAAAAATTGGGGTCTTACCCCTAAAATCGTTTCTTAGATCTACACTGCAATAGTACGTCCGATTCTCATGTATGGCATTATTGTATGGTGGTCGTGCCTGGAGAAAAAGACGTATCTACATATCTTAAACAAGGTGCAAAGACTTGCCTCCTTGTACATAACCAGTGCTCTTCGCACTACTCCTACGGATGCACTTCATCTACTACCATTGGACCTAGTAGGGAAGGAGATGGCAACGTCCTCGGCAATCCGTCTTCGATGTACCTTTCAGTGGAACGGAAATGGAGCCGGCCACTGTCGAATACTCGATGACAAAGTTAGGGGATGGAGGATTGACCAAACCTCCCCTGCTCTACTACACGAACGTCTTTATAAAACCTGGATATCATCAACAGAAATGTGGATGAATGGAACTCCGGGTAGAAGAAAAGGTGTTGATTTTTATACGGACGGCTCCAAAACACACGAAGGTGTGGGTTATGGAGTTTTTTCGAGGGCTTTAGGTCTTCGCATTACAAAGCGACTTCCGGATCACTGCAGCGTCTTTCAGCCAGAGATCCTTGCTATAAGGGAAGTTGCGGATTGTTTGAGAGTGAATATCACTTCAACGACTTTGATTAACATATACACTGGTAGTCGTGCACCTATTATGGCCCTCGAATCCCCGCTTCTAAGAACAACAACAGCCCTCGACTGCCGATCATCTCTAAACGAAATGGCAGAGCAGTTTGATATTGGGATCATCTGGATCCCAGGGCATAGCGGCTTTCAGGGGAACTCCAGGGCTGATGAGCTTGCTAGAATTGGGATAACCTTACAGGTTCCACCGGATTTGGAATGTGTGGATTTACCCCTACCCTCTTGCAAACTCAGACTTAGGCGCAGTAGAGGAAACAAATAGAAGGTGGGTCACAAGAATGATTACGTGATCACAAGGCAGTTATGGACTCACCTAAATAAGGAAGGTACTGATGACTTAATTTTGAAAAATAGGAAACAAATATCGATACTAGTGTCCGTGTTAACCGGACACTGTCTCATAGGTAGGCATGCACAAAGGCTACTGGTTCAACACAATGATTACTGCCGTAGCTGCCAGGACATTGATGAAGAGGAAAGCATAGTGCATTTTCTTTGTCACTGTCCTGGACTTGCAAGAAAGAGATTGACCACAATGGGCGCTCTTGAATTCAGGGAACTTTCCGACGTTGCTAATGTTGAACTTCAACGTATTAGTAGCTTTATATTGAGCTCTGGTTGGTTCGACGGTGGGAACTCCGCATAAGCAGAGTCTCCGTGGTATCACAATAGACCAAAAAGGTCTAAGTGAGTCCGGGTTTCTGACTGCCACCCCTACCTAACCTAACCTGACAATCAGTTGGTATACTTTCTTTAATTTGGTTGAACAAACTCGCATGTAAATATGTCAGCACATTTACATAAAAACGGCATCAGAGCAATCAAATTGTGCTGTGTTTTATACATAAAACCGAATAGTGAAGCAAACAGTGACTGATGTCAAAGTTTTTATTGTGTCATGCACACTTTGCATGTTATTGTTGTGTTGATATTAATGAAAAAATGACAGTTGTTCTGTCGGCATTATATTACGACTTATGATATAATATAGTCAGGTGTGGACACTATGTAAGAAGCCAAGTGTTAAAAAAATGGCGGATTTTCGCGCGAAATGGTGTTAGGTTAAAATTTTTTTTTACCAAACCTATCGAGTGGGGTATCAAAATAAAGAAAATTAAAAGGCGATTGCAAAACTATTTAAAAGTTATTACCCGACTGGGAAGAAGGGTTATATTTTTCGGACGTTTTTGATATGTATGTTTGAAAATTTCTTTATTACCTCATATCTTCCAAACGGCTGCATGGATTTCGAGAGTTATATTGGTTTTAAGAACCCAAGTGTTTAAGATAGGTGTTCAAGAAAAAACAAAATGAAGGATTTTCCCGCGAAATATATGTACTTAAAAAAAAAAGATTTTACCAAACCTATTGAGTGCGGCATCAACATATGGGAAATTAAAAGATTACAAAGATGTATATGAGTTATATATTTAAATTTAATTAGTAATAATAGATTGGTTTCAAAATTTCTAGATAATTGGCTGGGGTGCCTCATAAAAATGATGTAAGCATAATATACATTTATAAATTATTAGTGGCACTCAGTGACAAAATTTTAGAATTTAAGTATCTCTATTAATGAATATTAAATAAAATTGAAGTAGCGCTACTAAACGAGGTCACCCGAATTGATAATAGTTATGTCAAGGCAATTCTGGAAATAATGCTGGAATATCGAAATAATATTATAGAACGAGGACATTGTGGAGTATATAGATTAACAAGAAAAACTGAAAAGATATTACTTCTTGGAAGACATGTCAAAGGACATATCTAAATATGTAAAAACATGTCATAAGTGCGAAGCTGATAAAACTTTTACACATTCAAGAAATCCAATGACTATATATTACACCAACACCTGCAAAACCATTTGATGATATATACGTAGACACTAAAGCAGTGTGGCGACAACTAAAAAATTTTGAATGCTAAATGGGACTTAAAATAATGCTAAAAATGCTAAAAAAAATTTTGAAAATGCTAAAATATAATGTTAAAATTTGTGATTGGTTTCTTAATAATTATATCGTTGTAATTACGAACAAATATTTAATTTAATTTTAATAAATCAAACAAAATTGATTCAAATGTAAAAACAACAATTCAGGAACATACAAAATACAATTGATGAATTAATAAAACCTCTTGAATCTTTGTGTATGTTCGTATTAAATATAATATTGTAAAATTTGTGTTTAGTAATTTTCATATAAAATAAAATACATAAAATAATTGTACACTTTTATTTTATATGTTTTAATGTATTAGCATGCTATCAATATAATGTGAAAGACATTTAACAAATACTTTTTGCATTGAAAAATTGATTAATTTAATTTGTTCAGTTTTATTTTTCATTATGTCCAGAAGCCGGATTCCGCAACAATGAATTTTGAAGTGTTTAACCCCGAAAAACCTAATTTTGAATCCTTATTTTCTTCCTATTATTAGGTGTCTCATTTAAATCATCATAGGGACGTGACGGAAATATCTTTACTTGGCAACACAGTTAATAATGCTGGAAAGTAAAATCAACTGTTGAAAGCAAAAACAATGTAACATAATATCCACTACTATAAATAAATGTAGAACTGTAATTGTAAATGTGTCAGCTGATCGAATCTGTTGCATGAAAAGCTATGCAGACGCTTACCTGACTGAAATGGCACGTAAATGTAACGTCTGAACCTGCAGAAAACAGAATATCATGACGACGTTACGTGACATTTGTAGACAGTGATGGGATATATGTATATTGAATGTGTGGCACAATAGCCCTGATTTGGTACTTTTGTTTCTTTTAATAATTTAAGCTTTTGAGTGGTTAATTTGTATACGTACATGGCATATTTAATAAATTTAATTTTCTAAAAAAGTTTTTTTTATAAAATCTAACCACAGGTTGCCAATCATGTGTGTTTATTTTATGTTAATAAACATACATACACATATGTATATGTACATATGCATGATATGTAAAATATACATACATACGTGCGTACAAACATACATTCAAGCGTACAAAAAACTATTTTTATTTAAAAATAATACCAATAACAATAACAATAAAAATAGGTACGTATAATCATAATAATTATAATGATAATAAAAATATAAATATTTTTTATAAATATAATACTTACATTAATGTATGTATTTACGGGTATGAAGCTTTTCACTAAATGTCAAAGTCATTACAATGTTTGTAAGTATAAAATTATGATTTTATACCATTTAAATAATTTTGGTACTTTTTCCATGCAATCAAAAATAATGTGATTATGTTGAACTCTCAACAATGTTTCGAACAGCTGTTTTCCATTTTATATGACTTTTTAATACTGATAAACACCCAGCAAACAAAAAGTCCTGTATATGTATATACATATATATATATATATTTTTGTTAAAAAATATACATATGTATATTGTTTGTAAATAAAACTAAATTATTATGAGTAGGTACGAACATTAATAAGAAAAGGATAAAACGAGAGAGTAAAGATTTTATTGAGGTGCTACTGCATGCATACACATTCTTGGAAATTAAAGAGCTAAATACTTCGGGTCTTATGCAAAAAAACTTAATAAAGCTTTACCAAGCAATGTTAAGTAAAGTTGTATTCTAAAAAAATTATTGTATAAAAATTCTAAAGTAGGCACCCACGTTTGTTAAGACTACTTTAAGTTGATATTTCAAAAATGTGTATTTTGTACCTCAAATATTTTTACTAATATAGCACGTACTGATTCATGTTACATCTGAAAATGAAGCTAGAAGTGCCTGCTCTTATCTTAAATTTATTATTTCTGTCATGTAATGGGAAACATCACCAAATTATCCAACTGCATACATAGCAAAATCCATAAAAAAATATTAAAATAAATACAATTATACAAAAATGTTTTAGTGATGTACATACAATCAAAACAAATCGAAAAAAGCTGGATATTCAAATACTCGTTTCATTCGAATAAAACAAATTGTGATAATTTTTCATATTTTTTTACTTTTACTTCATGGTTGTGTTTATCTGTTTTCCTATTAAGTCATAAGCTCATATTTTTTAAATTAGGTTGCTTTACTTCAAGATAATAAAAATTTATTTAATAAAATAAAAAAAATATTTGAATACCCGAATGAAATTGTATTCAATTTTGTACATCATAAGCTGTGAAGTGGTTATTGAACACGGTGGTGTTACCAGTATTTATTATTAAATCACAAAATATTTAAAGTTGTCTTTTGCATATGATTTTTTAATAAAGCTATGTTAGCCTTAAAGTGCTTATCAACTACTATGAACTTTAAAGCTAAAGCAAAATATTTTTTTGCATAAGGGGGTTCGTCTTTCCGATGAAGTTGCTCAAAATCTGTTTTGGTAATGTACAATGACATATATTACGGTTGAGCATTACAGCTGCTATTAAAATTATTATAATAGAGTTCATTTAAATAAAATAATAATAATAATAATAATTTTCAAAACCTCTAGGCGCATTTTCGTTCTAAAAGGTGTTATTTCAAAAACTCAATTAGTTTTTGATGTGTAAACATCTATATGCTAGGGGGTAAAAATTTTTTGGCCTTGATTCTTTGCTGAGATTTCTTTGCTGAGATTTCTTTGCTTTTTGCTTTTGCTTTGCATTGTCAAATCGGTGTGAGCTATGTATGAGTGTATTAGTGTTTGAAAGAAGCAATACCAAGCAGAGAAACAAGTCGACCGGCTCGAAGCCGACGGTGCGCTGCCGCCGGTTATTTTTCTGTATATTTCCGTACACCAAAGGTGAAAATGAACCGTAAGAGCTACGGACTTAAAATTTGGACACAATATGTAGACATTTGGCCACTACAACAACAAATACATGAGAGTTAAAAACTAAAGGGTGTTCCAAAACGAGCAACGAAAAATGTTAAAGTCCCATGTAATATACATACAATTGTATGTACATATGTATTTATATACACTTGAAATTTTAAAAGTTAGTGTATTTTTATACAGACTACAACAATTAACACTAAATTTAAAAAATTTAAATCAATGGGTGTTCCATCAGTTAATGCAATTTTGACTTTGTAATTTTGACAACTTGCTGTATCTTGGAAACCGTAAGAGCAAAACTCTTGAAATTTTCAAAACGGTAAAACTAAAAAATCAAAAAAATATAAGATCGCCAAATATAAAAAAAATCGCCAAAACGTAAAAAGCACCAAATTAAAAAATCTCTAGGATTAAAATAAATCGCGAAAAACCGCAAAAATCACCAAAATGAAAAAAATCATTTAACAAAAAAATCGCCAATATGAAAAAATCGCCTAAATAAAAAAACCCCAAAAACAGAAAAAAATCGCCAAAATTAAAAAACCCCAAAAAACAGAAAAAAATCGCCTAAATGAAAAAATCGCCAAAATGAAAAAATCGCCAAAATAAAAAAATCGCCAAAAATAAAAAAATTGCGAAAATTAAAAAAAACCAAAAAGAGAAACAAACGCCAAAACGAGAAAAAAGCGATAAAACTGAAAAAAAAACGTTTAAACTGATAAAAAAAAAACTTAAAAAATTAAGAAAGCTAAATAAAAAATAAAAAAATTATCAAAACCGAATGTGCGCGAGTCAAAGTCGCACTTTACTGAATTTATTTTAATTGCAATGCGTACACAACAACAAGAACAGCAACAACTAAACGATGAACAACACGAATTAAAAATTAGAAAGTAAAAGTAAAGGCACTGCAGTACCACTAAAATTTCAGTAAAAATAATAAAAAAAAAGCAATGTGAGTCCCGTCACAGGGGATATGTGTAAACATCTAGTAATGAAAATTTTGTTTTAAGTTGGAAGTATTTTTTCTTTTAATATATTTTTATTAACTAATCAATTAAAAGTATCAAAACTTATAATGTTGTAAAAACATGGGAATTTGCTTGTTTTTGTTTGTTTTATTTAACTTATTTGGTTAGTAGGTAAAGGGGCACACTGCAGTATATATGTATGTACTGCAGTAAATTTACTGATTACTGAAAAAATTCAATAAATTTTTACTGATAATGAAATTTAATTTGCATTATCAGTAAAATCGTAGGGCTGTATTAATAATAATAAAAAAAAATATACTAAAAGCATAAGTACTTCCAACTTAAAAAAAAATATTTTCATTACTAGATGTTTACACATCTCCTCTGTGATCGGACTCACAATGCTTTTTTTCCAACAGGCTAAATCTTGCCATCAAAAGAAAGTAAACTAAAATAGTTTCAGCGAAATTATTAAAAAACTATTTTATATATCTATTTTATATATTATTTACTTATAAGTTCTAATACATACATACATACTCGTATGTATGTCCGTATACATACATATGTATGTACATTTCAATCAAAATGAATTTCATGAATTTAATATTATACATATATGAACTGTCGCGTTTGACTTCAAATAACTCGCAATTTAAAATAAAAAATGCGTGTTTGCTGGGCACAATGCAATTAGTAGTATGTGTGTGTGCACAAAGTAGTTTTTTTTTGTGTCGAAAACACATGATACGTTTTTAAGTATTCTATAAGCACTCAAACGTTTACATTTACATTACATTTACGATTTCTACAGCCGGGTAACGGAGCCTTAATACTTTCATGTACATATGTACCGACTATAGCATTGCACAGATACATCTGTTTGCACCAGTTTTGCGTGTTTTTGGTTCTGGTATGAACAAATATGTTATTTAGCGTTTTCTGTTGGTAGTTGTAAATGTTGATTTGTTAAAGCAATTATTGTATGGTTGGGCAATGAGCAAATGAAAACAATACATTTATTTTCTTTGTTTTTCTAAAACAAATAAGATACATAAAACTGCTTCTACCATAAGTGCCTTATGACGTGTTGAGAAAAAATATACGTGGCCGATGCACGGCTGCCAGATTTGACGATTTATCGTCATTTTGAAGATTTTTGGTGCCGCAAAAAGCAAAATAGCGATTTTTTATTTTATTTTATCTTATTATTTTATATTTATTTTTTATTTTATATTGGTATCTGTGTAAATTGATATTTTCAAAAAACATAAATTGGAAAAAGGCCAAGTTCCTATCAATAATTTTGGCTATCAAGAGTATTGAGACCAAAACTTGTACATAATTTCGCAATATTTTTCATAATCTAACCACTGAGGGGATCAAAGTTACAAGGGGTTACAACCGGACAATGGTTTCAATTTCTCAATAAACATATGAAATAAAACATATCGCTCCTTTGTTGCAACGTAGTCATATCTCAAAAAATTAATTTTTCGAGTTAATAATGCAGAATTTATCCACATATCGTTATTTACATATGTATATTGTGTAAAAATTTCATACCAATACATTGTTTGCTCAGCTCTTTTTCCATTAAGTTTATCGGAATTTCGACGATTTTTCGAATATTTTATCTGGCAGCCCTGGTGATGACACTAAAGGTTCAGTTAGCCGACTGTAATGTAAAGTAACTGCAACAGTAGGAAACAGCTGATCGATATTGTTATGTGAAAAGTAATGAAAATGGTTATAGAGATGTAAAGTACCGTAACATACTTTTCATATAAAAATATCGAACAGCTGTTTTCTACGTTACAGTTACATTACATTACAGTCGGCTAACTGAGCCTTAATTGTATGTTTACATGAGACGTGCTTCGCTCTCTATTCATGCCGAATCAACTTGCTTCGCCATACAAAATTATAAGAGCGAATCAAGTAGATTCAATACGAATCTACTTGCGAAGCACGTAAAATTGGTATATTCTCTAACTTTTGTCGCAGTTTAGCTGAACCAGCTATCAAAACAAAATATGTATACATATGTGTATGTATGGGTTTGAGCAAATAAAAACAAACCAAAAAAACACAGATGTGAGTTTAATATAAATAAGTTTAATTAAGTTATGAATAGTAAAAAAAGGAAAAATAAGAAAAAAAATATAGGGATGCCTTAAAAAACAAAATTTTGAATGAGTCGAATGTTTGTAAGTATGTATGCTTATGTGTATGTATGTATATATGTGCGTATGATACCTATTATAGGGTTGCATTTGCATACTCGTTTGTATAGCCAAAACAAATATACTATGGTATGTACCATATAATTGTAGTGTGAGCGACAGAACTATTATAAGAGTTATTGTGTGTGCGTGCTTTTCCAAATTAAAATACAATTAAAACAAATAACAATTGCTTATTGTATTGCTGCTGAGCAACTGTTTGATCTGTTTTTGCCCAAAAATACATATTGTAATACAAATATATGAAAAAACCACTATTGAAACAAATACATGATGTGCGGATGTATGTGCGGACGTTCGTTATGTTATTTTGTGGCGCAGCCAAAGTATAGAGAGAGAAAGAGACAATTTTGCTCTGAGAGTAATTACAAATGCATGTGTTTCATGTACATGTATCATTTACTTACATGTGTACGTGAAATTTTACTTTCAATCATTCATTCATCAACCATGTATTTTTTTAACACACCATGTGGTACTTATGTTAAAACCAGTTTTATGTATCTTATTTGTATCTTATTTTGCATACAAACGTGTTTTTCTCATTTGGTCATTGCACAACCATACAATAACTGCATTAAAAATCAACATTTACAACTAGTATGAACCAAAAAACACGCAAAACTGGTGCAAACAGATGCATCTGTGCAATGCTACAATACGTATGTACCCAGCTGGAAAAGTAGGCATTAATTACATGAAGTATTATTTTCCAAAGCAAAACAATGCATCACTTAGAAACGATAGGGTAATTTGATCAAACACAATTAAAATAATTCTTTACTTTCTTAGGACATGTTCTGTGTTAACAGTAATCAATTCAGAAATGAAAAATTATACATGATGTGCATTACCTTATAATTTACTATTCATTACCTTTTCCCACTGGGTATGTATATGCCTACGTATAAAATGTATGAATAAGTGAATATAAATAATAAGATGCCACACGAACAGTGATGCCAACTTCTTCAGAGCAAAAAGCAATGTGCCTTCAAAAAAAAAAGTACTAAATGCAATAAAGCAATATTTCGATTTTGTTCAGTTATAAGTAGAATATGAGTAGGAAAATAATTTAAATTCAAGACAAAAGCAAATTAAACAATTGTAATGGGATATTTGATATAATAATTTTGGAAAAATAAAGCAGAACTCGTAAGCTTATATAATCCATAAAACTAAACTTCAGAAACAAAGTCATTTTATTTACAGGATAAAGATTTCAATTAAAATTTTATTTATACTCTTTTATATATGTAACTGCCTAAACTAAATCATTCCGTATAGACGACATATTAAAACACTTGATTAAAATTTATGTGGAAATGTAGGATTTTGGTCGATATCGAGTCCATCAATTTGTTACTGCAACTCCAGTAATTGTAACTAGAATCGAAATAAAATGAATTCTGCGTGTAATTAGCATACAAATCGAAAGAATTTGTATGTATTTATGTACATGTACATGCGTATAAATATGTAGCTATGTGCCAATGAATTAACAAAAACTATTTACTATGTATGGATGTACATTAGGGTGTTCTTAAAAAAAAGTCTTTGTTTTTCTCAGAACCACGTTTAAAACTTTAGTTTAGGTAAAAAATAGGCCTGTTAAAATATCAGCTCATAATATTAATGGTGAGATGGTGCGCATCACACTTTTCAATTTCCCATGCGATTCACATGGTATAAATTGATTTTATTCATTCTGATTGTCATAAGTAAATAACGGAATGTCCTACAGTCAACTTCTTCTTCTTCTCGCTTTTGTAGAAAATTAAACGCTCTATAAAAAAAGTTACATAAAATTTTTTGATAAGTTAGCTGGATCAAAAGTTATTTACAGTCCAAATAAAATTTACCCTAAATTTATACGATTTTTCAAGAAAACAACAGAAATATTATGTTATTCCAGAAAATTTTACCAAGTTCCATACAAAATACAAACAGGCCTTTTAAAAAGTGCGAAAGAAGTGTTTTTCGTTATAATAGAGAAATATAAAACAAGTTTATAAGTTTTTCAATTTATTTTAGCCAAGGCTGTAATAAGTGAATGGAATGGAAATTAAAAAAATTTTTATTTCAAATTTAGTTTAATGTTAAATTTTTTTATAGAGTGTTGAATTTTCTACAAAAGCGTACCAAGAAGTTAACTGTAGCACATTCCGTTCTTTACTTATGACAATCAGATAGAAAAGTGGAAAATGTTTATTTGTTGTTTTGTGTAAAGCCACCATCACAAATTTATATTTAGTGGATTTGTTAAACGCACTAAAAGCACTAAAGTCAAAGGTGAAAAAGCACCAATTTCAGGTATTTTTATAAAAAAAAGCACCTAGTTGAAAAATTCCGGACTGTTATGAATTAAAAAGCACTAAATCTAGTGCGAAAAGCACTAAATTGGCATGCTTCACACGAAGCACGAAGGCGTCGTATAAACGGCAAGATTCAAAAACAAGATTCAGAGAGCGAGGCGTGTGATTCAACTCGTCGTCTAAACATAGTATAAAAGTATGTTTACACGATACGTGCTTCGCTCTCTATTCATGCTTCACACCCCAATCATGACCGATTCAACTTGCTTCGTCATACAAAATTATGAAAACGAATCAAGTAGATTCAATATGAATCTACTTGCGAAGCACGTAAAATTGGTATCGTCTCTAACTTTTATCGCAGTTTAGCTGAAATAGCTATCAAAACAAAATAGGTATGTATGTGTGGATGTGTATGTTTGTGAACAAAAAATACAAACCAAAAAATATAGATGTGAGTTTAATATACATAAATAAATTTTATTAAGTTATGAATAGTAAAAAAGGAAAAATAAGAAGAAAATATTGGGATGTCTTCAAAAACAAGATTTTAAATGATTCAAATGTATGCACATAAGTATGTATGCTTATTGTATGTATGTATATACGTGCGTATGTACTCAGCTGGAAAAGTAGGCATTAATTACGTAAAGTATTATTTTCCAAAGCAAAACAATGTATGCCTTAGAAACGATAGGGTACTTTGATCAAACACAATTAAAATAATTCATTACTTTCCTAGGACATGTTCTGTGTTAACAGTAATCAATTAAAAAATTAAAAATTATACATGATTTACATTACCTTATAATTTACTATACATTACCTTTTCCCACTGGGTATGTATATGCGTGCGTATGATACGTATGCATGTGTGAATATACATAAAAAGATGCCAAACGAACAGTGGTGAAAACTTTTTCATCACAAAAAGCACTGTGCCTTCATAAAAAAGCACTAAAGGTGGAAGCACATAACACGCGTTCAATGCGCTAATGCGATACACACGGCTGTCAAAAAAGTTGAAATAGTGTGTTTTCATAAGGCAAGTTACATAGAGAAGTTCGCGACGCGCGTAACTCGCAAAAAGTTGAACATTCTTCAACTTTCACGCATTGTATACAAAATGAAAGCTAGTGTTGCCAGATTCATAAGCTAACATACACAAAAATGATTAGAAATTAATTTTTCATTAAACAATGGATAAAAAAAATGCATTAAAGATTTAAAGAAATATGAAACATAAGTGCAAGACAAAAAAATAACCGACAAAGGCTTTAAATTTTACAACTAAAAAAACTTCAAAAGCGTGTTGTGTAGCTTTCCATTTGTATAGCGTTAAACGTTTAACAAGCCAGAAAAGCGTTGCCGCGTAACGCGTGGTATGTACTTCCACCTTAAATGCAGTAAAGCCATATATCGAGTTTGCTTAGTTATAAGTAGAATATGAGTAGGAAAATATTTTAAGTTCAAGACAACAACAAATAAAACAATTGTAATGGGCTGTTTGATTTAATAATTTTGGAAAAATAAAGTAGAACTCGTAAGCTTATATAATCCTTAAAACTCAATTACAGAAACAAAGTAATTTTATTTACAGGATAAAGATTTCAATTCAAGTTTTATTTAAACTCTTTTATATAACTGCCTAAAATAAATCATTCCGTATAGACGAAATATCAAAACACTTGATTAAAATTTATGTGGAAATGTTTTAGGATTTTTGTCGATATCGAGTCCCTCAATTTGTGACTGGGGTTACATTGTAACTCGATTCGAAATAAAATGAATTCTGCGTGTAATTAGGATACAAGCCGAAAGATTTTTTTGTTTCAAATTGCATAGTTCAGAGTATACTGAATTATATGTGTACATGTAGTTATGTATATGTATATACGTATAAATATGTATGTATATGTCAATTAATTAACATAAACTATTTATGTATGGATGTGCATACATATATAAATACTTTAACAGAAAGTCATATGTACATATTTATGTTAATATATAATTATATTCCTCGTTTAAGGAAAAAGTCGTTTCATCTTTTTTCTCTGGCAATAAAACTGTTTTAATAAAACAATTTGATTTTTTAGGCATTTCATCTGAATTAATTTTTACATGATGTATGTTACATTCTGCATAACATAAGTCTTTTCATTTTAGACCGTATTTTATATGAATTAAATAAGATGAATCAAAACAATTCACACATTCCATTTGCAATAATGCTAAGTATATAAAGCATCTACTGACTCCACACACAGTGGACCAAACACAAAAGAACGCTGATGATGAAGGTTTAGTGGCCTTCGAAAACGGCTGGCTGTTCCGTTCAACTATGTGTTGTTAGTCAGAATATTTACAACAGACTTTGTTGTTATTTGTTCATTAATAATTATCACATGTAATTTGGCTTAAAAAACAATACGAGCCTAAGCCCGTTCAAATCACCAAAATGAATTAAATAATTTGATGTATACAAAATGAATATTCTATTTCTAACTTACTTTTAAAATACTTATTAGCGCTTAAAATTCTTTCCACCTCAGCATTTGAACATGGCAATGTTAGTAGTCCTAGAGCATATATTGACAATTTCAGAAATGGATTATCATAAGTAGAATTTCTACAGTTAAGAAATTCAATCCAAAATTGACCATTTCCGAGCAAATTTTTCCATTTATGTAACCTTAAAATTCTGATACTTCGTTCTATTTCTTCAATTTTACAATGCCAACAAAAATAACCGCTTTGCAGAAGAGTATTTGTAAGCCAGCTAGAAGCAATACATTCAGCTTCCAAAAAGCCATGCATTTTTTGCCTTACGAAATCGTTTCACAGAAGTAATAATGTGTAGATTTTGTGTACTCAGATGCAAAAGTTACTGGGTTACGTTACTGTTTTTCAGAAGCATTTTTAGAGGCTTTCGTTATAAAGAAGCAATAATTTGTTTCCCTCAGTTGCTAGTTCCTCCAAATCAGATTTTTTTTTGCTGGGATTATTGTAATTAAATCATTTTATAACGTGTATGGATTCCCTGTAATTTCTAGAAATATAATCTTAACGCTGAATAAACAAAGTTTATTTTAATTTTAAAATTATTTGGCAATTTGGCTCTAATTGCATACGCATATAAGGTTCCTTGTACAATCAATGTATTTTTTCGTAATAGCAACTTTTCTCACTGTGAAAGAGAAAGTTGTTCTTCCTTTTTATTTCACCCAGCTATATAAACATTCTGCAAAGGAAACTTTGCGTATCTAAAAGGGGTGCAATCAGACAGAAAAGTGGAAAATGCTCTTTTGTATAAAGCCACCAGACTATCAGATTTGTAAAACGCACTAAAGGCAGTAAAATCAAAGGCATCATCAAACACCTATTGAGTGCCTTTTAAAAAAAGCACCAAGTTGAAAAATTCCAGACTGTTATGAATTAAAAAGCACTAAATCTAGTGCGAAAAGCACTAAATTGGCACGCTGCACATGAAGCACGAATGCTTCGTGTAAACGACAAGATTCATAAACTTGATTCAGAGAGCGAAGCATGTGATTCATCTCGTCGTCTAAACATAGTATAAAATAATCGAAAGATGTTGAATGGAACAAAGTGAGATAGGAACAAATTTTGAAGATGTTGAAAGATGTTGAACATTCAGCCCTGTATAATTCTTATGGGAAGATGTTATCATCTTGCCAAATTGATGAAAGATGTGAGTAAGTGTGAAAAGGCTATTACCAAGCAAATCGAGTTTTTGTTTCAGTGTTGGAAAAATATTAGTAAATTCATTTCACAACACTGAATAAATTGTAAGCAAAAGCATTTGTTTGTATATATGTATTAAAGGTTGTATACTTGTTTGTATAGCTAATACAAATATACCATGGTATGTACCATATAATTGTAGTGTGAGCGACAGAACTAGTATAAGAGTTATTGTGTGTGTGTGCTTTTCCAAATTACAATACAATTAAAAAGTGATAAGTGCTTATTCTATTGCTGCTGAGCTACTGTTTGTATCTAGTTTTGCTCAAAAATACATATTGTAATACAAACATATGAAAAAACCACTGTTGAAACAAATACATGATGAGCAGATGTGCGTTCGGACGTTCGTTATGTTTTTTGTGGCGCAGCCAAGTATAGAGAGAGAGACAATTTCGCTCTGAGGGCTAATAAATCACTGAAAGTTGAAACGCCGGTTTAGTTGAACTAAACTCAACTTTATATGTGGTTTAAACTCAAAAAGAGTAAATCAGTGAACCATACCTTATGTGTAGTTTAAAAAATAATATTGTGGCAGCAATAAAATAAATATCAAAAAACAACTGTTTTGCAGCAGGCTATCAGCTTATGCGCAATCAAAAAGACAAAAAAATTAATAAAATTTAATTAAAAGTGGCCAAATTTTACTATGAAAGAAATTATATATATTCTTGACAACGTAGAATAGTATAAATGAACAATAGTGTGTAAGAAAACAGAAGAAACAAGATTTAAAGAAAATGTAAAGGCTTAGAAAAAAAGTTGAGTGCTCTCTAAATGCAAAACCTCTTGTCTGTAAATAGGCCTTGGTCTGTAAGTAACAAAATCATATGGCCTGTATTGGTAGTTTAAACACCCAATTTTATGAGTTTACAGCTGGTTTAAATAATTCACCGATGTATAGATTTGCTGGTTTAAACACATTTTAAACGTAAAATTGAGATTAACTTGTACTGATTTATTAGCTCTGAGAGTAATAACACATACATATCGTGTGTAATTTTTTTGTATTTGCATTTAGTTACATATGTACGTGAAATTTTGCTTTTATTAATTCATTCATCAGCCATGTATATTTTTTCTCAACACATCATAAGGTACTTATTGTAAAAGCAGTTTTATTTATCTTATTTGCTTTAGAAAAACAAATACAAACAAATTTGTTGCTCTCATTTGCTCATTGACGTAGTTTACTCGAGAACATTTTTTAAGCCGTACAATTTTTGTTCATTTCGACATTACACGAGACTAAAGGCTCAGTTAGCCGACTGTAATGTAATGTAACTGCAACAGTAAGAAACAGCTGATCGATTTTGTTATGTTAGAAGTAATGAAAATGGTTATAGAGATGTAATGTAACGTAACCTACTTTTCATATAAAAATATCGATCAGCTGTTTTGTACGTTACATATACATTACATTACAGTCGGCTAACTGAGCCTTAATTCATGTGGCACAATAAGTATACGTATACACAGCTTTGTTGTGTTGTGTGTTTCTTATTCATTTAACATTTGCTGTTTTTTTAAGTTGTGGTTGTATTGGTTTTATGCTGCTAATGCGGGGTTTTAGCTGGGTGAAAATTTATGCCAACCGCAAAACCACTCTCTTTGCCTCTCTTACCAACAAACTGGCATGTTATGCCAGCACAATTATTCCCGTGTAAATCAGCGCATTGAACAACTACACATAAATACCTCATAAAATAGAACAAAATTAATAAGGAAATCTTATTAATTTCATAAAGAAAACCTTTTTAAAAAAATCAAGAAGAAATCTTGTAGTTTTTATGAGGTTATCTTATTGATTTTTTCAATAAGGGTTTCTTCTTGATTTTATTAGGCTATCTTATAGATTTTTTCAATAAGGTTTTCTTCTTTATTTTATTAGGCTATCTTATTGATTTTTTCAATAAGGGTTTCTTCTTGATTTTATAAGGCTATCTTATTGATTTTTTCAATAAGGTTTTCTTCTTGATTTTATTAGGCTACCTTATTGATTTTTTCAATAAGGGTTTCTTCTTGATTTTATTAGGCTATCTTATTGATTTTTTCAAAAATAAAACACAATACTTATTGATTTTATTTGAAAATTTTATTTATTTTCATATATGTACATATGTATTTACTTAGGAATACACACAATATAGTAATAATAAGTAAGTTTTGTTAGCAGTATCTTTTTGAATTTTTTAATTACATATTGTTTATAAATATTGGGTAGTGTGAATAAAAAAACATTTGCTTTTTACTTAGAAATTTGTTTGAAATAAACAAAAAGTACATATACATTTAAGACTACAACAAATTTTCAAATAAATGGCAAATGCCTTTTTTGTATTCACATTACCCATTTTTACGTACTTAGGGCCATTATTACAACTTGTCGTTAGTTAAAGGCATGATTTTATCAGATATATAAATGGCTTTGCATTATAAAACCTTCATTTAATATTTTTTTGTCCATTAAGTATTATTATTATTAATAATGACATCAATAAAAAAATTCAAATTGTAGCAATGCAAAGCTATTTATCGGGCAGACAAAATCAGACAAGTAGTAATAACGGCCCTTAATATATTATAATTTTCATATATTTAAAAATTTCATATAATTAAAATTAATTAAAAATTAATCAACACACTGGTCACCCAACCTGTATTGAAAATCTCCACTTCAAGGCTCTTGTATTTCCAGAGATTATTCCTTACCAAAAAACATACTACGATTATATATGTAAATACATAAATATAATAATAATATAGATATAGGTACGCACTATTTATAATTAGTTTTATTTTAATTTAGTTTATATTTTATGTTAGTGGAAAAATATTCAATTGTTCTTTCGACTTGTTCACCTCGCACTGGTTCACTTTCAACTAAAAGTTTAATTTTAATACATTTGTACATATGTATGTATGTAAAGTAAAGAAGTAAAGTTATGAGCGGCAATATATATATATACAAAAATACATAAATACCCAGTTAGCCACGTCCATGATACAATAATAACAGGTACATGCACAAGCCCAGCCTGTTAATGTATACAATACCTACAGTTGTCAAACTTTGTTTACAAGCTGCAAAAATGTTAGTGTATGTGTGTGCATAAAATGATTACAGTGTTGCCAATGAAATTACATATGGCTGTGTTTCCAATTATATGTTAAAGAAAATTACACTACACATCTTTTGTCTAGGTTAAAATTAAAACAAAAATAAATAAAAATACAAGCCAAAGAAGAATTACACACAGTTTATACATGAATGTAATTACATGGCCTACAAATGAGAGTAATTGCACACTCTGTATAATTACACACCTATTGGCAACACTGAATGACTATAATCATTCATGAATACCGCGTCTGCAATTGTACTTTAGTTACCCTGTAATTGTTATTTTTAAAAACAAAAGGCATGTGTTTCTGACAATTATACGTTTGTTTATACCAACAAAATGAATTTGTTTTTTGGTGTTGTAATTTTGTTGTAGTTGTGCATGTACCTAGTATAATTGTACCATGGCCACGTCTTTAAAACATCTTCGATGACGGGTACAAGACAATGGTAAGTCGTACAAGACATATTGAAGACAGCGCCATACAAATCGTCGACGAATATTTCATACAAATGGAGGCGAGGTTACACAAGACGAGATGAGCGACAACACGGCTTTATTGAAGACAAACCGGGGGACATTGTCGTTCAGATTGTCCTCAAAAAAGTTTAATTGATGACGAAACATGTGACATTGTCGACGATTTCCTTTAAATTGTGACATGTCGTACATTAATCGTAGAAGACAATGGGTAATATGAATAAAAAAAGTATTTGCCTTCTACTTAAAAATTTGTTTGAAAACCCCAAATATGTATATGTTTTTTGTATTTTTAAACAAATTTTTAAGTAAAAAGCAAATACTTTTTTTTATTCATACTACCCAATGTCGTCTGCGACGATTTGGCTAACTGGGTATGAATATTGAAGTCTCTGCAGCAGAGATATTACGCAACAAAAACGAAAAAGATCATTAAAAAATTGTCTCTATGATTAATTATATACATGCATACATACATAAATGTACGTACATACATACATACATAAATGAAATAACAAGAAACCTAATAAAATCAAGAAGATTTCCTTATTAAAAAAATCAATAAGATGCTTTACACATAATCATATAGGAACCTAATAAATTCAAGAAGAAAACCTTATTGAAAAAATCAATAAGATAGCCTAATAAAATCAAGAAGAAAACCTTTTTAAAAAAATCAATAAGGCAACCTAATAAAATCAATAAGAAATCCCTATAGTTTACAATTTATAAGAAAACCTAATAGAATCAAGAAGTTTTTCTCTATGGAATGTTTTTTTGGTGCCAAAAATAACGGAAATTTAGTAAAAAAAAAGTTGTGAATAATAAGATTTCTTCTTGATTTTATGTGGTTTTCTTGATAAAATTAATAAGATTTACCACATAAAAACAATAAGGAATCTCTATGACAAAATCTTCGCTTCTTTCTGCTGGGATACCCCTTAGCCTAAAAACGTTTCATAGAGAAAATCTTATTGATTGGCAGTTTTTTCTCTGTGTATACAATAATTGCTTTAAAAAAATCAACATTAAAAACTAGTCACAGAAACGCTAAATAACATATTTGTTCATACAGATGTATCTGTGCAAAGACTATAGATTTATAAAGATGTTGCACTTAGAAGATTTTAAGCAAACAGAAATTGTGTACTGTTTTCGATGAGGGGGGAAAGCAACAAGGGAAAACAAATTTTGATCTCTGCTCTGAGCGAATCCAACATACAAACAGAGAACAATATTTCAAAATGCTCACACATGCATATAGGTAGAATTAGTAAAATGGTATCGTGATGTTGCGTGTCAGCTGACAAAAATCGTACCATATAACTACAATGCATGTTACTAGTTATAAAATATGTGGTGGTAGCACTGCTGACGTAGGAATTATAGCATTGCACAGATACATCTGTTTGCACTTGTTTTGCGTGTTTTTTGGTTTTGGTATGAACAAATATGTTATTTAGAGTTTTCTGTTACTAGTGGTAAATGTTGATTTTTTAAGCAATTATTGTATGGTTGGACAATGAGCAAATGAAAACAACACATTTATTTTTTGTTTTTGTTTTTCTAAAACAAATAAGATACATAAAACTGCTTTTACCGTAAGTGCCTTATGATGTGTTGAAAAAAAAATCCATAGCTGATGAATGAATGAATGAAAGCAAAATTTCACATACACATGTAAGTAAATGATACATGTACATGAAACACATGCATGTGTAATTACTCTCAGAGCAAAATTGTCTCTCTCTCTCTCTGTATACTTGGCTGCGCCACAAAAAATATAACGAACGTCCGCATATACATCTGCACATCATGTCTTTGTTTCAATAGTGGTTTTTTTTTCATATATTTTTGAGCAAAAACAGATCAAACAGTTGCTCACCAGCAATACAATAAGCAATTGTTATTTGTTTTCAATTGTGTTGTAATTTGGAAAAGCACACACACACACAATAACTCTTATACTAGTTCTGTCGCTCACACTACAATTATATTGTATATATTGTATTGGCTATACAAACGAGTATACAAATGCAGCCCTTTAGTAGGAATCTGCAGAAAACAGATTTTTCTGTAGCGAATGTCAAAAACGCCGCATTTAATGCCAGACAAAAAAATGTGCTGTGCAAACTGTTACATTTTCTATAACTTGTGCACAGAGTTGAAAGATACGGCAAGCTGTAAAGTAGAATGATACGATTTTACTAATTCTACCTTAAATTGTGATACATAGGTCCAGACTGCCCACAGAGCACCCTGGCGCTTCTCTGGGCAGCCTGGTAATAGGTATTTATGTATGTATGGAACAGTTTTTGTCAATTTCATTTGTTGTTTTTTTTTGCTATTACGAATTTCTTACACACAAACTTTTCAATTTTGTTTACAATGAAATCGGCTCTTTAAGCTAGTTTTTTTACCCGACTGCCATTTGTATGTATGTACATATCAAGAATGATAAAATACAAGATTACGCCATTCAGAGAGTTTACCGTTAGACGTGACGTCACACGTCTATTGTAAGAGTTGCCATAAAGGCTGGTAAAAATCAAATGAAAGACTTAAAGCATAAGTATGGGAAACTAAGAAATTTAAACAAAGAAATCGCAACAATCAAATTATATTCTATATTTATGATTTGAACAAGCTAAAGTTCGTATCGCTTTTTAAGCCAAATTACATGTGATAATTATTAATGAACAAATTACACCAAAGTAAATATTCTGACAACACATGACAAATCAGTTCTCGTGGTACCTTCATAGCGAACAGTCGATTAGCGGAATTTTTCTTACTTACAAAAAAATTAAACAAACAAAAAATATTCGTAGTACATATTATTCGTAATAGGTACATACTGTCTTTAATAAATAAGCTTTATGCTTTGCTGTTATTTTTACATAGTAAAAATAACAAAAACAAAAAAAACCGCAAGCAAAAAAAATTAAACAAATTGATATTGAGGAATACTATATATATGTGTACCTCTAAACAAATAAACAATCATAAATAACAAAAACAAAAAAAGACCGCAAACATAAAAAAACACAAACGAATATCCCTTGAGGAATTCTTTGTATGAGTGCCTCAAATACAAAAAAATTTGAAGTGAGTTCTAACGGCAGAAATGCTTATTTTACTGTGAGTTCTGAAACTCTTAATGAAAAAAAAATAAATAATAAATCTGATGAAAACCTTTTTTTACCGGCAAAGCCAATTTTTCGTCAGCGATCAACTTCGCTTTGTCCAATGCCAAATAGTAATGATGCATTAACATTACAGTTGCCTAGTACTTCTTCATATAAGCCAGTAATATCATCCCCTTCAGGCTCGTGTTCATCACTTAACAAAGTTATCACTACAGATAACAGCGGCTCGAAACTCAAGGTACAAGTCGGAATGGACAGATATATAACCGTGGTAAAGCGTGAGCGAAGCCCGAATTCTTCAAAAATTTCATCTGCTCCCAAAATGTCTAGGGATAACAGCGCAGCCTCAACTAATCGCCAAAATCGCTTCGAAATTTTGCAAGATGACAACGACAAACCCGAGGTATCCTCGAATAAAATATCCAAGCCGCCACCAATCTATTTGAGACAAAAAAATTCAAATGCCCTTATTAAAAAATTAATTTCGGTCATTGGTGAGAATAAATTTCACATTGTTCCAATAAAACGTGGAAACATAGATGAAACTAAAGTCCAAATTTATGACGAAAAAGATTTCCGCAAAATGGTTGCTGAATTTGAAAAAAATAAAACAAGCTTCTACACATACCAGCTTAAGAGCGCTAAAGGCATGCAGATCGTATTGAAGGGCATAGATTCTTATGTTGTTCCCGAAGAAATAAAAGATGCACTCGTCCTCCAGGGGTTTAAGGTAAAAAATGTGTCCAATATAATAAACAGAGAGAAGATTCCCCAACCCCTATTTCGTGTTGAACTTGAGCCTAATGATATAAAATTGAAAAAAAATGAGACGCATCCAATTTATAATTTGAAATACCTCTTGTACCGAAAAATCACAGTTGAAGAGCCACATAAGCGTTCAGGTCCTGTACAGTGCCATAATTGCCAAGAATATGGCCATACAAAAACATACTGCAATTTACCCTCTGTTTGTGTTGTGTGCGGCGAATTACACGGCACTGCTAGTTGCAATAAGCCAAAAGATCAAAGTGATAAAAAATGCAGTAATTGTGGAGGTAATCACACCGCTAACTACAGAGGTTGTCCTGTGTACTCTTTCGTAAAGAAGACTATGGTGCAAAAACCTAAATTAGCTCCAGCTCAATCAGCAAACGCTTACTCTGCCACTTTTGCGCAAATGAGCCAACCAGTTACTTCCCGTGTATCGTATGCAGATGCTGCTAAGTCAAATTCAATTCCCACACAAAATGTTTCCCCGCCAAATAATTCAAAAAATACTGACGCAAGCTTTAATTTTAATCGCCTTGAAGCTACTATTGAAAATCTGGTGCAAACTATAAACAATTTTACAACAAATATGACTAGCATGATGCAAGAAATGCTGCGAATGCAGAATACTCTGCTTCAAGCATTAATTAATAAGCCATGAACACGTTAACAATATGTTTCTGGAACGCAAACGGCATTCGCCAACATAAAAATGAACTTGAGCACTTCCTCACGGAAAAAAATATTGATGTAATGTTAGTATCTGAGACTCATTTGACTTCGAGAAGTCTTTTTAAAATTTATGGCTACACTATATATGATACAAAGGACCCTAGAGGAAGGGCTTGTGGTGGATCAGCAATTCTAATAAAGTCAAGACTCAAGCACTATGTTCTTGATAACATTTGTGAAGAACACCTACAAGCAACAAATATTGGCATTGAAAGTTTTTGTACAAATTTTGTTATATCATCAATTTACTCCCCTCCCAGATTTTCAATCACTGAGAATCAATATGAGGATTTCTACAAATCTCTTGGACCTTGTTTTGTAGCAGCTGGCGACTACAATGCTAAGCATACGTTCTGGGGTTCGCGTCTTATTACCCCCAGAGGTCGAGCATTGTTCAACACTATTTCAAAAATGGGCTTGGATGTCATTTCGAGTGGGGAGCCCACTTATTGGCCTACTGACATACAAAAAATTCCGGATGTTATAGATTTTGGCGTCATAAAAAATATCTCTAGGGATTTAATTCAAGTTCAAGCTTCTATTGATCTTTCGTCCGATCACTCTCCGACGATCATTACAATTTGTAGTCCCTTAAGAAGTAACTTACCTGACCCATATGTGAAGATGATCAATCGTGTTAATTGGCTGGGGTTCAAAAAATATCTCAGTAGTCATTGTACGGAAAACATTACGCTTAGAACATCCGATGATATTGAATCTAACATTGCCAATCTCAGCGAGAATATGAAACAGGCTGCTGAGCATGCCATTATCTCCCATCCGCAGACTGGGTGTAATAAAATTTATTCTACAGACATTGAACGTCTCGTACGTGAAAAAAGAAGAGCTAGAAGGGAATGGCAACAGCACAGATCACCACAAAATAAAATCAGATTTAAAGAGTGCACTAAACGACTCCAAGAGTTGCTTGCGTCTGAAAAAACTGCATCTCTTAAAAATTATCTGGAAGGTCTTGATGTCGCACCAGCGTCTAATTACTCTTTGTGGCGCGCTGCTAGAAAGCTTAAAACACCCATTGAGTATAAGCCACCTCTACGCACATCTACCGGAAGTTGGGCAAGAAGCGATACTGAAAAAGGTAAAATATTTGCTGAGCACTTAAAATCCGTTTTTTACGCCAAACATATATACTGGTGTTGCTGATTTGCCGAATGTAGTCGCTCTACCCCCTCAACACATAAAGTTTAAGACGCGTGATTTACAAAAATTAATTGCCGAACTCAACCCGAAGAAAGCTCCGGGTATTGATGGAATTAGTAACCAGATGCTTATGAACTTGCCTCGTATTGCAATGAGAATCCTATTATTCATATTTAATGCCATTTTACGACTGGAGTACTATCCACACAGCTGGAAGCTTGCCAAGGTTAAAATGATTCCAAAGCCGGGCAAAGATCTAACCAAGGCTGAGTCATATAGGCCAATAAGTCTACTATCAACTATGTCAAAGTTTTTCGAAAAACTGCTCAAAACAAAATTGTCCCCAATTCTAATTAGTAGTGGGTGCATACCAGACCATCAATTTGGTTTTAGAAGTCAGCATAGCACCATTGAACAAACTCACAGACTGGTTCAATTTATAAGAAGAACTTTTGAGGAAAAAAAGTATTGTTCTGCGCTCTTTATTGACGTTTCCCAGGCATTTGATAAAGTGTGGCATGAAGGCCTAATTTTAAAATTGAAGACTTACTTACCAATAAACATTTCAAATATTTTGGAAAGTTACATTATTTCCCGTAAGTTCACTGTTGTGGAAGGAGACTTTACGAGTAGGCCTGAAACTATTTCATCCGGTGTGCCACAGGGGAGCATACTGGGACCAGTTTTATACTTGATTTATACCTGCGATATGCCTGTGAGCAGTAGTATCCATACTTCCACATTTGCCGACGATACAGCCTGCCTTAGTATGCACGAAAACCCTGATGAGGCATCCCGCAAACTCCAGGAACACATTAGCCAGATGGAGCTTTGGTTAAACTTATGGAGAATTAAAGTCAACGAACAAAAGTGTGTCCATATAACGTTCACCCTAAGAAGAGATACTTGCTCCCCCATTCGGATTAACAATCAAGTTGTTCCTCAACATTCACATGTGAAATATCTAGGTATACACCTTGATCGACGACTTACATGGAAACATCACATTGACTCTAAGTTAACTCAAATGAAACTTAAATTAACTCAGGTACATTGGCTGATTGGTAGAAATTCAACACTTAGCCTAGACTGCAAACTTTTAATATACAAGTCGCTTTTAAAGCCAATATGGTGTTACGGAATTCAACTATGGGGCACTGCTTCAGCTTCAAATGTAGAGAAAATTCAACGAAGGCAAAATAAAATTTTACGCATGATAGCATCGGCTCCATGGTACATCAAAAATTCAAATATACATCGCGATTTGAATATGCCACTAGTGACTGAAGAAATTGTAAAATACGCAGGCAAATATCTAACAAAACTCGAGTCACATCCTAATCCGCTTGCTCGTAATATTTTGAACTTTACTGGGCACATCCGCTTAAAAAAGAGAGATACACGGGCTCTAATATTCAACACTCTAGATGATGAAGCTGCTTGAAAACACTTTTTTCTTTTTGTTGCTTATCACTACTTATGTATTATTAATAACTATCACTAAGCTTATGTCCGACATTGGTCGGGCCTAATAATTTTTTATAGACTTAAGATTTGAATACTTATTGTTAGTTCATATTTGAAGATACAATAAATAAAAAAACATGCATTAAAAAAAATAACACATGACAAATTATATTCTATTATTTTATTTTCTCTACAAAAACTTTTCTTATTTGTTGTTGAGAGTTTCTTTTAATTTTTGAAATTAAACTTGTTTTATCTAGGCGCACGGCAGTGCGCCAGGCCAAGTTCTGGCCAATGCACGTAGTGTGTGTGTACATTTACATTTACATTACATTTACAGGAAGCCATTCTAGCTGTTTTTACCCCCCTCATTACTTTGTTCCCCGCGACCGTAAAATTATGAAATTTAAATCATAATTAGAATAAATTCATGTTACCTCATATGCACCGAGTTTAAGTTTGAAAGTTTTACAATGAAAGGTTCCGGAGATATGAAGGTGCAAAAAGTGCATATTTTAAGACATACTAACTGACTCACTGACCTACTGACTCACTCATCAATACTATGAAGCACTTTCGCTATAGCTAGAGATCTGAAATATGGTACATAAGTAGATCTAGGTGAGCAATGAACTAAAAAAATCTGAAAACCTGAAAATTTTAACCAAGGGGGCGGGGCTACGCCCATAAAAATTAAAATGTGCGCTAGTGAGCTGCAATTTACTGTAGAGCTAGGTCTAGGAGAACAATAAACTAAAAAAAAATTTAAAATCCGAAAATTTTGACTAGGACGGCGGGGCTACGCCCATAAAGGCTAGAATTAAAAAAGCAAATCTAAGGCGCTTAATGAAAGCTATTTTATTGAAATTCGGCATACATACTGCGATATGGCAAGGCTTAAAATTTTCCATTTAAAAAGTGGGCGTTGACACGCCCATACCATTTCAACTTCATTTTCGTGTACTACGGCTCAGCATATTTAGATATACTATTTCTGTATGTTTTATTATCGGTTTGCAACGAAACTTGGCACAAATATTAAACACTGGCAGAAAAAGTCTTAAGTTTGGAAAAGTGGGCATGGTTACGCCCATAAATATTAAAAATTAAAAGTTGCGCTAAGGAGCTGAAATTTGATACACAAGTATGTCTAGGTGAGAAACCAACTAGAAAAATCTGAAAACCCGGAAATTTAAGTCAGAGGGGCGGGGCTACGCCCATAAAAGTTAAAAATTTAAAGTTGCGCTTATGAGCTGAAATTTGATACATAAGTAGGTCTAGGTGAGAGACCAACTAGAAAAATCTGAAAAACCAAAAAATTATTCTCGAATGGGCGGGGCCACTCTACTTATGTTTGAACCTGAAAACTTACAGCCTTATTTATAAAACTTATTGAGGCTTTTTAAGAAAAATTTTTTATGAAAATTTGCCTTAAAACCCCTCTATAAAGCCTTAATAAGTTATATATATAAGGCTGTTAATATACAGCTTTTACCTTAAACCATTTTAGTGAAACCTTGCATATACGTTACACGTATACAATACTTTGAACTATCACCTAAAAAAGTGGACGTGATTACTCCCATAAAATTTTGGCCTTATGTTTAATCTACTTTGGTCTAGCATATTTTAGAAGAAAATTAGCATGAATTATAAGCGCTGCTTACACATATATTGTGAGTTTAAAATAGTGGGAGGGGTGATGCTCATAAAATTATAAGGTGTAGTTCACGCTAGAGAGCTGAAATTTTATACACAAGCAAGTGTAGATGAGTAAGCCAATGGGAAAATCTTAAAACCAAGAAGTTTTATCCGCTAAAACTCTAATTAGCACTAGAGAGCTGAAATTTGGTACACAAATTAATCTAAATCAGAGATCACTAAGAAAAATCTAAGAAACCAGAAGTTTCAATCAGGGATTGGGAAAAAGCACTGTAAACTCAAAATTAAGTTTTTATTATTTTATTGAAAGTTTTCATACACATTGAACTTATCCAAAGTAAAAGTTTCCTGTTTGGAAAAGTGGACGTGACTTCACCCATAAATCTTAGCTTTTTCTTTCATGTACTTCGGCTTAGCAGTTTGTAGTCTACTACTCATGTATTTCTAAATAGCTTTTTCCTACAAAACTTTACATGAATCATAAGCACTGACAGATATGAAAGTCGGCGGGGGCAGGCCAATTAAAATTTTACGTAGAGAGCTGACATTTTGTAGACAAATAATCCTAATTGATTTATTCAATCGGAAAATCCAAAAATTAATGCACCACCTACCCTATTAAAACTTTGCATGCACATTGGGTATATCCTTTTGATTTATGTACCTCGGCTAAGCAGATTTTAATATGTAAATATATTGAGAATAAAGCCGGGATCACTCCCACTAAAATAGACGCTGTATTTTACATGTTTCTTTCCAGACGACACTGGCGACCCGTTGTAATAACACAATAATTCATTTTTACTCACGCTCTAACCCATTATTTTATGTAACTATGAAATTTTTAACTGGCAAAGTGATCATGAATAGAAATAAGACACACTAGAAATTTTAAGTGTAAAAAATGTTATCATAGTGAACAATTAGACTTCTTTCTTTGGGGTTTTTTGAAGTCGATTGCTTACGCGAATAAACCGACGACGACTCAAGCCTTAAAAGAGGAAATTGGACGCTGCATTAATGAAATAGCGCAGCATTTATGCAAAACGGTCATTGAAAATTTAATTAAAAGATCGCGTGTGTGCCAGCAAAGCCGCGGCGGCCATCTGCCCGATATGTTGTTCCACACATAACCTCATTCTGTCTACCTTACGATAAAATAAAGTTTCACAATTTTTTTTAATTATCTGTGTTTTATTTAAAATTTAAATCTTGCGTTCTTGTTGGGATACCCTTTAGAACCATATGTCTCTATGTCAATACTCTTTCTCCAGCGACAATTGCACTAGTTAAAATGTCGACAATTTTCCTTTTATGCGCGAGTAGAGATAAGTTAGAGACGACAGTTCTAGTGTATTTCTGGTGATATTGTCAATGAACGCGTCAATAGTTTGTTTTTCTTTTTTATTATGTTGTGCAATAATATTAAATAAATATATGTGACGCGCAAAATAGAAATGGACCTAAGGGTAAAAACCGGTTTTGTTCAGGAGAGCCATTTTAAAGATTTATGTGTATCTTTGGTGTACCATCACATCATAAAACGCGCATATCTTTGGGAGGAAACAATTTTGGGGTATGGGATCGGTCTCATTCGATGCTCAGATGTTGTCCACATAAAAAAAAGTGAAAGTTGTTTTTTTTACCCTTAGGTCCCTTTCTCTATGCGCTGTCACATATGTAGACGAGGGTCACTAAAATTTGCGAGTGAATCTTCTGTTCAAATATCTCCATATGGTCGTAAAAGAACTACCCTCTCAACAATAAAAACCCTATATTATATCTCAATAGGCATTTGGATTGGCTGTGGTACACCTAGTCAGTAGCACTATTGACAATGTCACTAGAAAATCACTATAAGTTTACTATTGACAACGAGGTTGGATATATCGATATTGTAGACTAGAGCCCCTAAAATTTACTAGTGAATCTTTGGTGCCAATGTCTACATGTGGTCCCGAAAGAACTACTAAGTTAATAGTGCTATAGTCTAGTGGTGGATTTTCAATGACAAGCTAATGTTAAATGCCAATAGATGAAACCATTGGCTGGGGTACACTTGGTCAGTAGTGTTACTGACAACGTCACTACTAAATCACCACAATTTCACTATTCGCACTTTCTGCAGGGTAGTTATGTATGACTATGTAGTGAATTCATAGTTCTTATGGGAACATGGAGACATACCAACCAGACATTTACTGGTACATTTCTATACCTTACGTACATACAAATTTATGTATATTGACAAGTTGTTGCAAAATCCATCAGAAATACACCACATCTGTTTTCTCTATTTCTTTTATACTGACGAATAGAAGAGAAATTGTAGACAATGTAACTACTACTAGAATTTTAGTGTTGACATAGAGACACTTGGCCCCAGTCTGACTGCAGGGTATGTATGTATGGAACAGTTTTTGTCAATTTCATTTGTTGTTTTTTTTTGCTATTAGGAATTTCTTACACACAAACTTTTAAATTTTGTTTACAATGAAATCGGCTCTTTTAGCTAGCTTTTTACCCGACTGTCATTTGTATGTATGTATATACTACATAGGTACGTACCAAATTCTTATATGAGCAACTAATATACAGAACAAATGAGATAATTTTCATTATTGTAGGGTAAATATATTAGTTTCATTGTTGTATGAATGGAAATATACATATTCGCACCGAACCCGTGACACTCTTTTGTAAGTTTTAATAGTATGTACATACTATATACGTATGAACTACTTAAATATTTGCAATGAAATCCAAAAAATCAAAAATATGTTATAAAAAATTTTGTTGTATGGTATTTTATTTAGGTAGTACATACCTATACGTTAATGTTTTAAAATTTTAACCTTTTCAGCATTCGATGGTTTGTACTTATAAGTCTCCAAAGAGTAATGCTTTCTTAGTAATATAAGTACAAGCAAATTAAGAACTTCTCGTCTATGCTGGCAACAAGCAATGTTCTTGTCAAACCAAAAGGAATACGTTGTATTATTAGTACATGCTACGCACTGCTCCATAATAGCTGTTTTTATATTTTTCATTGCTCTGTTCTTGAAAAATAACTTTTCGAACACTTTTATGTGAATTTTACATACTTCGAAAAACAAGTCAGAGGGTGAACATAAACTTCCAAAATCTGAGTCATTTTCATAGTTTTTCATATGAATATACATTTCTGATGGGTATGTTAAAATTTGGGTAGGCTTGATCATATGCATTCGGCATTTAATGCAAGTTATTCGTTGCGCTATGTAGCCAATGAAATATCGACTCGAGGTAAGTTCTATTGGCACATTCGCAGAGTTAAAACTGTCGGCACTTTGACAAAAATATTCTTCATTTTCCTGGTATATATCTGAGATATCTATCTCGGGTGTTGGATTGCTAGATGGTACACTGTCATTATCTTCTAAAATTGTTTGAAAGTCCACTGGCAAAAATATTGCGTCGTCTTCTGCACAATTTTTTGAGGAACCAAATTGTATTATTTTTAAAGATAACATCTTAGCCATTGCAATGTTGAATTCGTGAACAGAAGGGTTTTTACAATTGCCACCTTTGGCACGTACATATGAAAATACGTTTTCTAATGGGTCCTGATTAAAGCGGCTGCTTAAAATGGTAAGTAAGTTAGAATTTTCTTGTAACATTTTCTCAGTTAACGATAATATACACCTTGCGGTTGGAATAAGTCCGCTGATGGAAAATATTTTGTTACCGACATATTCAATTTGTCGTATGTATGTCTCTAGCTCTTGCAGTACTTGCCAAGTTTTATTATTAAGCTTTAAACCACGCTCTAGCGGATTAGGATCATTAAAATGTTTGCTATTTAAATCGTCAAAGTGCCTATCGAGTTTCTTTTATGAATGAACAAGTAGAAGAGGCTATTCCGATGAACTTCTGGTAAATTGGCGGTTTTCATTAACGGATTGAATTGCAGCTGCAACAGAATGACTTGAAGTTTATACAGCTAGGCCTATGAGCATCTTTTGAAAATTCTTTGGGTTTATATGATACATTGTCAATTTGGTAATTTTTGTCGGTTTTCCATGCTCCAATTCAAAAACTTCTCTTATAACATCAAAGCGTGCAATTCCATCGGGTGTTTTGAAATCACCTTTGATAAAAGCATTCCGAAGCGATTTGAAAATATGAGGAATATCGAAAAGCAAGTAAATTTTAAAGGTATTATGAATAAAATAAGGCTTTTCCAGGGAAGCTCCTAATAGATTGTAACATTTTCTGTTGTTGAGACCCTGGTCACATGTCATTGCACGTACCTTTAATCCCATTTGTGTTAATATATCCAAATTTGATAATATAAGTGTTTTTAATATTTCTCCTTTTACAGAAGTAGCAGCAACAAAGTAGTTTAACACAAATTTGCAATTTTCTACAATTCCTCTTACCATAAACACACATATTTGAGAACCCATTTCATTAGTTCGCTCGTAACCAACATCAACATCTATAACATCCGCACAATCATTGTAAGTCAAATTTCTTCTGATGGACACTTCATCGAATATTAAAACACACTCCCTTTCAAGAGGTTTCGTCTTGCTACCTGTCGCTTGAAGTACATTATATATTTATTTATTGTTGCCTGGCTGCAAGTTCTTAATATCGCTCCACCTACTTAAAGATGAAGGGTTTGTAAGGTTCAATTTTAAAATGTAACGTAAAAACAAGTACGTAGACGTTGATCTATAATATATGTTTTGAGCGAATTTTTTTTTCACAATCATCCCAACGTGCGTTTGTTCCTCTATTTTGTTTCATTAAAATCTTGCAAAATATTTTTTCATTATGATTAATATTAAGTTTGTCAACTTCGCTTTGAAATGATAATGTCACTTTTATTTATTTTTCTAATTTGTTTACCTTTTTTTCATTCTTTCATATTTTATTTTTAAATCATAGTTTTGCTGTGTTGAAGCTTTAAGTTTTTTCAGCATGTTACGGTACTTTTTTCTATAAAATTCTTAATTTTTCAAACTTTTCAAGCGTTTCGAGCATACAGATGGTGGTGATTTGGATCTCCTAGGTGATGGAGTTCTAAGAGAAGAAAATAATCGATATCCTCATTTTCTGAACCATTTTTCTGGTCAATACCTTTGGACTCGGCACTAGCCGTTAGGTGTAAGCTTGGCACGCCACCTCTTTTTAAATATCTTTTTCCAATGCAATCTGACGAAAAGTGACTATCACACAAAAATAACAAAGGAGCTCTTTCCACGAACTGATTTTCAAAGTTGCACTTTTTAACCATTCTTCAAATAATGGCGCGTTTGAGTTTGGAAAACGAAAGAGTTTTATATCAAAAGAGCTTCTTTTAGATCTACCACAATGAGGCAAACAACAACTGTTGCCTGCTCTACTCGCTACTTTATTTTTGAATTCAACTTTTTTTTCATTTTTTCAAATTTATAATATTTTTAAACACCAAGTACTATGTAATATACCGATCACTGCAGCTTTTAACTAAAATGTTCCATGTCAAGCTTCACAAGTTGGTAAAATTCAATACAAGTACTAAAGTAAAATAACGTTAAATTAAACATATTGCCAATTTCTTTTTTTTAGCTTATTCCCAATTTATATTTTTAATATACAAAAATCCCAAAAAGAGGCAATTAATAACAAAAAATGTTTTTATAGACACTCTCATCAAATCAAACTCGACATGTGGAAAATCTAACATTTTAAAATATTTTAACACATTAAATCTTATTGCACATACATACATATGTACATATTTAAATTATCTGAATATATTTAGAACCAAAATGAACACAAGAATTCTTCATTAAGAGAGGCGTCTAAAATTCGATAAAGCTATGTACAGACGGTTGTCAGATCTTACAATATTGCCAGTAAAATGTGCTAAAAATTTTTTACAACCGTGTGAACTGGCAATTTTTGTCAGACGACGTTGCCAGAAAAAGCATTGTCAGTCCATTGCAAGACTAGCAACTGACAACATATTGTTACGAAAATAGCCGTCAACAATGTTAAGCAGCATTACACAAAAATATTCCAACAGAGTTAATATAAGTGTTACGCGAAAATATTCCTACAGGGTCAATGTAACGAATAATCTGGAATAGTAGCAAACAACTAAATAAGCATGCGTAACACGTAAACAAGCAAAAGCAACAACAACAAAAAGCGTCTGCTTATTAAAAAGATTCACATATTTACACACATATATACATGCTAATTCAAATGAAAAAGTAAAAGATAAACAACCACCGTGTGTTACTTAGTTAATGATGTACACACGTACGCATATACACATGTATGTACATAGTTACCACATGAACTTAATTAGGCAGCATATAAGATGATAATGATCGTCTAGACATTGCTTGAAACTTCTCGTGGAATTTGTGTGAAATATAAAAAGAGGTGACGCATCCAATGAGTTAGTTAGTTGCAGTTGTAAGTCAGTCGCGAACAGTTATAGTTAGTGCTAATCAGAAAGTAGTGAAGTTAAGAACTCGTTAGTCAGTTGATAATTAAGTTGTGAATTAATAATAATCTGCGATACAGTGGTGAGTTGATAGTTAAGAGCATTTTGTGCTTTACACAAGAGTTGGAGTAAAAGAGAAACTATAGGACAGTCTATAGTGACAGCAAAGTCTGTCGTGGAATTGAGATTATTGTGGAGTCTATCGTGTCGACTGGAGTAAAGGGAACAGCGCAGCGAATAGACGTGTGTAAGGGTGTAAGTAAAGCCAGTGCGTCTTTATTGGTGTATCAACTGTAAGTGTCGGCAGAGTGAGTGCCGTGTGTGACGAGCAGCAGACAAAGAGGTATTGGTGTATCAACTGTGAGTGACGGCAGAGTGAGTCTCGTAAGTGACGAGCAGCAGACAAAGAGGTGTCACGTGATTACTTGTGCAGCCAGCTAAGAGACGCGCGTAAACTACAGCGAGGAAGGCGTAGTGGTAACCAGTTGTGAATATCTGTGTGTAATTTATTAGTTTATGTTGTATTAGTGTATTTAAGCTCTTGAGTAATTTAGTATAAGTGTATTTGTAAATAAAACTTGTATCATTCTTAACCCTAATTACTACACTCGGCTCTTGTAATCATTTGCAAATCTTCGGATCTACGGAAAAGCGTTTTTATAGTGAGAAAAATGTAACATTTGGTGTCAGAAGTGGGAAAGTGGGATTTGCAAATGCAGGCGATACGTTTAAAAAAGGTTAAGCTAAAGGCAAGAGGAATAAGAAAAGGAGAACCTCACCCGTTTGAAAAGGTTAAACGTGAACAAAACCACATACGTTTGAAAAGGTTAAACGTAGTAATTGGTTTTTGAGGAGAGATGAAATTTCAAGAGCTTAACGTGGAACAACTCAAGCAAGAGTTGAGTAAGAGGAAATTGACGACAACTGGTGACAAGGTAATACTACAGGAGAGATTACTGCAAGAGTTAGAGCGGCGCAATATTGACATTGAGACTTATGAGTTCGAAGAGAAAGAGGTATGTTATCGTGCGGCGACAAACATTGCAGACATCAGCACATTGTTGGCTGCCATGATGAACAAAATAAAAGCGGTCAATGAGGAAATGAAATCATACAACGACAAACTTCTAGTCCAAATGGATGGGAGACTTCAGGAGTCTTCTAGAGCAATGAAGGCTGAAATTCAGGAGTATTCTAGAGCTATGAAGGCAGCTTTGCGAGAAATTTCTAGAGCCAACAACGAGAAAATTTTAGCTGAAGTTTGGGCCACAAACGACATACTTGACAAATGGAAAGCGAAAATTGTGACTAACGTTCAAGAACCCCCTAGAGCCAGAAATGAGAAAGTTCAAGAATGTTCAGATGGTGAAGAAATACAAGTCAGTAATTCAGACAAAGAGATACACGAAGAGATTTCTGACTTGGGGAATAGTGTCAACAAAGACGTTTCTGGCGCAGAGGAAAGTGTTGACAGAAAACTAGATAGAGTGAATAATGAAATAAAAAGACGGGCATGTGATGTAGAAATGCAAGTCAGTAAATCTGACGAAAAGAATACTGTCTTGGATGACTTTTCTGGCAAATAGGAAAACGTTGACCAAAGACTGAAGGCAGAAAATGAAATTAGCAGTGGGCAGTGTCAACAAGTTGGACGTGAGCCAGAAGTTTCCAGCGAAGTAAATGAAGCTCGTGACTTAGAAGCTTCCAGCAAAGCAAAGAAGGTTGCTGACTTAGCTGATAGTAAAGCGGTTTGTGACACAGCGGAACAAGCAATGGGTGAAATAGTCTCACGTGCTCAGGGTAAAGAAACTGCTACAGTATACAAAGCGCGTAGCATAAAAGCAGTCAGGAAGAAGAAGACAACTTCTATAAAGAACCTCAAGCGTGTGGTAAGGCAAACTCTAGTCAAGGGACAAAGTAGAGTCAGAGCCAAGGGCCATAAATGTGGAATGGAAAGGCAAGCTCTAGTCAATAGACAAGGTAGAGTCAGAGCCAAAGGCTATAAGTGTGGAAGGAGTTGTCATCTACAGCGTACGGCAAGGCAAGCTGTAGTGGAAATACCAGGCAGATTCAGTATCATGGGCTGCAAATGTGGAAGAACTTGTCATCTTCAGCGCAAGGCAAGGCAAGCTGTATTGGAAACAGGAAGCAGAGTCATTACCAGGGGCCACAAATGTCAACGAAGTAGTCACATTCAGCGTATGGCAATACAAGTTCCAGTTGAGAAACGAGGCAGCGCCAGAATTAAAGCATACAGATATGGAAGAGGTAGTCGTCTCCAGCGTAACTACAAGGCGTCTAGAAAACGAAGAAAGAAAAGGAGATGGTGTGCCTATTCGGGACGAATAGGCTTAAGTGGACAGTGTTACGAAAATAGCCGTCAACAATGTTAAGCAGCATTACACAAAAATATTCCAACAGAGTTAATGTAAGTGTTACGCGAAAATATTCCTACAGGGTCAATGTAACGAATAATCTAGAATAGTAGCAAACAACTAAATAAGTGTGCATAACACGTAAACAAGCAAAAGCAACAACAACAAAAAGCGTCTGCTTATTAAGAAGATTCACATATTTACACATATACATACATGCTAATTCAAATGAAAAAGTAAAAGATATACAACCACCGTGTGTTGCTTAGTTAATGATGTACACACGTACGCATATACACATGTATGTACATAGTTACCACATGAACTTAATTAGGCAGCATATAAGATGATAATGATCGTCTAGACATTGCTTGAAACTTCTCGTGGAATTTGTGTGAAATATAAAAAGAGGTGACGCATCCAATGAGTTAGTTAGTTGCAGTTGTAAGTCAGTCGCGAACAGTTATAGTTAGTGCTAATCAGAAAGTAGTGAAGTTAAGAACTCCTTAGTCAGTTGATAATTAAAGCCAGTGCGTCTTTATTGGTGTATCAACTGTAAGTGTTGGCAGAGTGAGTGCCGTGGGTGACGAGCAGCAGACAAAGAGGTATTGGTGTATCAACTGTGAGTGGCGGCAGAGTGAGTCTCGCAAGTGACGAGAAGCAGACAAAGAGGTGTCACGTGATTACTTGCGCATCCAGCTAAAAGACGTGCGTAAACTACAGCGAGGAAGGCGTAGTGGTAACCAGTTGTGAATATCTGTGTGTAATTTATTAGTTTAAGTTGTATTAGTGTATTTAAGCTCTTGAGTAATTTAGTATAAGTGTATTTGTAAATAAAACTTGTATCATTCTTAACCCTAATTACTACACTCGGCTCTTGTATTCATTTGCAAATCTTCGGATCTACGGAAAAGCGTTTTTATAGAGAGAAAAACGTAACAATATTGTCAGACATCTTACAATCGTGTGTACACATTGAAAATTATTGCCAGATATTTGTCAGACATTTTAATATTGTCAGATGTGCGAAGTTCATGCATCTGACAATGGCGTCATTGTAGTATAATTCTTTCTATGGGCAACACTGCACACGCTTGATTTTAAAGAAAAAGTTTATAATAAAATATATGCAGACAAAATCATTGCAATTGCTTCTTTATGGTCCATAATAATTTATACTTTCACTTTTTACATTTGACACAAACACAAACGATAAATATTTAACAATAGCCAACAAATGGTTTAAGTCTGGCAACGCATAACAACAGATCGAACAATTTTTGCATATGACAACTGTGTGAACTGACAATTTTTCTACTGACGATTTTGTCAGATGAATTTATTGTCATACAACCGTCCGTGTGAACTGACAAGAAATATTGTGCTGGAAATTTTCGATTGCCAGTACATTGTCAGCATATTGCCAGATCTGACAATATTGTAAGATCTGACAATCGTCTGTACATAGCTTAAGAATTGATACATTTTCATTTGTACAACAACAAAATATTTAAGCGTTCGCTACGGCAGCACAGTTGATCGGATTTGTATCGCACACAATATTTGCTCATATCATTGTATACAGCAAACATGACAAATATTTGAAGTATGTAATAGGGTCTTTTTTATAATATCGTATTTATCAAAAGTTTGTTTGCAAACTAAGAAAGATGTCACCTTTTTTCTGGTAAAGAAGTTATAGTCAAATATTTTTCAAACGATAGTCGCCTGGGAGGGAGTTTGTTTACATACTATGTATAATAATTAATAGTATTAATTTTGAATCAAGCCTTCGTGTCAGCGATGCCAACTTGGTGCTTTTGGCACTATTTTTAGTGCTTTGTGAAGACTCAAAACGCCAAATTTTGAGCGTTAGTGCCAAACTGAGAAATAGCACTAAGTAGTGCTTTTAAAGGCCGGGGCACAATGAATCCGTCATACGTTAAACTTCACCTTTTTCAGCTGACAGCTAAGTTGAAATACATGGTTTCTTATGAGGGCTGTTACATTCAGTACGTGTCCGTCAACGCAAAGTACAAAAACTGGTCAACGTTTAACTTTTTGCATACGTTGAGTAGTTTGACAGATACTGGTTGGGTTTTTTGGTATGTTCTGAACTAGGTTTTTGTATTTTGTGGCAGCAAAAATAAAATTAAACAAAAGAAATAAACGAAATAAATAAAAAAAAAAAATTTGAATTTAATAAATAAAATGGAGAATCAACCTATTGAAGCTGTTCAAATGCTTCCGTCAATAAAGTACTCATTGTGCCAACCTTCTCCGTCGTTGCGATAATGGCAGTTAAAAAAGGCGAAGTATAACCTATGACGGATTCATTGTGACCCGGCCTTAAGAAATTTGTTTATTTCTTAAAATTACTTTAACCAAAACTTGATGTTCTTTATTTTTTCAGTGTAAAGCATAGCTTTTTCGTCTGACATATTTCCAGTGTTGGTATCTCGACGAAGAGCAAAAGCACATTAAGCTGTTGTAAAAAGGGTAAAAAGCGTAAAAGAGGGTAAAAAAGCACGAAAATATTTTTTTAAATTTTTTTTTATCATTAAGCCATTTAAAAAGGAGAGTTTAGTAGTAGGGAACTGTTCATTCGGTGGCAATTAAAATTGTTAAATTGTGGGCTGAAATTGTTAAATTGTTGCTGAAATTGTTAAATTTGGGTAATTAAAATTTGAAAATTGTTAAATTCTTGGAAATTTGTGTTTTTTGTTTACATTAGGAGTTTTTGTTTACATTAGGAGTTTTTGTTTACATTAAGTGTATGTCTGTCTGTCTGCCTGACCGTGGATGTTTGTGTGTGGAATATTTTGTGTGATTGTATTAAGGCGGTTCATAGTTTGGCGGTTTTTATGTGCGTATATACAGACGAGGAAAATCATGAAAATGATTTTTCCTAATACCAATGGTGAAATAGTGATTATTAATTTTTCCTAATGCCTACGGCAATGCATGATAATTTTTCCTAATGCCGGGCAATACATGAATATTGTTTTTTCAAATGCCGACGGGAAAATGATTTTTCCTAATGACGACGGGAAAACGTGAAAGTTATTTTTTCTAATGCTAATGTAGGTGTTGCTAGACTGTGGGAATTTAAGGCTGACCGTGATTTGAGTGGGTGGCGTTGTTGCCGTAATATGTAACCATAGGAATTTGCGGATGTGTCTGTCTGTCTGTGAGAATTTAGGTTAGGGTTTGATTGGAAGGGGCGGGGTGTAGTTGAGGTAGATCGATTGCGTGTGTATGTGTGTGTGTGTGTGTGTGTGTGTGTATGTTTGTAGGAATTTCAATGTGTGTATTTCTGTAAAATCTTAGGGCTGATTGTGATTTATGAGGAGTGAGGTGTTCTAGTAATATGTAACCGGGGGAATCTGTGTGTTTGTATGTCTGTAGGAGTTTAAGGCTGACCATGATTTGGGTGGGCAGGGTTGTTGACGTAATATGTGTCCATGGGGATTTGTGGATGTGTCTGTCTATAGTAGTTTAAGGCTGATCGTGATTTGAGGTAGGTGAGGATGTTGTTGAGGTAAATTGGTTATGTGTATGTATGTATGTATTTTTGTAAGAATTTAAGATGATTGTGATTTATTAGGGACGAGGTGTTCTTGTAATATGTAGCCGTGAGAATCTATGTGTATAGACGTCTGTAGAAGTTTAAGACTATCTGTAATTTCAGGTAGGTGAGAGTGTTGTGTTGTTGAGATTAATCTTATATATTGTATATGTATGTATGTATGATCATGGGAATTTGTGTATGTATATCTGAGGGAGAATTTAAGGCTCGTCATGATTTGCAAAAGGTGGGGTGTTGTTGAAATTTTCTTGGATATTTCTTATATGAATTCTGCTTTGTGTGTGTATTTGAGCTGGTATTTATATGTAGGTAGAAATAAATTGTTTTCAATATCGACATTTGGTACTATAAAATACTATCATATATCTGTACTTCCCTAATCCTAGTATGCTTTTATACTTATGATTGCTTTATATTTTCTCATGCTTAAATTTGTCTCGCGTTAAAGTCTGTCTGTGTGAAATTTTTTTATATTACAGATTTTGTTTATTTAACTACATCCGTCTTCTTTGACTGAAAGAGTTTTCTGCACACAGAGAAAAACCAACTTGAAATCAGTAAAAACCATGCTGGATTAATAAGAACCATTAACAAAGATTTAGTCATATTGAAATTTCTTATTTCAATATGGACAAAATATTAATTTACAGTATTCATTTATTAAACTCATTAGTTTGTAGATATCTCAATATACATTTTCTATTATATTAAAAATTATTGAATTAATGTGACGAATTCTTATTTTTAAGCTGCAGATTTTCCCTGAGTGTATGGATTGTTTATATTTGCATTGTGCTTTAACTAAACGACGCTTCATATATTTTCATGATGTAGATCTAATAAATACTTAAGCATTGATAAGAAATTTGATATGTATACATACATATCTACAAATTGATTTTATGTATGTATGTATGTATGTTCATATATATGTACATGCAAATAAGTGTTTAACTCAATCTTTGAATACATTTTTTATATTTTTTTTTGTCATGTGATGTCTGTTGTTGTTGAAATTAAAAACATTTTAATTTTTATCTGCGTTTTCTTAAAAGTTTGTGAGGATTTTCTGTTTTAAGTAAAACTGAATTCCTGAAGATATATACATACTCTATAGTAATAGTAACTATAACAGAAATATTCCTTATACTCAATTTACATTTTTTAAAGTTGATGCAATGTTAGTTAGTCAACGCTTGACATTTTTAGGGTATAAAATTTTTTCTAGCTATAACCTTCTACATTTATTTTGGAAAGCTTGCTTTGCTTTTTAAAAATGTATAAACATTTTTAAATGAAACTGATCCGGCACTCCAGCTTAGATACTGATAGTTTTTTTTGTTGTTAGTTAACTTACTTATTTTTTATTTTTTATTGATAAACATTGGAAATCAAAAGGGAGTTTTATATTGTAATTATTATTTTCACAATTGTTGAAAACAATCGCTGCTTTTTGTTTGTTTTTTGCGATGAAATCATTTGAATTACTTTTGAAAATTTACGCGTTTATAAAAATAATGTTATTTTCTATATTTCTTAATTTATAAGACTTTTAGACTTTGTGCTTTAGTGGTTATATATTCTATTATACGATTATGAATAAGAATGCAGTAAGCTGATGTATTTGCTTACTGCTTCAAATTTAAATTTTATTCAATTGAATAAAAGGAGCTTTTTTCTTAAACTCTGATGCAGTTATAAGCGCTGGAGATTCTTTCATATATAGAATTGGATAACATTTACTTTTAATTTTTATGTTAAGAAGTACAGATATGAGACTAAATTTAAATGTACTTTTAAATTAGTTAAATCATAATGAACAAACATATTTTACTCTAGGATACAAGATGACTTTGTGTGACGAAATTTCTGTTGCTTTATACTGATAATATTTTTACATTAATAAGGTACGTATATGTTTGTTTTATGAAGGGTGAGCACCTATCACTTTTATTTGTTGTCCTATATGATTTTTTTTTTAATTTTATTAAAGTTCAGCGTATTGTGTATATATTTAAGTGTGTTTTGTGTTCCCATCGGACAGAGTGTATGTATTAGTAGGTCACTCAGTCTATATTTTTATTTATTTTCTTCTTCTAATGTGCCACTCCTTTTTTCAGATTTTACTACTTGTAATAGAGTATTTTTGTCTAATTTTTGCTGGGTATATACATTAGGTATGTAGAAATTAGTTTACTTACAAAGAAATGTATGTTTAATAAACAACTATTGTAGCAAATCGATCCCAAGTAACTCAGTTACCCTTACCAGCAATTCACCGTCGGTGTTTTCATAAAGTGTTAGAAACAATGAAATATCTATGTTTGGGAGAATTTTTTTGCCTCAAGTAGGTATTTCTTCATGAGGTTTGCTGGTTGACTCCTATCGCATTCATATGTAATGATTATCCACTTAAAAAAGGTCATCATCACCATCAATCACTCCCGTATACAATACATTCATGAGTTGGGTTGATCCAGATACAAGTGCTGTCTCATCACCTTCTACCAGCTTTATATATTTTGCTAGTATGCATGCCTTAGCATGCTTCTATCGATAGTGACGTAAGAGTCCGAGATGTAGTAGTGTTACAATTAAAAATCTTTACTATTAGAATTTACCAGTTCGCTCTTTTGAATTTTTGCAAAGTAGATACATATGTATGTATGTATATAAGTGACCACAAAATCATAAAATTTCTTTGCTTTCAAAATTGTATGACGTGAAGATTTTTTTTTTTTTGAAATTATTCATGCTTCGGCATGCTTTCATTTTTTTTCTGTAAATTTATTTAATACTCATACAGATACAGATATAAAGTAAGATCTGTTTGCAGTATGCATGCTTCAGCATGATTCTAGTTCAAGCGTATATTCATTCACTAAGTTTGCTTGATACTTATTCATACACATGTACATTCTTAAAGATTGGATATCAAAGTCCAAATTCCGTAGTTTATCTATATTTTCTAAAGATCTGATAGCTAGAGAAATAAATAGAGCGAAGATCTTCTATAATAATCCCATTTTCATATTGTAAAATTTTGCGTTCTAACGCTTTCGATGGGAAAATGTACATACAACTTTATAAAAAGTGATAATATGATGTGCTGCTGAATATTGCACTATGTTATAGTTTATTTTAAACACTGAAGTTTTAGCAAATTTCATTCAGACCCACAAGTTTAGAGAATTCCACTACATTTAGCTAATTATCTAATTCCACTACATTTAGTTAATTACCTTTCTTAAGACCCATCATTCCTAATCAATCCTACAAAAAACTAGATTTTTCGTTTTAATTTAATTTTTATTTTTATTAAATTCAACATTCATTCTTCAAATTACTTTAAACTGTATTAAGCAGCTTTTTCTCATTTGTTGAGTTAACTTTAATCGTAAAGATTTTAATGGTGAGATAAATTTTTCTATTTTATGCACTAAGTAATTCTTTATATATGTATACCAATCCTTTTATTTGAACCATTAAAGCTAATTCTTTTCACATCATTCCTTTTAATGCTCAATTAAATCATTGTACTATTGATGCTTTCATATTAAGTAATGTTTAATCTTCTATTTATGTATGAGTTTTCCAAAGTATTTATTAAAAAATTCCTTAGAATCATCTGTTTGTAAGTTTTTTTTTTGGTACCCGTACCACTTCAAAAATATTTTCCATTCCTTGGTTTTTGGAGTGCAGCTTTTATTTTCAGCTGTACTACAATTTGAGAATGTGTCAATTACAGTCTTCAAAAATCAACAATTTCTATTTTCTGTAGAATAGTTCTCCATTTCACCTTACTTAGCTCCATAAAACTTCATATATTCCTGTCATTGCATCTCTAGCAGCACAAACAATTTTCGAGTTTTAATATGGAGTTCGTTTACTAAATTTCTTTTTAAAGACATTGAGTTGTTTTACAGATTTTTTCGATATTGTGGTGATCTACATGTTGCACTTTCAGCTATTTATACTAACATGTAGTTAATTTTCTAATCTATATATTTAATCGTACAACTCTTCAATTTATTTTTAATTATTTAATTTTTAGAATTCCTTTTCAATTTTATAACTCTCTTCCTTCTCTAATTTTATTTCACGTTGTAGTCCACCAATATGCATTTGAATATATTCTTGAATTATATCAATGCCTTAAGCTATATTATTAATTTGTTCTTTAGTTTGTCGATTTCAGTTTCCAGAAAAATTAACTTATATCATCGTTCTCTGACGGAGAACGATGATGATTCTGTATGCATACATTAGTAGTAATTAAAATCTTTTTATAGATTTCAAGTTCAAATTTATCATAATTTTTTTGGTATTTTATCAAACATTAGAGAAAATAGTCCTAGTGTTAGAGCCCATATTTGACCACCAACTTGTATTTTATCTTCATTCAGTTTGAGGTTACTATCACCATTAGTTTGTATCTAATTCATTTCTTCCTTCCAATACTGATAAGTCTTCGGAATTGGAAGTCCTTGAGTACAAATCATCGTCATCATCATTCTCAGTATTAGCATCATTAAATAAGATGGTATTATCAAATATTGTTTCTTCTGCTAGTTTCTTTGGTGTACTTGTCTCTATCTTGACTGATGGTTTCTCATGCTTTAAACTTGTATATTTTCAACTTCTGTCTTGATTTTACTTTTTCTTTCATAAGAATTCTTTTAATATTCTTAGAACTATTTATGAATTCTTCTGTTATAGGTTTAAATGCATCTCTTGGTTGTTCATTTGTATCTATTTCACTAGTTTTTATACTACGAAGCTTTTTCTTAATCAAATTTGTTGTCAACACCAAATGCTTTAAAACTTTCTCATCCATGTTTGCTAACAGCAAATTCAGGTATCGGCTACTAGATCAGCTTATCAGGAGCTGATCTGGTTTTCAGATCAGCTTATAAGGAGCTGGTCTAGTTATCAGATCAGCTTATCAGGAGCTGGTCTGGTCATCAGATCAGCTTATCAGGAGCTGGTCTGGTTATCAGATCAGCTTATCAGGAGCTGGTCTGGTTATCAGATCAGCTTATCAGGAGCTGGTCTAGTTATCAGATCAGCTTCTCAGGACCTGATCTGAATATAAGATCAGCTTATCAGGACCTGATCTGGTTATCAGATCAGCTTATCAGTAGCTGGTCTGGTTTTCAGATCAGCTTATCAGGAGCTGGTCTGGTTATCAGATCAGCTTATCAGGACCTGATCTGATTTTCAGATCAGCTTATCAGGAGCTGGTCTGGTTTTCAGATCAGCTTATCAGGACCTGATCTGGTTTTCAGATCAGCTTATCAGAAGCTGGTCTGGTTATCAGATCAGCTTACCAGGACCTGATCTGGTTATCAGATCAGCTTATCAGGAGCAAGTCTGGTTATCAGATCAGCTTATCAGGAGCTGGTCTGGTTATTAGATCAGCTTATCAGGAGCTGGTCTGGTTATCAGATCAGCTTATCAGGCCCTGATCTGTTTATCAGATCAGCTTATCAGGAGCTGGTCTGGTTTTCAGGTCAGCTTATCAGGACCTGATCTGATTTTCAGATCAGCTTATCAGGACCTGATCTGGTTATCAGATCAGCTTATCAGGAGCTGGTCTGGTTATCGGATCAGCTTATCAGGACCTGATCTGGTTATCAGATCAGCTTATCAGGAGCTGGTCTGGTTATCAGATCAGATTATCAGGAGCTGGTCTGGTTATCAGATCAGCTTATCAGGAGCTGGTCTGGTTATCAGATCGGCTTATCAGGACCTGATCTGGTTATTAGATCAGCTTATCAGGAACTGATCTGGTTATCAGATCAGCTTATCAGGAGCTGGTCTGGTTATCAGATCAGCTTATCAGGAGCTGATCTGGTTATCAGATCAGCTTATCAGGAGCTGTTCTGGTTATCAGATCAACTTATCAGGACCTGATCTGGTTATCAGATCAGCTTATCAGGAGCTGGTCCGGTTTTCAGATCAGCTTATCAGGACCTGATCTGATTTTCAGATCAGCTTATCAGGAGCTGGTCTGGTTTTCAGATCAGCTTATCAGGTAACAGATCAGGCTATCAGGAGCTGTTCAGATTTTCATTTCAAGATATCTGAGTCAGATTTAGTTATCAGTGTACAAGTAGCTAGCCATTTAGAATATTTATATACATGAAGTTTAAAGTCAAATGAAATACGAAAAAGTAAAGTTTTATGTAGTAAAACTATTTTCTATAACGATCATCGTTTAATTCAATATCTTTGCTTATAATCAAAAATTCATATTTAGCCTTTCAACATGCTTTATATTTTTCTCACCTTACTTAAACATTAAAATTACATTATGATGATCTCTTATTAAATGTTTGGTGATTCTGGTGTAAGTTTTACATAAGTAGAATGAATCAACATTCTTATCTCTCCCCATAAAAAAGTATTCTTCCCATACGCATCATCGTTAAATATCATATTGGAAAATATGAAAATATGAAAATATTTTCTGAAATCGTATAGCTGCATTAGTTTATTTTTTCTATAATTAGAGATAATAATCCACACTCATAATCAAAACAGCATAAAAATATCCTTTGTTTTGACTATGAAAGTGCATCAATATTTATGAAATGCGTTTAGTTACAAAAATGTGGTTAGTAAAATAAAGTATATTTTAACAGCCTTATTTATAACACTTATTAGGGCTTTATAAAGACTTTTTAAGAAAAAATTTTTATAAAAAATTTGTTTTAAAAAGCCTTTACAAAGCCTTAATAAGTTTTATAAATAAGGCTGTAAGAGTTTAAAATCAGTATTTAATATGATAATACTGATTTGAAACTCTTAAAATATTCTTTGTTTTGACTATGAGTAGGGCCCATTATCTCTTATTATAGGACAAATAAAATAATATAGCTATACGATTTCAGAAAATATTTTCTGATATCGTATAGCTACATAGTAGTAGGGAACTGGGCATTCTGGATCAATTAAAATTGTTAAATTGTTGCTGAAATTGTTAAATTGTGGGCTGAAATTGTTAAATTGTGGCTGAAATTGTTAAATTGTTGCTGAAATTTTAAAATTCTTGGAAATTTGTGTTTTCGGCGGCGCTTTGATGTTTTTTGTTGACATTAGGAGTTTTTTGTTTACATTAACTTTGTGTGAACGGGTGATTTTTTTTTTTTGGGTTACATTAATTGTGATAACGGGTGATTTTTTTTTTGAGGTTTCATATGAGTGTATATGCCGACGGCAATACATGATTATTATTTTTTTCAAATGCCGACGGGAAAAAGATTTTTCCTAATGACGACGGGAAAACGTGAAAGTTATTTTTTCTAATGCTAATGTTCATGTTGATAGACTGTGAGAATTTGGACGTGATTTGAGTAGGTGGCGTTGTTGCCGTACTATGTAACCATAGGAAATTGTGGATGTGTCTGTCTGTGAGAATTTAGGTGAGGGTTTGATTGGCAGGGGGCGGGGTGTAGTTGAGGTAGATCGATTGTGTGTGTGTGTGGGTATGTGTTTATGTGTGTGTGTGTGTGTGTGTGTGTGTGGGTATGTGTTTATGTGTGTGTGTGTGTGTGTGTGTGTGTGTGTGTGTGTGTGTGTGTGTGTATGATTGTAGGAATTTCAATGTGTGTATTTCTGTAGGAGCTTAAGGCTGATTGTGATTTATGAGGGGTGAGGTGTTCTAGTAATATACAACCGGAGGAATCTGTGTGTTTGTATGTCTGTAGGAGTTTAAGGCTGACCATGATTTGGGTGGGCAGGGTTGTTGACGTAATATGTTTCCATGGGGATTTGTGGATGTGTCTGTCTATAGTAGTTTAAGGCTGATCGTGATTTGAGGATCTTGTTGAGGTAAATTGGTTATGTGTATGTATGTATGTATTTTTGTAAGAATTTAAGATGATTGTGATTTATTAGGGGCGAGGTGTTCTTGTAATATGTAGCCGTGAGAATCTGTGTGTATAGACGTCTGTAGAAGTTTAAGACTATCTGTAATTTTAGGTAGGTGAGAGTGTTGTGTTCTTGAAATTTACACACAAGTAATTGTATATGTATGTATGTATGACAATGGGAATTTATGTATGTATATCTGAGGGAGAATTTAAGACTCGTCATGATTTGCAAAAGGTGGGGTGTTGTTGAAATTTTCTTGGATATTTCTTATATGAATTCTGCTATGTGTGTGTATTTGAGCTGGTATTTATGTGTAGGTAGAAATAAATTGTTTTCAATATCGACATATGGTACTATAAAATACTATCATATATCCGGACTTCCCTAATCCTAGTATGCTTTTATACTTACGATTGCTTTATATTTTCTCATGCTTAAATTTGTCTCGCGTTGAAGTCAGTCTGTGTGAAATTTGTTTATATTACAGATTTTGTTTATTTAACTACATTCGTCTTCTTTGACTGAAAGAGTTTTCTGCACACAGAGAAAAACCAACTTGAAATCAGTAAAAACCATGCTGAATTAATAAGAACCATTAACAAAGGTTTAGTCATATTGAAATTTCTTATTTCAATATGGACAAAATATTAATTTACAGTATTCATTTATTAAACTCATTAGTTTGTAGATATCTCAATATACATTTTCTATTTTATTAAAAATTATTGAATTAATGTGATGAATTCTTATTTTTAAGCTGCAGATTTTCCCTGAGTGTATTGATTGTTTATATTTGCATTGTGCTTTAACTAAACGACGCTTCATATATTTTCATGATGTAGGTCTAATAAATACTTAAGCATTGATAAGAAATTTGATATGTATACATACATATCTACAAATTGATTTTATGTATGTATGTATGTATGTACATATATATGTACATACAAATAAGTGTTCAATTCAATCTTTGAATACATTTTTTATTTTATTTTTTGTCATGTGATGTCTGTTGTTGGTGAAATTAAAAACATTTTAATTTTTATCTGCGTTTACTTAAAAGTTTGTGAGGATTTTCTGTTGTAAGTAAAACTTAGCCTTCTACATTTATTTTGGAAAGCTTGCTTTGCTTTTTGAAAATGTATAAACATTTTTAAATGAAACTGATCCGGCACTCCAGCTTAGGTACTGATAGTTTTTTTTTGTTGTTAGTTAACTTACTTATTTTTTATTTTTTATTGATAAACATTGCAAATCAAAAGGGAGTTTTATATTGTAATTATTATTTTCATAATTGTTGAAAACAATCGCTGCTTTTTGTTTGTTTTTTGCGATGAAATCATTTGAATTACTTTTGCAACTTTACGCGTTTATAAAAATTATGTTATTTTCTATATTTCTTAATTTATAAGACTTTTAGACTTTGTCCTTTAGGGGTTATATATTCTATTATACGATTATGAATAAGAATGCAGTAAGCTGATGTATTTGCTTACTGCTTCAAATTAAAATTTTATTAAATTGAATAAAAGGAGTTTTTTTTCTTAAACTCTGATGCAGTTAGAAGCGCTGGAGATTCTTTCATATAACAGCTTTTTTGAAATTTTTGATACATAGTATAATATAGAATTGGATAACATTTATTTTTAATTTTTATGTTAAGAAGTACGGGTATGAGACTGAATTTAAATGTACTTTTAAATTAGTTAAATCATAATGAACAAACATATTTTCTTCTTTAATAGCGATCAACAGAAAACGAACTCGTTTTCATATAATTTAGGTATACCCTATCGACGGCTCCTCTAGGATACAAGATGACTTTGTATGACGAAATTTCTGTTGCTTTATACTGATAATATGTTTACATTAATAAGATACATATACATATGTTTATTTTATGAACGGTGAGCACCTATGGCTTTTATTTAATGTTCTATATGACTTTTTTTTTCATTTTCTTTAATAATTTTCTCCCCATAATAGCATTCTAAATATTTCAAGGGCTCAAATGCTGTGTAGTCTTCTTCTGCAAACTTAACTAAACGTCTAACTTCTTCCAATGCTTCTTTATAAGAAGATATTTTGTTATGGTCTTCTTCTACGATACGTGCCCATCGGGCAGAGTGTACGTATTAGTTGGTCAGTCAGTCTCTATTTTTATTTATTTTTTTTTCTTCTAATGTGCCACTCCTTTTTTTAGATTTTACTACTTGGAATAGAGAATTTTTGTCTAATTTTTTGGTGGGTATATACATTAGGTATGTAGAAATTAGTTTAGATACAAAGAAATGCATGTTTAATATACAACTATTGTATCAAATCGATCTCAAATAACTCAGTTACCTCTACCAGCAATTCACCGTTGGTGTATTCATAAAGTGTTAGAAACAATGAAATATCTATGTTTTGAGAGAATTTTTCCCCTCAAGTATTTCTACATGAGGTTTGAGGGGTCAATCACTGTCGCATTCATATGTAATGATTATTCACTTAAAAAACGTCATCATCACCATCAATCATCTCCGTATACAATACATTCATGAGTTGGGTTGATCCAGATACAATTGCTGTCTCATCACCTTCTAACAGCTTTATATATTTTGCTAGTATGCATGCCTTAGCATGCTTCTATCGATAGTGACGTAAGAGTCCGAGATGTAGAGTGTTACAATTAAAAATCTTTACTATTAGAATATACCAGTTCGCTCTTTTGAATTTTTACAAAGTAGATACATATGTATGTATTTCATTGACCACAAAATCATAAAATTTCTTTGCTTACAAAATTGTATGACGTGAGGATTTTTTTTTTTTTTTTTAAATTATACATGCTTCGGCATGCTTTCATTTTTTTTTTCTATAAATTTATGTAATACTCATACAGATACAGATATAAAGTAAGATCTGTTTACTGTACATTTTAAAATTTATGAATGCTTCAGCATGATTCTAGTTGAAGCGTATATTCATTCACTAAGTTTGTTTGATACTTATTCATACACATGTACATTCTTAAAGATTGGATATCAAAGTCCAATTTCCGTAGTTTATCTATATTTTTTAAAGATCTGATAGCTAAAGAAATAAATAGAGTGAAGATCTTCTATAATAATCCCATTTTCATATTGTAAAATTTTGCGTGCTAGCGCTTTCGATGGGAAAATATACATACAACTTTATAAAAAGTGATAATATGATGTGCTGCTGAATATTGCACTATGTTATAGTTCATTTTAAACACTGAAGTTTTAGCAATATTTCATTCCGACCAGAATTCCACTACATTTAGTTAATTATCTTTCTTAAGACTCATTATTCCTAATCAATCCTGCAAAAACAACACAAACTAGATTTTTCGTTTTAATTTTATTTTTTTAAATTCAACATTCATTCTTCAAATTACTTTATACTATATTAAGTAGCTTTTCCTCATTTGTTGAGTTGACTTTAATAGGAGACATTTTAATGGTACGATGAACTTTTCTATTGCATGCATTGAGTAAATCTTTATACATACCAATCCACTTATATGAACCATTAAAGCTAATTCTTTTCACATCATACCTTTCAATGATCTATTAAATCATTCTAATATTGATGCTTTCATATTAAGTAATCTTTAATCTTCTATTTATGTATGAGTTTTCCCAAGTATTTATTAAAAAAGTCTTTAGAATCATCTGTTTGTAAGTTTTTTGGTACCCGTACCACTTCAAAAATATTTTCCATTGCCTTGGTTTTTAGAGTGCAGCTTTTATTTTCAGCTGTACTTTGAGAATGTGTCAATTACAGTCTTCAAAAATCAACAATTTCTATTTTCTGTAGAATAGTTCTACATTTCACCTAACTTAGCTCCATAAAACATCATATATTCCTGTCATTACATCTCTACAAGCACAAACAGTTGTTGAAATTTAATATGGACTTCGTTAACTAAATTCCTTTTTAAAGACATTGAATTGTTTCACAGATTTTTTCGAAAGTGTTGTGATCTACATCTTGCACTTTCAGCTATTTATACTAACATGTAGTTAATTTTCTAATCTATATATTTAACCGTAAACTCTTCAATTTGTTTTTAATTATTTACTTTTTAGAATTGCTTTTTCAATTTTATAACTGTCTTCTTTCTCTAATTTTATTTCACGTTGTTGTTCCTCAATTTGCATTTAAATATATTCTTGAATATTAATGCTTTAAGCTATATTATTAATTTGTCTTGTATTTTATCTTCATTCAGTTTAATGTAACTATCAACAATAGTTTGTATCTAATTCATTTATGCCTTCCAATACTGATAAGTCAGTATAAATGTCTTCAGAATTGGAAGTCTATGAGTAAAATCATCGTCATCATCATTCTCAGTATTAGCATCATTAAATATGATGGTATTATCAAATATTGTTCCTTCTACTAGTTTCTTTTGGGGTACTTGTCTATATCTTGAGTGAAGGTTTCTCAGGCTTTAAACTTGTATATTTTCAACTTCTGTCTTGATTTTACTTTCTTCTTTCATAAGAATTCTTTTAATATTTTTAGAACTATTTATGAATTCTTCTGCTATAGGTTTAAATGTATCTTTTAGTTGTTCACTTGTATCTATTTCACCAGTTTTTATACTACGAAGCTTTTTCTTCAACACATTTCTTGTCAACACCAACTGTTTTAAAATTTTCTCATCCAGGGCAAATAACAGGTATCAGCAATCATATCAGCTTTTCAGGAGCTGGTCTGGTTTTCAGATCAGCTTTTCAGGACCTGGTCTGGTTTTCAGATCAGCTTATCAGGACCTGGTCTGGTTTTCAGATCAGCTTTTCAGGACCTGGTCTGGTTTTCAGATCAGCTTTTCAGGACCTGGTCTGGTTTTCAGATCAGCTTTTCAGGACCTGGTCTGGTTTTCAGATCAGCTTATCAGGAGCTGGTCTGGTTTTCAGATCAGCTTATCAGGAGCTGGTCTGGTTTTCAGATCAGCTTATCAGGAGCTGGTCTGGTTATCAGATCAGCTTATCAGGAGCTGGTCTGGTTTTCATATCAGCTTATCAGGAGCTGATCTGATTTTTAGATCAGCTTATCAGGTAACAGATCAGGCTATCAGGAGCTATTCAGATTTTCATTTCAAGATATCTGAGTTAGATTTAGTTATCAGTGTACAAGTAGCTAGCCATTTATAACATTTATATACATGAAGTTTAAAGTCAGATGAAATACGAAAAAGTAAAGTTTTATCTAGTAAAATTATTTTCTATAACGATCATCGTTTAATTCACTATCTTTGCTTATAATCAAAAATCCATATTTATCCTTTCAACATGCTTTTTATTTTTCTCACCTAACTTAAACATTAAATATACATTATGATGATCTCTTATTAATGTTTGGTGATTCTGGTGTAAGTTTTACATAAGTAGAATGAATCAACATTCTTATCTCTCCCCATACAAAAATATACTTCCCACACGCATCATCGTTAAATATCATATTGGAATTACTTTGGACTGAAATAACAGATTCACTATCGGTAAATTTTGTAATATATTATTATTTTAATTGATGTAATTAATTTCTTCAGATATTTATATCTGGGGTGATATAAAGATTTTGAGTATAAATAAATGTTCTCAAAATTTAAGTCCATTAGGACTTTCTAGCAAGCCAATCATAGCGTTTTTTTTTCGCAATTTGACAGGTCAACTATTGTTGCACGAATAAAATTTGATATAAAGGAACTATGATTTATTTTTGAACTATCGTTCGATGATTCATCAATATTTCGTACCAAGAATTATTTATGTTGTTTTGACTAAGGGTATGAGTCAATATTTATAAAATCCATTTCATAAATATCAGCTCATGCTCATAGTCAAAACAAAGTATGCTTTAAGTGTTTAAAACCGGTATTACCATAAAATGGTGGTCTTAAACACTTAAAATATACTTTGTTTTACTAACCGCATTTTATAACTAAATGCATTTCATAAATATTGACGCATACTCATAATCAAAACAGCATATAAATATCCTTTGTTTTGACTATGAGTATGAGTCATTATCTCTTATTATAAAAAAATAAAATAGTATAATTATATGATATCAGAAATCATGTTTTCTAATATCATATAACCATACTATTTTATTATTTCTATAATAATAGATAATATTTATGAAATGCATTTATTTACAAAATGCGATTAGTAAAACAACATAAATATAGGATGGTATGAAATTTTGATGATTCAATATTTCGTACCAAGGTATTTTTAGGTTGTTTTTACTATGAGTATGCGCCAATATTTATGAAATGTATTTCATAAATATTATCTCTTATTATAGAAAAATTAAAAATGTAGCTATACGATATCAGAAAATATTTTCTGAAATCGTATAGCTATATTATTTTATTTGTCCTATAATAAGAGATAATGGCCCCTACTCATAGTCAAAACAAAGAATATTTTAAGAGTTTCAAATCAGTATTATCATAAAAAATACTGATTTTAAACTCTTACAGCCTTATTTATAATACTTATTAAGGCTTTGGAAAGGCTTTTTAAAACAAATTTTTTATAAAAATTTTTTTTTAAAAAGTCTTTATAAAGCCCTAATAAGTGTTATAAATAAGGCTGTTAAAATATACTTTGTTTTACTAACCACATTTTTGTAACTAAACGCATTTCATAAATATTGATGCATACTCATAGTCAAAAAAAAAAAGGATATTTTTATGCTGTTTTGATTATGAGTGTGGATCATTATCTCTTATTATAGAAAAAATAAACTAATGCAGCTATACGATTTCAGAAAATATTTTCTGATATGGTATAGCTGTATTAGTTTATTTTTTTATAATAAGAGATAATATTTATAAAATGTAGTTAGCTACATAAATGCGGTTAGTAAAACAACCTAAAATACCTTGGTACGAAATATTGATGATTCATCGAACGATAGCTCAAAAATAAATCATAGTCCCCTTATATCGAATTCTATTCGTGCAACAATAGTTGACCTGTCAAATTACGAAAAAAAACGCTATGATTGGCTTGCTAGAAAGTCCTAATGGACTTAAATTTTGAGAACATTTATTTATACTCAAAATCTTTATATCACCCCAGATATAAATATCTGAAGAAATTAATTACATCAATTAAAATAATAATATATTACAAAATTTACCGATAGTGAATCTGTTATTTCAGTCCAAAGTAATTCCAATATGATATTTAACGATGATGCGTATGGAAAGCATATTTTTGTATGGGGAGAGATAAGAATGTTGATTCATTCTACTTATGTAAAACTTACACCAGAATCACCAAACATTTAATAAGAGATCATCATAATGTATATTTAATGTTTAAGTTAGGTGAGAAAAATAAAAAGCATGTTGAAAGGATAAATATGGATTTTTGATTATAAGCAAAGATAGTGAAATAAACGATGATCGTTATAGAAAATAATTTTACTAGATAAAACTTTACTTTTTCGTATTTCATCTGACTTTAAACTTCATGTATATAAATGTTATAAATGGCTAGCTACTTGTACACTGATAACTAAATCTGACTCAGATATCTTGAAATGAAAATCTGAACAGCTCCTGATAGCCTGATCTGTTACCTGATAAGCTGATCTAAAAATCAGATCAGCTCCTGATAAGCTGATCTGAAAACCAGACCAGCTCCTGATAAGCTGATCTGAAAACCAGACCAGCTCCTGATAAGCTGATCTGAAAACCAGACCAGCTCCTGATAAGCTGATCTGAAAACCAGACCAGCTCCTGATAAGCTGATCTGAAAACCAGACCAGGACCTGAAAAGCTGATCTGAAAACCAGACCAGCTCCAGAAAAGCAGATCTGAAAACCAGACCAGGTCCTGAAAAGCTGATCTGAAAACCAGACCAGGTCCTGATAAGCTGATCTGAAAACCAGACCAGGTCCTGAAAAGCTGATCTGAAAACCAGACCAGCTCCTGAAAAGCTGATATGATTGCTGATACCTGTTATTTGCCCTGGATGAGAAAATTTTAAAACAGTTGGTGTTGACAAGAAATGTGTTGAAGAAAAAGCTTCGTAGTATAAAAACTGGTGAAATAGATACAAGTGAACAACTAAAAGATACATTTAAACCTATAGCAGAAGAATTCATAAATAGTTCTAAAAATATTAAAAGAATTCTTATGAAAGAAGAAAGTAAAATCAAGACAGAAGTTGAAAATATACAAGTTTAAAGCCTGAGAAACCTTCACTCAAGATATAGACAAGTACCCCAAAAGAAACTAGTAGAAGGAACAATATTTGATAATACCATCATATTTAATGATGCTAATACTGAGAATGATGATGACGATGATTTTACTCATAGACTTCCAATTCTGAAGACATTTATACTGACTTATCAGTATTGGAAGGCATAAATGAATTAGATACAAACTATTGTTGATAGTTACATTAAACTGAATGAAGATAAAATACAAGACAAATTAATAATATAGCTTAAAGCATTAATATTCAAGAATATATTTAAATGCAAATTGAGGAACAACAACGTGAAATAAAATTAGAGAAAGAAGACAGTTATAAAATTGAAAAAGCAATTCTAAAAAGTAAATAATTAAAAACAAATTGAAGAGTTTACGGTTAAATATATAGATTAGAAAATTAACTACATGTTAGTATAAATAGCTGAAAGTGCAAGATGTAGATCACAACACTTTCGAAAAAATCTGTGAAACAATTCAATGTCTTTAAAAAGGAATTTAGTTAACGAAGTCCATATTAAATTTCAACAACTGTTTGTGCTTGTAGAGATGTAATGACAGGAATATATGATGTTTTATGGAGCTAAGTTAGGTGAAATGTAGAACTATTCTACAGAAAATAGAAATTGTTGATTTTTGAAGACTGTAATTGACACATTCTCAAAGTACAGCTGAAAATAAAAGCTGCACTCTAAAAACCAAGGCAATGGAAAATATTTTTGAAGTGGTACGGGTACCAAAAAACTTACAAACAGATGATTCTAAAGAATTTTTTAATAAATACTTGGGAAAACTCATACATAAATAGAAGATTAAAGATTACTTAATATGAAAGCATCAATATTAGAATGATTTAATAGATCATTGAAAGGTATGATGTGAAAAGAATTAGCTTTAATGGTTCATATAAGTGGATTGGTATGTATAAAGATTTACTCAATGCATGCAATAGAAAAGTTCATCGTACCATTAAAATGTCTCCTATTAAAGTCAACTCAACAAATGAGGAAAAGCTACTTAATATAGTATAAAGTAATTTGAAGAATGAATGTTGAATTTAAAAAAAATAAAATTAAAACGAAAAATCTAGTTTGTGTTGTTTTTGCAGGATTGATTAGGAATGATGAGTCTTAAGAAAGATAATTAACTAAATGTAGTGGAATTCTGGTCGGAATGAAATATTGCTAAAACTTCAGTGTTTAAAATGAACTATAACATAGTGCAATATTCAGCAGCACATCATATTATCACTTTTTATAAAGTTGTATGTATATTTTCCCATCGAAAGCGCTAGCACGCAAAATTTTACAATATGAAAATGGGATTATTATAGAAGATCTTCACTCTATTTATTTCTTTAGCTATCAGATCTTTAAAAAATATAGATAAACTACGGAAATTGGACTTTGATATCCAATCTTTAAGAATGTACATGTGTATGAATAAGTATCAAACAAACTTAGTGAATGAATATACGCTTCAACTAGAATCATGCTGAAGCATTCATAAATTTTAAAATGTACAGTAAACAGATCTTACTTTATATCTGTATCTGTATGAGTATTACATAAATTTATAAAAAAAAAAAAAATGAAAGCATGCCGAAGCATGTATAATTTAAAAAAAAAAAAAAAAAAAAAAATCCTCACGTCATACAATTTTGTAAGCAAAGAAATTTTATGATTTTGTGGTCAATGAAATACATACATATGTATCTACTTTGTAAAAATTCAAAAGAGCGAACTGGTATATTATAATAGTAAAGATTTTTAATTGTAACACTCTACATCTCGGACTCTTACGTCACTATCGATAGAAGCATGCTAAGGCATGCATACTAGCAAAATATATAAAGCTGTTAGAAGGTGATGAGACAGCAATTGTATCTGGATCAACCCAACTCATGAATGTATTGTATACGGAGATGATTGATGGTGATGATGACGTTTTTTAAGTGAATAATCATTACATATGAATGCGACAGTGATTGACCCCTCAAACCTCATGTAGAAATACTTGAGGGGAAAAATTCTCTCAAAACATAGATATTTCATTGTTTCTAACACTTTATGAATACACCAACGGTGAATTGCTGGTAGAGGTAACTGAGTTATTTGAGATCGATTTGATACAATAGTTGTATATTAAACATGCATTTCTTTGTATCTAAACTAATTTCTACATACCTAATGTATATACCCACCAAAAAATTAGACAAAAATTCTCTATTCCAAGTAGTAAAATCTAAAAAAAGGAGTGGCACATTAGAAGAAAAAAAAATAAATAAAAATAGAGACTGACTGACCAACTAATACGTACACTCTGCCCGATGGGCACGTATCGTAGAAGAAGACCATAACAAAATATCTTCTTATAAAGAAGCATTGGAAGAAGTTAGACGTTTAGTTAAGTTTGCAGAAGAAGACTACACAGCATTTGAGCCCTTGAAATATTTAGAATGCTATTATGGGGAGAAAATTATTAAAGAAAATGAAAAAAAAAGTCATATAGAACATTAAATAAAAGCCATAGGTGCTCACCGTTCATAAAATAAACATATGTATATGTATCTTATTAATGTAAACATATTATCAGTATAAAGCAACAGAAATTTCGTCATACAAAGTCATCTTGTATCCTAGAGGAGCCGTCGATAGGGTATACCTAAATTATATGAAAACGAGTTCGTTTTCTGTTGATCGCTATTAAAGAAGAAAATATGTTTGTTCATTATGATTTAACTAATTTAAAAGTACATTTAAATTCAGTCTCATACCCGTACTTCTTAACATAAAAATTAAAAATAAATGTTATCCAATTCTATATTATACTATGTATCAAAAATTTCAAAAAAGCTGTTATATGAAAGAATCTCCAGCGCTTCTAACTGCATCAGAGTTTAAGAAAAAAAACTCCTTTTATTCAATTTAATAAAATTTTAATTTGAAGCAGTAAGCAAATACATCAGCTTACTGCATTCTTATTCATAATCGTATAATAGAATATATAACCCCTAAAGGACAAAGTCTAAAAGTCTTATAAATTAAGAAATATAGAAAATAACATAATTTTTATAAACGCGTAAAGTTGCAAAAGTAATTCAAATGATTTCATCGCAAAAAACAAACAAAAAGCAGCGATTGTTTTCAACAATTATGAAAATAATAATTACAATATAAAACTCCCTTTTGATTTCCAATGTTTATCAATAAAAAATAAAAAATAAGTAAGTTAACTAACAACAAAAAAAAACTATCAGTACCTAAGCTGGAGTGCCGGATCAGTTTCATTTAAAAATGTTTATACATTTTCAAAAAGCAAAGCAAGCTTTCCAAAATAAATGTAGAAGGCTAAGTTTTACTTACAACAGAAAATCCTCACAAACTTTTAAGTAAACGCAGATAAAAATTAAAATGTTTTTAATTTCACCAACAACAGACATCACATGACAAAAAATAAAATAAAAAATGTATTCAAAGATTGAATTGAACACTTATTTGTATGTACATATATATGTACATACATACATACATACATAAAATCAATTTGTAGATATGTATGTATACATATCAAATTTCTTATCAATGCTTAAGTATTTATTAGACCTACATCATGAAAATATATGAAGCGTCGTTTAGTTAAAGCACAATGCAAATATAAACAATCAATACACTCAGGGAAAATCTGCAGCTTAAAAATAAGAATTCATCACATTAATTCAATAATTTTTAATAAAATAGAAAATGTATATTGAGATATCTACAAACTAATGAGTTTAATAAATGAATACTGTAAATTAATATTTTGTCCATATTGAAATAAGAAATTTCAATATGACTAAACCTTTGTTAATGGTTCTTATTAATTCAGCATGGTTTTTACTGATTTCAAGTTGGTTTTTCTCTGTGTGCAGAAAACTCTTTCAGTCAAAGAAGACGAATGTAGTTAAATAAACAAAATCTGTAATATAAACAAATTTCACACAGACTGACTTCAACGCGAGACAAATTTAAGCATGAGAAAATATAAAGCAATCGTAAGTATAAAAGCATACTAGGATTAGGGAAGTCCAGATATATGATAGTATTTTATAGTACCATATGTCGATATTGAAAACAATTTATTTCTACCTACACATAAATACCAGCTCAAATACACACACATAGCAGAATTCATATAAGAAATATCCAAGAAAATTTCAACAACACCCCACCTTTTGCAAATCATGACGAGTCTTAAATTCTCCCTCAGATATACATACATAAATTCCCATTGTCATACATACATACATATACAATTACTTGTGTATAAATTTCAAGAACACAACACTCTCACCTACCTAAAATTACAGATAGTCTTAAACTTCTACAGACGTCTATACACACAGATTCTCACGGCTACATATTACAAGAACACCTCGCCCCTAATAAATCACAATCATCTTAAATTCTTACAAAAATACATACATACATACATACACATAACCAATTTACCTCAACAAGATCCTCAAATCACGATCAGCCTTAAACTACTATAGACAGACACATCCACAAATCCCCATGGAAACATATTACGTCAACAACCCTGCCCACCCAAATCATGGTCAGCCTTAAACTCCTACAGACATACAAACACACAGATTCCTCCGGTTGTATATTACTAGAACACCTCACCCCTCATAAATCACAATCAGCCTTAAGCTCCTACAGAAATACACACATTGAAATTCCTACAATCATACACACACACACACACACACACACACACACACACACATAAACACATACCCACACACACACACACACACACACACATAAACACATACCCACACACACACACAATCGATCTACCTCAACTACACCCCGCCCCCTGCCAATCAAACCCTCACCTAAATTCTCACAGGCAGACACATCCACAATTTCCTATGGTTACATAGTACGGCAACAACGCCACCTACTCAAATCACGTCCAAATTCTCACAGTCTATCAACATGAACATTAGCATTAGAAAAAATAACTTTCACGTTTTCCCGTCGTCATTAGGAAAAATCTTTTTCCCGTCGGCATTTGAAAAAAATAATAATCATGTATTGCCGTCGGCATATACACTCATATGAAACCTCAAAAAAAAAATCACCCGTTATCACAATTAATGTAACCCAAAAAAAAAAATCACCCGTTCACACAAAGTTAATGTAAACAAAAACTCCTAATGTAAACAAAAAACATCAAAGCGCCGCCGAAAACACAAATTTCCAAGAATTTTAAAATTTCAGCAACAATTTAACAATTTCAGCCACAATTTAACAATTTCAGCCCACAATTTAACAATTTCAGCAACAATTTAACAATTTTAATTGATCCAGAATGCCCAGTTCCCTACTACTCTACATTTTTAATTTTTCTATAATAAGAGGTAATAGTTATGAAATACATTTCATAAATATTGGCGCATACTCATAGTAAAAACAACCTAAAAATACCTTGGTACGAAATATTGATGAATCATCAAAATTTCATACCATCCTATATTTATGTTGTTTTACTAATCGCATTTTGTAAATAAATGCATTTCATAAATATTATCTATTATTATAGAAATAATAAAATAGTATGGTTATATGATATTAGAAAACATGATTTCTGATATCATATAATTATACTATTTTATTTTTTTATAATAAGAGAAAATGACTCATACTCATAGTCAAAACAAAGGATATTTATATGCTGTTTTGATTATGAGTATGCGTCAATATTTATGAAATGCATTTAGTTATAAAATGCGGTTAGTAAAACAAAGTATATTTTAAGTGTTTAAAACCACCATTTTTATGGTAATATCTGTTTTAAACACTTAAAGCATACTTTGTTTTGACTATGAGTATGAGATGATATTTATGAAATGGATTTTATAAATATTGACCCATACCCTTAGTCAAAACAACATAAATAATTCTTGGTACGAAATATTGATGAATCATCGAACGTTAGTTCAAAAATAAATCATAGTTCCTTTATATCAAATTCTATTCGTGCAACAATAGTTGACCTGTCAAATTGCGAAAAAAAAAACGCTATGATTGGCTTGCTAGAAAGTCCTAATGGACTTAAATTTGAGAACATTTATTTATACTCAAAATCTTTATATCAACCTAGATATAAAGAAATTAATTTCATCAATTAAAACAATAATATATTACAAAATCTACCGATAGTGAATCTGTTATTTCAGTCCAACGTAATTCCAATATTATATTTAACGATGATGCGTATGGGAAGAATACTTTTTTATGGGGAGAGATAAGAATGTTGATTCATTCTACTTATATAAAACTTACACCAGAATCACCAAACATTTAATAAGAGATCATCATAATGTAATTTTAATGTTTAAGTAAGGTGAGAAAATTATAAAGCATGTTGAAAGGCTAAATATGAATTTTTGATTATAAGCAAAGATATTGAATTAAACGATGATCGTTATAGAAAATAATTTTACTACATAAGACTTTACTTTTTCGTATTTCATCTGACTTTAAACTTCATGTATATAAATGTTCTAAATGGCTAGCTACTTGTACACTGATAACTAAATCTGACTCAGATATCTTGAAATGAAAATCTGAACAGCTCCTGATAGCCTGATCTGTTACCTGATAAGCTGATCTGAAAACCAGACCAGCTCCTGATAAGCTGATCTGAAAATCAGATCAGGTCCTGATAAGCTAATCTGAAAACTAGACCAGCTCCTGATAAGCTGATCTGATAACCAGATCAGGTCCTGATAAGCTGATCTGATAACCAGATCAGGTCCTGATAAGCTGATCTGATAACCAGATCAGGTCCTGATAAGCTGATCTGATAACCAGATCAGGTCTTGATAAGCTGATCTGATAACTAGACCAGCTCCTGATAAGCTGATCTGATAACCAGACCAGCTCCTGATAAGCTGATCTGATAACCAGACCAGCTCCTGATAAGCTGATCTGATAACCAGACCAGCTCCTGATAAGCTGATCTGATAACTAGACCAGCTCCTGATAAGCTGATCTGAAAACCAGATCAGCTCCTGATAAGCTGATCTAGTAGCCGATACCTGAATTTGCTGTTAGCAAACATGGATGAGAAAGTTTTAAAGCATTTGGTGTTGACAACAAATGTGATTAAGAAAAAGCTTCGTAGTATAAAAACTAGTGAAATAGATACAAATGAACAACTAAGAGATGCATTTAAACCTATAACAGAAGAATTCATAAATAGTTCTAAGAATATTAAAAGAATTCTTATGAAAGAAAAAGTAAAATCAAGACAGAAGTTGAAAATATACAAGTTTAAAGCATGAGAAACCATCAGTCAAGATAGAGACAAGTACACCAAAGAAACTAGCAGAAGAAACAATATTTGATAATACCATCTTATTTAATGATGCTAATACTGAGAATGATGATGACGATGATTTGTACTCAAGGACTTCCAATTCCGAAGACTTATCAGTATTGGAAGGAAGAAATGAATTAGATACAAACTAATGGTGATAGTAACCTCAAACTGAATGAAGATAAAATACAAGTTGGTGGTCAAATATGGGCTCTAACACTAGGACTATTTTCTCTAATGTTTGATAAAATACCAAAAAAATTATGATAAATTTGAACTTGAAATCTATAAAAAGATTTTAATTACTACTAATGTATGCATACAGAATCATCATCGTTCTCCGTCAGAGAACGATGATATAAGTTAATTTTTCTGGAAACTGAAATCGACAAACTAAAGAACAAATTAATAATATAGCTTAAGGCATTGATATAATTCAAGAATATATTCAAATGCATATTGGTGGACTACAACGTGAAATAAAATTAGAGAGGGAAGAGAGTTATAAAATTGAAAAGGAATTCTAAAAATTAAATAATTAAAAATAAATTGAAGAGTTGTACGATTAAATATATAGATTAGAAAATTAACTACATGTTAGTATAAATAGCTGAAAGTGCAACATGTAGATCACCACAATATCGAAAAAATCTGTAAAACAACTCAATGTCTTTAAAAAGAAATTTAGTAAACGAACTCCATATTAAAACTCGAAAATTGTTTGTGCTGCTAGAGATGCAATGACAGGAATATATGAAGTTTTATGGAGCTAAGTAAGGTGAAATGGAGAACTATTCTACAGAAAATAGAAATTGTTGATTTTTGAAGACTGTAATTGACACATTCTCAAATTGTAGTACAGCTGAAAATAAAAGCTGCACTCCAAAAACCAAGGAATGGAAAATATTTTTGAAGTGGTACGGGTACCAAAAAAAAAACTTACAAACAGATGATTCTAAGGAATTTTTTAATAAATACTTTGGAAAACTCATACATAAATAGAAGATTAAACATTACTTAATATGAAAGCATCAATAGTACAATGATTTAATTGAGCATTAAAAGGAATGATGTGAAAAGAATTAGCTTTAATGGTTCAAATAAAAGGATTGGTATACATATATAAAGAATTACTTAGTGCATAAAATAGAAAAATTTATCTCACCATTAAAATCTTTACGATTAAAGTTAACTCAACAAATGAGAAAAAGCTGCTTAATACAGTTTAAAGTAATTTGAAGAATGAATGTTGAATTTAATAAAAATAAAAATTAAATTAAAACGAAAAATCTAGTTTTTTGTAGGATTGATTAGGAATGATGGGTGTTAAGAAAGGTAATTAACTAAATGTAGTGGAATTAGATAATTAGCTAAATGTAGTGGAATTCTCTAAACTTGTGGGTCTGAATGAAATTTGCTAAAACTTCAGTGTTTAAAATAAACTATAACATAGTGCAATATTCAGCAGCACATCATATTATCACTTTTTATAAAGTTGTATGTACATTTTCCCATCGAAAGCGTTAGAACGCAAAATTTTACAATATGAAAATGGGATTATTATAGAAGATCTTCGCTCTATTTATTTCTCTAGCTATCAGATCTTTAGAAAATATAGATAAACTACGGAATTTGGACTTTGATATCCAATCTTTGAGAATGTACATGTGTATGAATAAGTATCAAGCAAACTTAGTGAATGAATATACGCTTGAACTAGAATCATGCTGAAGCATGCATACTGCAAACAGATCTTACTTTATATCTGTATCTGTATGAGTATTAAATAAATTTACAGAAAAAAAATGAAAGCATGCCGAAGCATGAATAATTTCAAAAAAAAAAATCTTCACGTCATACAATTTTGAAAGCAAAGAAATTTTATGATTTTGTGGTCACTTATATACATATATACATATGTATCTACTTTGCAAAAATTCAAAAGAGCGAACTGGTAAATTCTCATAGTAAAGATTTTTAATTGTAACACTACTACATCTCGGACTCTTACGTCACTATCGATAGAAGCATGCTAAGGCATGCATACTAGCAAAATATATAAAGCTGGTAGAAGGTGATGAGACAGCAATTGTATCTGGATCAACCCAACTCATGAATGTATTGTAAACGGGAGTGATTGATGGTGATGATGACCTTTTTTAAGTTGATAATCATTACATATGAATGCGATAGGAGTCAACCAGCAAACCTCATGAAGAAATACCTACTTGAGGCAAAAAAATTCTCCCAAACATAGATATTTCACTGTTTCTAACACTTTATGAAAACACCGACGGTGAATTGCTGGTAGAGGTAACTGAGTTATTTGAGATCGATTTGCTACAATAGTTGTTTATTAAACATACATTTCTTTGTAAGTAAACTAATTTGTACATACCTAATGTATATACTCAGCAAAAATTACACAAAAATACTCTATTCCAAGTAGTAAAATCTGAAAAAAGGAGTGGCACATAAGAAGAAAAAAATAAATAAAAATATAGACTGAGTGACCAACTAATACGTACACTCTGTCCGATGGGAACACAAAACACACTTAAACATTTCAGAAATATATACACAATACGCTGAACTTTAATAAAATTAAAAAAAAAATCATATAGGACAACAAATAAAAGTGATAGGTGCTCACCCTTCATAAAACAAACATATATGTACCTTATTAATGTAAAAATATTATCAGTATAAAGCAACAGAAATTTCGTCACACAAAGTCATCTTGTATCCTAGAGTAAAATATGTTTGTTCATTATGATTTAACTAATTTAAAAGTACATTTAAATTTAGTCTCATATCTGTACTTCTTAACATAAAAATTAAAAGTAAATGTTATCCAATTCTATATATGAAAGAATCTCCAGCGCTTCTAACTGCATCAGAGTTTAAGAAAAAATCTCCTTTTATTCAATTGAATAAAATTTTAATTTGAAGCAGTAAGCAAATACATCAGCTTACTGCATTCTTATTCATAATCGTACAATAGAATATATAACCACTAAAGCACAAAGTCTAAAAGTCTTATAAATTAAGAAATATAGAAAATAACATAATTTTTATAGACGCGTAAAGTTTCAAAAGTAATTCAAATGATTTCATCGCAAAAAACAAACAAAAAGCAGCGATTGTTTTCAACAATTATGAAAATAATAATTACAATATAAAACTCCCTTTTGATTTCCAATGTTTATCAATAAAAAATAAAAAATAAGTAAGTTAACTAACAACAAAAAAACTATCAGTACCTAGGCTTGAGTGCCGGATCAGTTTCATTTAAAAATGTTTATACATTTTTAAAAAGCAAAGCAAGCTTTCCAAAATAAATGTAGAAGGTTATAGCTAGAAAAAATTTTATACCCTAAAAATGTCAAGCGTTGACTAACTAACATTGCATCAACTTTAAAAAAATGTAAATTGAGTATAAGGAATATTCCTATTATAGTTACTATTACTATAGAGTATGTACATATCTTCAGGAATTCAGTTTTACTTAAAACAGAAAATCCTCACAAACTTTTAAGAAAACGCAGATAAAAATTAAAATGTTTTTAATTTCAACAACAACAGACATCACATGACAAAAAATAAAATAAAAAATGTATTCAAAGATTGAGTTAAACACTTATTTGCATGTACATATATATGAACATACATACATACATACATAAAATCAATTTGTAGATATGTATGTATACATATCAAATTTCTTATCAATGCTTAAGTATTTATTAGATCTACATCATGAAAATATATGAAGCGTCGTTTAGTTAAAGCACAATGCAAATATAAACAATCCATACACTCAGGGAAAATCTGCAGCTTAAAAATAAGAATTTGTCACATTAATTCAATAATTTTTAATATAATAGAAAATGTATATTGAGATATCTACAAACTAATGAGTTTAATAAATGAATACTGTAAATTAATATTTTGTCCATATTGAAATAAGAAATTTCAATATGACTAAACCTTTGTTAATGGTTCTTATTAATTCAGCATGGTTTTTATTGATTTCAAGTTGGTTTTTCTCTGTGTGCAGAAAACTCTTTCAGTCAAAGAAGACGGATGTAGTTAAATAAACAAAATCTGTAATACAAACAAATTTCACACAGACAGACTTTAACGCGAGACAAATTTAAGCATGACAAAATATAAAGCAATCGTAAGTATAAAAGCATACTAGGATTAGGGAAGTACAGATATATGATAGTATTTTATAGTACCAAATGTCGATATTGAAAACAATTTATTTCTACCTACATATAAGTACCAGCTCAAATACACACACAAAGCAGAATTCATATAAGAAATATCCAAGAAAATTTCAACAACACCCCACCTTTTGCAAATCATGACGAGCCTTAAATTCTCCCTCAGATATACATACACAAATTCCCATGATCATACATACATACATATACAATATATAAGATTAATCTCAACAACACAACACTCTCACCTACCTGAAATTACAGATAGTCTTAAACTTCTACAGACGTCTATACACATAGATTCTCACGGCTACATATTACAAGAACACCTCGTCCCTAATAAATCACAATCATCTTAAATTCTTACAAAAATACATACATACATACATACATACACATAACCAATTTACCTCAACAACATCCTCACCTACCTCAAATCACGATCAGCCTTAAACTACTATAGACAGACACATCCACAAATCCCCATGGACACATATTACGTCAACAACCCTGCCCACCCAAATCATGGTCAGCCTTAAACTCCTACAGACATACAAACACACAGATTCCCCCGGTTACATATTACTAGAACACCTCACCCCTCATAAATCACAATCAGCCCTAAGCTCCTACAGAAATACACCATTGAAATTCCTACAAACATACACACACACACACACACACACACATACACACGCAATCGATCTACCTCAACTACACCCCGCCCCTTCCAATCAAACCCTCACCTAAATTCTCACAGACAGACAGACACATCCGCAAATTCCTATGGTTACATATTACGGCAACAACGCCACCCACTCAAATCACGGTCAGCCTTAAATTTCCAAAGTCTCGCAACACCTACATTAGCATTAGAAAAAATAATTTTCACGTTTTCCCTTCGTCATTAGGAAAAATCATTTTCCCGTCGGCATTTGAAAAAATAATATTCATGTATTGCCCGGCATTAGGAAAAATTATCATGCATTGCCGTAGGCATTAGGAAAAATTAATAATCACTATTTCACCATTGGTATTAGGAAAAATCATTTTCATGATTTTCCTCGTCTGTATATACGCACATAAAAACCGCCAAACTATGAACCGCCTTAATACATTCACACAAAATATTCCACACACAAACATCCACGGTCAGGCAGACAGACAGACATACACTTAATGTAAACAAAAACTCCTAATGTAAACAAAAACTCCTAATGTAAACAAAAAATACAAATTTCCAAGAATTTAACCATTTTCAAATTTTAATTACCCAAATTTAACAATTTCAGCAACAATTTAACAATTTCAGCCCACAATTTAACAATTTCACCCACAATTTAACAATTTTAATTGCCACCGAATGAACAGTTTCCTACTAGTGAGTTTAGAGCTCAAAATATAATTTCAAATTTTTGCCTCAAAATAAACAAAGTATTTGGGATGTAATAACAGAATTTATTAACATATTAATGAAAACAAAATCTTGATTAATTTAATAAAAATAAGTATGTAAAAACAAATAATAAAAAGACCAGGAGTCAAATAATATAGAAGCATATACACACATACTTACATACACACAATAGCAGGTGAAGCTTAGCCTTAGATTAAGATATGAATGTTACTGAAAACTCATTTACACATAAACAATGCATTAAAAGCGCCTCTCTTTTCTTAAGTACTCTTCACTTAAAAGTTTTGGTTTTTGCGATATTCACCCTTATTCCAGTTGTCAACATTGACAGCATGTCAATACGATATGAAAAAATTGGGGGTTGACTACCCGTTGTCTAAAACAACTGACTTCTATTGATAACCTCATGCTTTCAATCGAAATCGTCTCTTAAAATTTAGCCACTCTTGTGCGTTGAATGCAAATTTACCTACATTTTGTTGTAAACGTGAACATTTTGATTTCCTTTGCGCTTACAAATTAACAGCCTTATGAAAAGTCCGAAATCGGCCCTTAAAATTTAAACACCATATAGTATGATTAAATATTTGTGTAAGCTTTAAAAAATGCTTATTGCATACTATTTTCAAACAATTATTATGCAGAAAATTATGTGGTACTTTCCAGTTAATTCCGTTTTTTATTTTGGAAAAAATTAAATTTTTTAATCCCAATTATGAAAATTTTTCTACATTGTTTTTAACATATGTAGTTTCCGTTATTGTCATTAAAAATAATTTAAGAAGCCTCAGTTAAAAGATGCTGATATTAGCGCTTAAAAGTATTTTAGTTTTGTAAATTAAAAATATTTTTATTTAACAAAAAAGCACCAAAAGCACTGTAAGAAATTGTTAAAAGCACTGTAAATACCCGCTTTTTAAAAAAAGATATTAGCCCAAAATTTCGCGTTTATGAAGAGGTAGAAAGCACCAAAAAATACCCGAAACGCACCAAAATACCATCACTGTATATTTTATTAAGAATACTGATATCATTGACGAAATAGATAATAGCTTAGAAAATATTAAACATCAAGTTCATTTTTCACGTTAGTGCTTTTTACGCTTTATGGATCTCAAAATTACGCTTTTTGTGCTTTTTCCAAATTTTGATGTGCTTTTAGAGCCAAAAATGTTGGCATCACTGCTTCGTGTTTGTTGGGAAGCATACTTAGTAATATTAACACACATACATAAACGATGTTTATATGTACGTATGAATTTTTTTGCTCTGAATTTAGTCTCTTTTTGTTTTCTCACTTTCCATTTATTTGAATTCTCTCATTTGCCATACACAAGTGGATTTTCGGAAAATCCACCAAAGAAATTAACATAGGCACAACAATGTATGACAGTGCAACATATTTATACAAATATAGTCTTTGATCTGTGCAATGCTATAATATGTATGTTTGTATATGTATGTACGTACATACACACGTATATGCAAAAAAAAGGAACGAATGTACATAAATGTTATTTTCATTTTTATTTAATTAATAACTTAAGAATAATTAAGTAGTTTAAAGTTAGAGAATAGAGCACTAGCCACATTATCGATTCTTTTATTGGTTGACCAGAAGCAGGAAATTTGTTATTTAGATGCTCCCAGAGTTGGTTTTTTTATTTTCCCCGACAACTCTCACAGGCAATTTACACTAGTACAAAATCTAGCATATTTTAATTTAATCCTTTATGAAAATCTACACTGTTTAGACAAACTTTTTTTTTGACATTTATCAAGATTTTTTATCTAAAACAAAACCCATTAACTAAAAAAATTTCCAAAACTACAACCAAATAACTGCAATGTAGCTAAGTCACACGCCTTTTTAATCAGACCGTAGCTAATTCACTCATCTTTTTCACAAATATGTTCTACAGGGTAGTAAACAATAAATAAAAATATCAGATTTTTATTAGATTTCCTACAAATCTACTGACAAAATAGATTTTGTTTTGTATGGGAAATCTAGTAAAAAGCAGCAAGATTTAGCTTTAAATCTCGTAAGTACTAGATTTCGAGGTAATGTAAATTCCCTATTAGATAAAACATTATTTGCCAAGTCAGTGTGTTTTGTTATATATAAAATCAACTAGAAATTCTTCATATTTAAATTTTTTTTATACGACACTTGTGCACATATTCATACATAAATAAATAAGTAAAATATTGAACACACATTTTCTTTTCCTTCGCTTTTTCTATGTTAAACATGATTTCGGATGCCTTTTTGCTTGCGAGTAAGAACACGAACGGTGTCATTCGAATATATGCACGTTATCGAATGCTGCCATTAGAAATTTCGATATGTGTTATTCGAAATCGAATGCGAAAATCTCAAAAGTTAAAAACTCGCACGTTCGAGTAATAACTCGCTCGCAATCGAATGCAGGAATTAGGCCCCTGGTAATGGTACCAAGTTTATCATTCCTGACATGATAAAATTGTAACAGATACATGCACAAGCCCAGCCTATTAATGTATGCAATACAGATACCCTGCAAATAATATTAGACTACGTGGTCCAGCCTAGATGAAACAGACTAGTTACATGATGGTCCATTTTAATGCACTCATGGATCATGTCGTTTTCATACAATCATTCAATGCTGCAGGATAAGTGTTCGTGTTTAAACGATAATGATCGTTCTTCTTGCAGTGAGATTACACGAGACATAAGTTTGGAAATTTTTGTGTTGGCAATTGTCAAAATCTGTTGCTAACACAAAAAATTACTGTGTAAACCGTAAATGTTAGGGTTCGAACACATGTTTGGAAACAATTGCTCAAACACAAGTCTGAGCAATTATGTTAGGACACAAGCTGTCAAATTTACTTTTTCCATAGAAAATAATGGCGGAAAACTAGAAATAATAAGTTTATTACAAAAAAAAAATCAAGCAGAAGCACAAAATATATGCTCTGTGGCAGAAGTATTAAAAAATCAAAACGAAAAACGCGCACTTTGTATACATACGACAACCTAAATTTTGGGTTTTAACATTATACGTCTAGCCACCCTTAAAAATAAGTTTGAACACAAACTTTTTTGTGACGTCATTCTGCCGACGTTATTTCTTATGTTCAGAAATAAAAATTACTCGTCTATTTGTACTGTTTTGCACTTACAAATTGTATGCGAGTAGTCTATAGCTATTCCATATGGGGTAGTTTTGGGGTTAGTCCGATGTAATGCAAAATTGGACCATGTGGTGAACCCTAGGACATCGCAATGCTACATCGACCACCTTTCTTTCATATATTTGGAGTAGTTTTGTGGTACTCCTACTCCTCTTTGGACTAGTCCTTACATGAATATTCACATGTACTAGTCGGATTATTTGCAGGGTAGTTGTCAAACTTTGTTTACAAGCTGCAAAAAGGTAGTGTACAAGGCACATCAATCAGGTAACCGTATGTCTACAACAAATATTACAACAGCAATAACCACATGTACTTTGTTGGTATAAATTACCTTCTTACTTTTCAAAACAGGGTAGCATCGTCAGACTGCATGTTTCTTATAGGAAATGTCAAACCCCATACAAGACTGAATATTCGAAAGGTGTTTATGGATACCAAAATAAAAGCATGCTTTTAGGCTTATACCTACCCAATCCAAATTTGACATTTAGATTGGTGTAACGACATTAGTCACCTGGTGTAGTGCTGCCACCTAATAAATGCGCCTTGGTAGTGTATGTATTGTGAATAAAATGATTACAGTGTTGCCATTGAATTTCCACATGGCTGAGATGCCAACTTAGCAGTTTTCGGGCTAAATATAGCCCGTTTTCGGTCACTAAAAACGCGAAAAAAGTTTTGATACACACAAAAAAACCCGCAAATCTAGCATTTTTTATAATTATCTTTCAGTCCTTTTAGCATATTTTTACTTTTTGGTCGATACGGCTATATTTTAATCTTTTTGAACTTTTTCTTCCTTAAATCGACTAATTTTTTTATAGATTGCTGTACCAATTTAAAAAAACAAGAATATAGGATAATTTTCTATTTCTTTGTGCTAGGGAAGTAATGAATACCAGTTTAGCGAATGATGTATTTCAATTTTTGCGAATGTGAAAGCGAATGCAAATACTTACAATACACATGAAACTAAATTTGTTTAAGAACATCAAGTTGTATTATATATGTACATAGATGTACTACATATAGCATTTTATTTAAATTGAGTCTTGAATTGAGCGAATATTTATTAATTTATGAAATTATTAAAACAGAAAGATATATATATGAAATTATATTAAAATAAGTATAAATAATAAAAAATAAATTTATAAAATGGCCCCAAATGCTGGAACTCTGTGCAACATTTCATGTGAAATGCTGCTAAAATACGTATTAATAAAAATTGGCATGAATTCATGAAATTCATTAAAATATTTTGCATTCAAAACATTCTGTACGTAAGTAATTAATGGGGCTCAACATTTTTCAACAGTGTGAACAGACTAGTCTTAATTCTTTTTCAGAAACTGATAAATATTTCCAGCTGATTTTGGTTTAGTACTAGCTTGAAATATTCGTATAAATATATATTAGCGAATGCAAAAGCGAATGCAAATAGCAAAAGTAAGAAAATAATTTGCGAATGCGAACATTCGTTACGTCCCTAGTATGCACTTATGTAAACATGCATACATACATACATACATATGTATGTACCCTATCGGAAATTTGGCTAACTTTAAATTAACTTTAAGCTAACTATTTCGCAACTAGTACTGACTACACTTGGATTTCTTTGCAATGCAATCAACCGACTATTTTAACATTGCGATGTCCTAGGCGGTAGTCAATTGTCTCACTAGGCACTACTTTAAGCTAACTTAAAGTTGACTTTTTTAAATCACCTGGTAGTCAGTAAATTAAAAAAAAAAAATTCTGTGGCTCGAACATGTAACATCACACTTTATGAACTCAACGCCCTACCACTCGGCTAAGCTGCCATTTAAAATAACAACAGCAAAATGTTAATATAAAACTGAAATGAGTTTTAAAGTAGCTGAGAATAAATTTGTTGGCTCTCACCAAATTCGATTACGTACTCAACTTAAGAATTAATTTTGGGTTTGTTCTGCATGACTTTGCAGCTAGCTTTTAGTCAGTCTAAGAAAAGTTAACTATAAGTTAACTTTTTTTTGTAGTCAACCACACATTCTCCGACATGGTATACAAACTACTATTATATTTGCATGTATATATATATACTATTTAATCTACGTATATACCTTATTGAAATGTAATATGAAATGTAAATGTACCTTATTAATATCTCAAACTATGTACATATACGTTCTTCTTATGATAGTTATTTAAAAGATAAGCAAGAATAGTTAAACATACGTGGGTAGAGTAATATAACTTCGTGCTAACCTAAATAGAAAAATGAAAATATGGAAAAACAGGGGAAATAAATAGTGATACTTACATATGTATTTACCAAAGGTAAATCAATAATTGTACACAACAATCATTTCTCACATTCCGTTTCATTAGAATTTACGTTAAATAGCTGATGTTAATAAAATATCGGTATTTCCCCCAGCTTAAAAGTCTAATTTAATTTTTCTTCTCTTTTTTAGAAACTCTCATTAATTAATAAAAATATTTCATGCAATAAAAGAATTGAAATTACTGAACTTAAGCCTGACTAAAAATTATTTCTAATTAAAAATTCACAATAGTTCAATTAAAATCTAAAAATGTCTTAGTTATTTATTTTCTAATAAATTACTTTACAAAAATGTCTTTATTGCCTTGACTTTCAACAATAAACATTTTATCATTTTTACGTTTGTTTTTATTTTGCGCTAAAAGTATATATTTTTTTTAATTTAGCCATTTTAGCCCTTTTCACAAAAATTTTTACACGTTTTGACTCTCAGAAGTTGACATTACTAGTGTTTCCCATTACACACTAAAGAAAATTACACTACACATCTTTTTTGTTGGTTAAAATTAAAACAAAAATAAATAAAATACAATCCAAGTAGAATTACACACAGATTATACATGAATCTAATTACATGGATTACACATGAGAGTAATTACAAGCTCTTTGTAATTACACACCTATTGGCAACACTTAATGACTATAATCATGCATGAATGCCGCGTCTGCATTTGTACTTTAATTACAAAATGCATGTGTTTCTTGGTGTTGTAATTTTGTTGTAGTCGTGTATGTACTAGTGTCCTGCATAAGACATCTTATAAGAACTTTCAAGACGAGGGAGTTTTCAAATGCTTTACTACAGCGAAATCTTATAAAACAAACGTTAACAACACTGTTTGCAAGAAATTTACTTGAGTATTGTAGGTATAAGATTAAAGAAGAAAACACTTCGTGACGGAAGAATTTGTGATACTTGCTTCTTTCTACGCATGAACGCGTGTACAAACGTCATGCATTTATGTGTGTATGATCTTTTATTTTTCTGCGCACATGCAAAGGCACACACATGCATTAACATTAGTTGTATGCAGTTAATCACATAATAGCTTACCATCTACATATTACACACACACTCAACGTACAATATGAAAAATAACAAGCATACACTAATCAACAGTACTTCTTTTGAGTGCTTGTTACAAATAAGCTGTCTTGCGACATCGCTTGATAACACTTATATACACGTACACCAATACATCCATCGTGCTTCGCTTATAGTACGACAGCATTTATTATTGGTTTAGTATAATACATGCGACATGAATACATATAAAAATCATGACATATTTACATTTAAAGACGTTTTACGCAGGACTCTAGTATGTACCAAGTATAATTTTACAATGGTTCCTGATAAGCAGTTGTTATTAAAATTTTCAGTTTAGTTTAATTTTGTTGGGTCTGCAGTGAAGAGTTGTCGGTGAATAGAAAATTTTTTATTATGAGTGTCAATGGTAAGATAACATTTACTCGTACTATGTCTGTATGCACATATCTACATAAATATGTATGTATGTTTGAATACAGTAGTTTTGATTTAGCTAGCTGCCTTTTGTTTTAAGTGCACTTTGGACTTAACTGCCTAAAATGATAATTCCTGTCACTATTCTTTAAAATCTCATAGAAATTCGTTTTTTAAGTGCACTTTGCATACCTGCACATTTAGGATAAGTGCCTTAAAATTTTTGTAATATTAAAATATTTTCATACAAAAACTCAATGTTAGCTGCATGCACATTGACTTACATACCATTTACACATGCCACTGAAGTGGCATGCCATTTCGAAAAACTCAAACACGCACGATTTTTCACTAACACACTCAAATTTTTCTCAATCACAGCACCAGTGGCAGCAAAATTTGCATGCGAGTGAAAATTTGGCAGTTGCATGCCATTGAATGTCAAAACGAAGAAAAGTGTTACCCTGTTAAACATTTGATGCAAATTTATTGGGTTACAGTGAAAATTAAATTAATATTTTAGCTTGTTAAATGTGTTATTATGAATTATTAGTTGATTTGTGTGTGAAAAACTGAAGTTTGTTAATTATAAAGAACTAATATTATTAAAATAATAATTATAATAATAATAATAATGAGTGTTAATAGTTTCCTCAAGGATGTGACTTTATGACGTACTAGGTAACTCTATTCTATAAACAAACAAAAAAGGAAAAATGGAAGCGAGACTGTCGACGACATTTTTAAAATGAAGTTGCAATGGCATGTGTAAACAGCAAGGCAAATGGCAAGAGGTTCGACTTTTTCGAACAATTTTTCGTTGATAATACGTACACAACACTGGCATGCCACTAGTGGCATGTGTAATTGCAGTGTTAACTGCACAGAATATATGTTTTCTGTATTTATTGTTCAGAATCTTTGCTATGTGCACTTCGTATACCTGCGCATTTAATTTATTTTTTTGGCAGTTTTAAATTATTCTCATATAAAAAATTTAAGTTAGTTGCACACATTAAAAAAATGTGGCTACATAAATAAGCAACCATGTATGTGTATAAAAGTGAGGTCAAATATTGTATACCTGCACATTTATGCAGGTAAGTGCATTTAAGATAACAGCATTTTTGAGTTATCTGCACAAAAAGTCGTGCAAAGTTGATTGTGCAACTAATAGCCTTTTCACACTTACTCACACCTTTCATCTTTCATCAATTTGACAAGATGATAACATTTTCCCATAAGAATTATACAGGGCTGAATGTTCAACATCTTTCAACATCTTTAAAAGATGTTCCTATCTCACTTTGTTCCGTTCAACATCTTTCGATTATTTTAGTGTCATCACTAGAAAAAATGTATGCAACTATATACATACATGCATACATACTATAAAAATATATACATATGCATGTATGTTTTTATGTATATTTCCATATGCATGAACATATTTACATACATTCAAGGCTACATTTTGGAATATCCTTCCCAAAAAAAGATCCGTAATTACTCTAAGATTTTATTATATACATACATATGTATGTATATGTATGCATATAATAAAATCTGTTATATGTTTTCCAAATCGAAATAAATTACATAAAAGTAGTTGCAAATGTCTACGCGAAATCTTTGCGGATAAAGTTTGTAATATTTTTTCATTATCATTGTCCGCTGGCATAATTTCAACTAATTCTGCACATTGTAGCATTATTTGTTTCTGCTCCTCAGGAGCCAGCAATTAAATCAATTTCTACTGAATTTTTAAATTGCATTTTATTATTTAATTTTTAGTAGCTCACATTCGTAAAAATAGTATCATAATACATGACAGATGAAAGATGTTGTAATGTGAACAGGTTTTTTCAATTTTCAACATATTCCACGCATTCCTCAAAGATGTGAGTGAGTGTGAAAAGGGTATAAGTCAAAATTACTGTATGAACCGATATATGTATGCGCATATATGTATGTACACATATGTGTCGATGGTCACAAGTGGAAAGATCCTAACTCGTTTTTACACGATGTTATGGCCTATTTCCCACCTGCGAAAGAAAACGTTCGACTTACAATTTATATTGAAACCAACAATAAAATACGAAAATTTGTTTTTGGTTTCAATATAAATTGCAAGGCCATTAAGTTTTTCAGCGATTCCAATACATTTGACACAAATACACCTCGTCACAAAAATTTATTACAATAGTGTAAAAAATAACGCTTTTACAAGCAGTTGTATTGTTTATTATTATGGTTTACGTTCTCCTGTAGAGTTATAATTATTTGAGTTAGGGTCTTTCTACTTGTGACCAAAGGTATGTATGTAGCCTCGTTAGCCGACTGTAGAAATCGTAAATGTGAACGTTTCTGCGCTTATTAATATAGTACTTAAAATCGTGTCATGTGTTTTCGATATATCATCAGTAGAAAAGCCCTGTAATTTTACAGGAGAAGGTAAAAACATAATAACAAATAGTACAACTGCTTCTAAAAGCGATATTTTTTACAGTATTGGTTGTGAAATGTATTGGAATCACTGAAAATCTCAATTTCGTGAAAATAACAGTTAGGGACTTTCTGCTTGTGACCATCGATATGTACATACATATGTATGTACTAGTGATGCACGAATATTTGTATTCGTCAAATTCAGGCGAATACGAATACGAATATTTTTCCAAAAAATTAAATAAATAAATGCATAAATCCTAAACTAAATTTAAATAAATGGATTAAAATATTAGTTTGTACGAATCCATTAAATTTTTTTTAGAAATTTGTGCTTTGTATCACTCAAATATTATTTACTGACGATCATTAAAATTTTGGGCAGTTTTTATTAAGTTTAAAGTAAGCCAACAGGTGCATTAAGTCCTTTTTCATATAAATTGTTTAATATTTCATATTGCAGACGTAAATAGAACCCCAATTTAATGTCCATAAATTTCATATATTATATTCGCATTCGTATTCGCGAATATCGTTTCAAATATTCGTATTCGCGAATATCAAGAATTGACATTCGTTACATCACTAGTATGTACATACATACATAAGCAAAAAACTTCTTTCTACAAACCTACAAACATACATACATATACTTATGTGCACATTATAGTTACTTATGGCAATGATAATCCGTTTTTGGAATTTTGTAAAAAACTGTTCGAATTATTATGGTAATTGGTCTAAAACTCACGTGGTGAAATCTTAGCCAAATCAGGTAGCTCCCTGGCGTGCCACATTTGGATCAAAATTCCAATTTACCAAAATTAGACTCAATTTACATTATACGCCATTTCAGTAAGCGGATCCCCCACGATATGGGCCACATTGGACAAATGTGAGGCTTGACCCTTAGAGGTAAACTTTCAAATTTAAAAAAAATAGACAACTAAGCTCAATTTATATAAAAAATACTTCAGAGAGCGTATGTATGCCAAAATTTGCGCCGAATCGGACAACTGTAAAGCTTCACAGCTAGAGCTCAAAAAAACTCAATTTGTACACATAAAACAATATTTCAGCAAGCGTATGCTAAAATGTGTCTGAACTTTAGCATTAATAGCGATTAAATGACTAACGCAGTAAACCTCGAATTACCTGTGCAGAAATTATTTTACTTTGTGATTTTAAATATTTCTCGGTTTTCAAGAACAAAAACTAACTGGAAGAAAGCTTCCATCAATAAGGAGTTGCATTAGATTTTTTTTATAATTTAAGAACTGCAAAGTTAAAAGTGAGGGATAGTGCAGAACTTGTGATAAAAAGAAGTGATTGTATTCACGCCTGCTCATAGCTATTATTTCAAACATTGGTTAAAAAATAATTTGTAAAAGTCATTCGTTTCTTCGAAATATTATTTTACACAAATTTAGCTTATTTGGAAGCTCAAGCCTCGCAGTTGTCCGATTTGGCCCAAATTTTCAGATCCGTTTACTGAAATATCATTTTTATGGAAATTGAGTACAATTTTGGTAAATTTCATAAAGTTGGAATTTTGACCTAAATGGGAGACGCCAGGGTGCTACCCGATTTGGCTAAGGTTTTCACCACGTCAGTTTTATACCAAGTACCATAATAATCCGAACAGCTTTTTTTTAAATAAAAAAAATTCCATACATTTCATTGCCCCCCTATGCAGGGTATACGCCTTACTTAATTTCGTACTTAGCGTAGTATGAGCTGTAGTACGTTTTTTGAGATACACGTTACTACAAATCGTGCTAATTCATTTGAAAGAAGAGTTTTAAAGGAAATACATACGCGGATAAATGGATAATGTGGAAGATTTATTAATAACAAGTGAACTGCAGTTGAAAATAATAAAAAAATAATAATGCAAAAAGAAAATTGACATTTTCTAGAGAATGGTTATAATAATGTTTTATCTTCTTTTTTTTAATAAAATATCCGCTACATTGAGTCGCAGAAACACTTCGTTTTCTAAATCATTTCCTCATAAAACTAATTTTGCTGTACAACAGCATGATACACAATACTTATTATCGCACTTATCGAAGCTCCGCCCACAAAAATAAAAAAAATTTGATTTTCATACTACAAATTATACTTCATAAGTATACAAAGTATACTTCATAAGTATACGACAGCATGATACACGTTACTAATTTCATACTTGTACGATTTAAAGTTCGATTTGTAGTATCGTGTATACTCGCCATTATACACATACATACATACTAATACCATCGTGCCTAGTGCTGGGATACTATTGATATCTATCGTTAGTTCAGATTTCGCTATCGATACTATCGAAATTACTATCGCCCATATGTTTGTACTTGAGAAAGATAAAATAAAGTTAGTTACACTTATTTTTTTTATCACTTTATTGAAAGCATATAGTCTTATCTTTATTTTAATATGTATAAATGTATCTACGAACGTTAGTTTAGGTGATCGTTTTTGAAAAATTGTAACACCTCACGTTTTTCAATATTTTCGATATTTTAAAACTATCGATAGTATCGATAGTATCCCAGCACTAATCGTGCCCAAAAGACACGCATTTTTATTTAAGTATATACCCCACAAAAACTGTGTGACCGAAACTAACACAAAATGAATATGTATAAAAGTGATAAGAAAATTATGATGTTTGTAAAAAGTAAAATAAGAACAAATAATAAAAATAAATAAAATAAATGTTTACATCAGTACTGATTAGTCAGCTCTGGCGATTTATACATCAGTACTGATTAGTAAAATACTATGGAGTGAGAAGTTCAAATATGTGTTATACTAAAAATTATAGAAAAAATTACCGTATGTATGTACATGAAAAGTTTAAAATGGGTCTATAAATGGTATCCACGTAGTATAAACCTCTAATAAGTTCATCCCATTCGAATGTCAATTTTAAATCCAAATATCTTTGAAAATTTAACACAGAAGATCACGCGAAACACTTTAAATAAATGCTTGAAGAATTATGGCTAATAAAGCAGTGAATATTTTAATATTGTTTAAGTCAATTTTCATACAAAATTAAAATGTATTTGAACACACTTTCAGTTTTTTTGTGGCTAATTATGGCTAGTATACACGTTACTACAAATCGTACGATAAATCGTACAAGTATGAAATTAGTAACGTGTATCATGCTGTCGTACTTATGAAGTATACTTTGTAGTATGAAAATCAAAAATTTTTGATTTTTATGGGCGGAGCTTCGATAAGTACGATAATAAGTATTGTGTATCATGCCGCTGTACAGCGAAATTTGTTTTATGAGGAGCTGATTTAGAAAACGCAGTGTTTCTGCGGCCCAATTATAAATTAGCTTTATATAGCGGATATTTTAATTAAAAAAAGAACATAAAATATTATTTTAACGATTCTCTACAACATGCCCCTTTTCTTTATGCATTATTATATTTTATTCTTTTCAACTACAGTTCACTTATTATAATATAAATTTAACACATTAGTCATTTATCCGCGTGTGTATTACCTTAACAATAGTCTTTCAAATGAATTAGTATGGTTTTTAGTAGCGTGTATCCTAAAACCGTACTACAACTCATACTACGCTAAGTACAAAGTTAAGTATCGTGTATACCCTGCATTAAAGTTATTATCAAATTACGTTTAAAGTACGGTAGCACTACAAGATTTCCAAATATTTTGGAAAACTTAACAAAGAACAGTTGTTCCATATCAATAAGAAAGTAGATTTATCAATTTGCAGAAAATTTAAATAGCAAAAAACACTTTTTATGATACAATAAGAGCATCAGAATGCATTTTTCCATTTACATACATACATATACATATATTTCATGATATGAAAATATTTGTTGTATTTGTTGTATATTTGCGAAAATGCACAATGTTGGCTTTGATTTAATTTTGGAGTGAAAACAAAATTTTGTAAATAGGATTTAAAAATAAAATGAGTATAATCACTGACTGATTTATTAGCCCTTAGCCATGATACAATTATAACAGGTACATGCACAAGCCCAGCCTGTTAATGTACACAATACCTACAGTTGTCAAACTTTGTTTACAAGCTACAAAAATGTGTATGTGTATGCATAAAATGATTACAGTGTTGCCAATGAAATTACACATGGATGTGTTTCCAATTACATATTGAAGAAAATCACACTACAAATGCTTTTTGTAAGTTGAAATGAAAACAAATATAAATAAAAATAAAACTTACGGCCATGTTCTACATTCCACTACAATATGAAAATGAAAACATTTTTAATTCCGAAAAGTCAATATCACTGTGTTCTAAAAGTAATGAAACTTTTTTCCACGAAGATTTCATTCCCAGTTTATTTCAAATAAATATTTCAAGCAACATAAAAAAACACATCTTTTGCTATAAACACAATTGCAACTAACGGCGAACTTCGCACAGTGCGACGAGCTTGCCTTAAAGAATTCTTTGCGAAGATTCGTCTTTTAAAGCACAATTAAATTTGACGACCCAATATTTGCAAATATATTTACACCAAAAAGAGTGATTATGAACTTGCAATAAAAATAAATGCAAAAATCTATATCAAGTCTTGAACTTGATTAAAAGTCGAATATATCACACATCGCGAAAATGTTTAAAATTCGCAATATTGGAAACAAACAATAAACTTAAATTGATTAAACTCGGTAAAACTACAAGGTTAACTCGGGAGAAAGCGCAAAAAATTATGATAATTCGCTAAAACATTAAGGAATGCTAAAAATTCGATAAACAAAATCGCGAAAATTCGCAAAAACTTAATAACAGTACGGTGACCATCCGTTCTGTATTATACAGAACAGTACTGTATTTGCGCGTCCTGTTCTGTATAAATTATTTATTAGGAAATAAAGTTGAAATGTTCTGTATTTTATTAACTGTTCAGTATTTGTTCTGTATTTTCATAACTCAAACTGCATTTAAAAATTTAACGCAGTTTCTGCAACAATACTGTTTTAAGGCTCAATCAGACTGTTAAATCCAGTTTTGTTTCTATTATGAATAAAAGAAATGAGTCATAAATGACACCGAATTATTTGATGAATTAATTATTGTTAAAAGATAAAGTTCTTTTGAAAAATTAAAGGAATAGAATGATAATCAAAAATCTGCAGAAGAGCGTTGGGTAAAAATGTTTAAACATTTTAAATAAAGAGGCATAAGTTTCCAAAATAGGTTGAAAGTTATCGAATTCAGTTAACGTTTATCTAGTTCCAATGCCCCAGCAGAAAGAGTATTTTCTGTTTAAAATAATATATGGACAAGTGAAAAAACTTCAATGGAAATGGATACCAGCAAAGCGCTTTTAATCACTAAAATAAACTGTGATTCAAATTGTATTGAGTTTAAAGAACATTTAAAAAGAAATCAATACCTACATACGAGTATGTATGTAGCTATTAGTTTTTTGTACTGGGATTCTACTGCGCAGATAAGCTTATGCGATTACATTTTTATGCTGCTTTTTGAATTTTTTTTTGTTTGTTAATTTTGCCTTTGTCAAAAAATAAAAAGAAATAAAATTTTAAAAAATCCATGAAATTCCATATGTTTAATATGTCTTTAAGGTTGTTTGTCCTTAAGTTGCTGTTTGTTAAATATTTTGTTGTTCTGTATTTTGATTTAAAAATTATGGTCACCGTAAATAACAGTGGCATAATAGCAAAATCTAATATTGTTTAAAGTTCGCGAAAACTCATAGGAACACTTGAAAAACTCGCTTTCATTGCGAACAATGCAAAAATTCGCGAAAAGTTGCAAAATCGGAAACCAGTCTTGAAATTCATTAGAAGTCGCCAAAACTTTTGAAAAGAAAATAAACTTGGAAATAACGCGAAAAATCGCAATTTCGCGAAAAAAAATTTAAAGTTCGCTAAAAATTTCTAAAGACATTGAAGGAATCACTTACAGAACCCTTTAGCTAATCGCGGATTTTTTTCACATATTTTAACAACGCCACCTCTTACTCCGGGTTTTTGTGCTTACCCCTTTAAGACACAAATAAAATAAACCATAAAAAAGAATTTATATAAAAATGTTATTTATTTACTTACATTTTCGTATTTTTGCAATAAATTGTAAGAAATATGTATTTATTTTTTACTAAAAAGTATTTTCTTTCACAATGTTTGCTGCCGAATTCAAATTAATTTTTTTTTGTAGTGAAATCGGATTTGAAACAAACTGAAAATGAAATTTTACTTTTTAAATCACTTTTACGATACAGAACACAAACCAAGAGAAAATTTCACTTTCATTTAATTTTACGAATGTAGAACCTAGGCGATAAAAGAGAATTACACACAGATTATATCTGAATGTAATTACATGGCCTACATATGAGAGTAATTGCACACTCTGTGTAATTACACACCTATTGGCAACACTGAATGACTATAATCATTCATGAATGCCGCGTCTGCAATTGTACTTTAGTTACCCTGTAATTGTTATTTTTAAAAACAAAAGGCATCTGTTTCTGACAATTATACGTTTGTTTATACCAACAAAATGAATGTGTTTTTTGGTGTTGTAATTTTGTTGTAGTCGTGCATGTACCTAGTATAATTGTACCATGCCCTTAGCCTCAAGTGTTTATCGGCCACTTTTACAATGTCCGGTTCTTTTGTTTTTAACAGAAAATTTTCCAACTCTCGGGTTGGTTAACATGCAACTATTAATCGACGGTTACTATTTTACGTTTCACCATTTTTCGGTTACTTAGCTGATGAATTTAATAGAAAGTATCGCAATACCATTAGTTTGTTTACGAAAAAGTTGTTTGCAAAAAAAAAGTATAAAGCAGTCTGTCAAAAAAGGTAAAAATTTAAAAGTAAAAGACACATACATATTTACGTATAAATGTATGTACATACCCAGCAAACACGAAGTCAAACCTATGAAATAAGATGACTTTATAGTTTAATATCAAGCACAATTCTCAAATATTTTCCAAAAGTTTGTGTTTAAGACTTGAATTCAAGTTGATAATGATTTTAATATAAACATTTCACAAGCAGTGTTTACCCATTTTGTCTCAACTTGATGTCAAGTGTCATTTTGAAATTATAAAAACATGTGGCAACCAAGTAATATTTTTGAATTCTCCTTGGTGGCAACACTATGTAAGGCGCAAAATAAATTCTAAACATTTTAAAAATATGGCGACTGAAGTGTATTACAAGTAAAGAAAAATTACATTAGTGCTTGCTCGTGAAAAAAGTATACTTATTGTTTGTAAGAAAAAAATTAATTATGATTAAGAATGCGATTAAGAAAAATAATAAGAAATCTAGGCGCACGGCAGTGCGCCAGACCAGGGTGAGTAAGAAAACAACTGTATTTGTTGATATTTTTTGTTAGTTTATATAAGTTTTTATGTGAGTAGCCCTGTGTTAAATAGGACAATCAATACAATTATTTATTTTTTCTCGATGCGAGAACTTCTCACAAGTTATAGAAACGGGGCACTGATTTCAAATAATTCTCAATATGAAACTAAAGGCCTAACTATAATGTGCTTAATGTAACTTAAGCAAATGTGCGAATACACACAATGAAATGTATACAACTATAATGTACTTAAGAAACTTTTCGTCAAGTTTCGTCAAGTGTCATTTGCTTAATGAAAGTGCGGTCAATTTCGCTCTTCCTTAAGCAAATGACACATCAGCTGTTCGTTTCTGTTGTACGTTTTTATTTGGTTTCAAACATAATGGAAGACGAAATTAATTTTGTGGACAATTTAATAGAAGAAGTGAAAAAGCAGGAGTGCCTTTACGATAAAAGGGATAGTTGTTATTTTAACCGGAACGTGAAAGAGAGGGCCTGGAAGAAAGTTGCAGAAAAGTGCATGAAAAGTGGTACGTATGTATGTATTTAATTCATTGCAAATCTTTGTTATTTTTTTGTTCCATTAATTACATGTGTACATTAGTCGCCGATTGTAAACATAGGTGGAAGCTTTTGCGGGAACGTTTCGTGAAAGAAATTAAAAGGATGGAAGCTCCATCCGGTAGCGGAATGTACTATTTGGAGGAGCGGAAGTTTCTGCAGCCTTTAATGTTTTTGAAGGATTCGCTCGCACCACGCCGGTACATAATACATATATTATTTTAAAATTTTTTTATTTAATAAAATTCATAATTATGTAGCACTCGGGATAACGTTGAAGAACGGGATGTTGAATCTGTGTTGGAGTAGAGTTTGTCAAGTTCTGACACTTTGCAAGATGCTTCAACGTCAGCAGCGCCAACTAAAAAAAAGTCAAAAGTTTCTTTCGATAGTCTGTGCCAAAAGTTTGGTGAGACTATTGAAAAGTTATAAAATTTTTTTTCGAAAACTGGTGATAACAGTTCCTTGGACGATGCCTTCTTGTCCACAACCAGTTGTATCATGAAAGAATTGCCGCAAGCTGTTAAGGAAGAGTTCCAGTCACGTATGCTGCATTTACTATACCAACTGCGCCGGGAAACGAACAATAATTAAATGTTTTATTTATAATTTTAATTTTTTGTTTTTTATATTTTGTTTTTACGTTTTTTACTTTAACCGTCATTGAAGACAATTAGGTTATGATTTTTATGTTCTTAATATGCTAATATTTGTTAAAGGCTAATGAAGGCATTGTTTTTTGTTTTTAAATTTATTATTTTACTTTTTGTTAATTAAGTATTTTTTTATTATTTTACTTTTTGTTAATTAAGTATTTTTTTAAGTATTTTTTGTTTATTTAGTAATACTAATTACATATATCGTACATTTTATGAAACCTTTTGTGATAAAAATGAAATCAAGAGACTTGCACACTTATTCATAAACAAATGTTTAATTTTTGTTATCGTGGTACCTTCATAGCGAACAGTCGATAAGCGGAATTTTTCTTACTTACAAAAAACTAAACAAACAAAAAATATTCGTAGTACATATTATTCGTAATAGGTACATACTGTATTTAATAAATAAGCTTTATGCTTTGCTAATATTTTTACATAGTAAAAATAACAAAAACAAAAAAACCGCAAACAAAAAAAAATTAAACAAAGTGATATTGAGGAATACTATATATGTGTACCTCTAAGCAAATAAACAATCATAAATAACAAAAACAAAAAAAGACCGCAAACAAAAAAGAACACAAACGAATATCCCTTGAGGAATTCTTTGTATGAGTGCCTCAAATACAAAAAAATTTGAAGTGACTTCTAACGGCAGAAATGTTTATTTTACTGTGGGTTCTGAAACTCTTAATGAAAAAAATATAAATAATAAATCTGATGAAAGTCTTTTTTTAACGTCAAAGCCAATTTTTCGTCAGCGATCAACTTCGCTTTGTCCAATGCCAAATAGTAGTGATGCATTAACATTACAGTTGCCTAGTACTTCTTCATATAAGCCAGTAATATCATCCCCTTCAGGCTCGTGTTCATCACTTAACAAAGTTATCACTACAGATAACAGCGGCTCGAAACTCAAGATACAAGTCGGAATGGACAGATATATAACCGTGGTAAAGCGTGGGCGACGCCCGAATTCTTTAAAATTTCATCTGCTCCAAAAATGTTTAGGGATAACAGCGCAGCCTCAACTAATCGCCAAAACCGCTTTAAAATTTTGCAAGATGACAAGGACAAACCCGAGGTATCCTCGAATAAAATATCCAAGCCGCCACCAATCTATTTGAGACAAAAAAAATAAAATGCCGTTATTAAAAAATTAATTTCGGTCATTGGTGAGAATAAATTTCACATTGTTCCAATAAAACGTGGCAACATCGATGAAACTAAAGTCCAAGTTTATGACGAAAAAGATTTCCGCAAAATGGTTGCTGAATTTGAAAAAAATAAAACAAGCTTCTACCCATACCAGCTTAAGAGCGCTAAAGGCATGCAGATCGTATTGAAGGGCATATATTCTTATGTTGTTCCCGAAGAAATAAAAGATGCACTCGTCCTCCAGGGGTTTAAGGTAAAAAATGTGTCCAATATAATAAACAGAGAGAAGATTCCCCAACCCCTATTTTGTGTTGAACTTGAGCCTAATGATATAAAATTGAAAAAAAATGAGACGCATCCAATTTATAATTTCAAATACCTCTTGTACCGAAAAATCACAGTTGAAGAGCCACAAAAGCGTTCAGGTCCTGTACAGTGCCATAATTGCCAAGAATATGGCCATACAAAAACATACTGCAATTTACCCTCTGTTTGTGTTGTGTGCGGCGAATTACACGGCACTGCTAGTTGCAATAAGCCAAAAGATAAAAGTGATAAAAAATGCAGTAATTGTGGAGGTAATCACACCGCTAACTACAGAGGTTGTCCTGTGTACTCTTTCGTAAAGAAGACTATGGTGCAAAAACCTAAATTAGCTCCAGCTCAATCAGCAAACGCTTACTTTGCCACTTTTGCGCAAATGAGCCAACCAGTTACAGCAACATCTGCATACGATATACGGGAAGCCTTGAAGCTACTATTGAAAATCTGGTGCAAACTATAAACAATTTTACAACAAATATGACTAGCATGATGCAAGAAATGCTGCGAATGCAGAATACTCTGCTTCAAGCATTAATTTATAAGCCATGAACACGTTAACAATATGCTTCTGGAACGCAAACGGCATTCGCCAACATAAAAATTAACTTGATCACTTCCTCATGGAAAAAAATATTGATGTAATGTTAGTATCTGAGACTCATTTGACTTCGAGAAGTCTTTTTAAAATTTATGGCTACACTATATATGATACAAAGGACCCTAGAGGAAGGGCTTGCGGTGGATCAGCAATTCTAATAAAGTCAAGACTCAACCACTATGTTCTTGATAACATTTGTGAAGAACACCTACAAGCAACAAATATTGGCATTGAAAGTTTTTGTACAAATTTTGTTATATCATCAATTTACTCCCCTCCCAGATTTTCAATCACTGAGAATCAATATGAGGATTTCTACAAATCCCTTGGACCTTGTTTTTAGCAGCTGGCGACTACAATGCTAAGCATACGTTCTGGAGTTCGCGTCTTATTACCCCCAGAGGTCGAGCATTGTTCAACACTATTTCAAAAATGGGCTTGGATGTCATTTCGAGTGGGGAGCGCACTTATTGGCCTACTGACATACAAAAATTCCGGATGTTATAGATTTTAGCGTCATAAAAAATATCTCTAGGGATTTCATTCAAGTTCAAGCTTCTCTTGATCTTTCGTCCGATCACTCTCCGACGATCATTACAATTTGTAGTCCATTAAGAAGTAACTTACCTGACCCATATGTGAAGATGATCAATCGTGTTAATTGGCTGGGGTTCAAACAATATCTCAGAAGTCGTTGTACGGAAAACATAACGCTTAGAACATCCGATGATATTGAATCTAACATTGCCAATCTCAGCGAGAATATTAAACAGGCTGCTGAACGTGCCACTATCTCCCATCCGCAGAGTGGGTTTAATAAAATTTATTCTACAGACATTGAACGTCTCGTTCGCGAAAAAAGAAGAGCTAGAAGGGAATGGCAACAGCACAGATCACCACAAAATAAAATCAGATTTAAAGAGTGCACTAAACGACTCCAAGAGTTGCTTGCATCTGAAAAAACTGCATCTCTTAAAAATTATCTGGAAGGTCTTGATGTCACACTAGCGTCTAATTACTCTTTGTGGCGCGCTGCTAGGAAGCTTTAAACACCCATTGAGTATAAGCCACCTCTACGCACATCTACCGGAAGTTGGGCAAGAAGCGATACTGAAAAAGGTAAAATATTTGCTGAGCACTTAAAATCCGTTTTTACGCCAAACATATGTACTGGTGCTGCTGATTTGCCGAGTGTAGTCGCTCTACCCCCTCAACACATAAAGTTTAAAACGCGTGATTTACAAAAATTAATTTCCGAACTCAACCCGAAGAAAGCTCCAGGTATTGATGGAATTAGTAACCAGATGCTGATGAAGTTGCCTCGTATTGCAATGAGAATCCCATTATTCATATTTAATGCCATTTTACGACTGGAGTATTATCCACACAGCTGGAAGCTTCCCAAGGTTAAAATGATTCCACAGCCGGGCAAAGATCTAACCAAGGCTGAGTCATATAGGCCAATAAGTCTACTATCAACTATGTCAAAGCTTTTCGAAAAATTGCTCAAAACAAAATTGTCCCCAATTCTAATTAGTAGTGGGTGCATACCAGACCATTAATTTGGTTTTAGAAATCAGCATAGCCCCATTGAACAAACTCACAGATTGGTTCAATTTATAAGAAGAACTTTTGAGGAAAAAAAGTATTGTTCTGCGCTCTTTATTGACGTTTCCCAGGCATTTGATAAAGTGTGGCATGAAGGCCTAATTTTAAAATTGAAGACTTACTTACCAATAAACATTTTAAATCTTTTGGAAAGTTACATTATTTCCCGTAAGTTCACTGTTGTGGAAGGAGACTTTACGAGTAGGCCTGAAACTATTTCATCCGGTGTGCCACAGGGGAGCATACTGGGACCAGTTTTATATTTGATATATACTTGTGATATGCCTGTGAGCAGTAGTATCGATACTTCCACATTTGCAGACGATACAGCCTGCCTTAGTATGCACGAAAACCCTGATGAGGCATCCCGCAAACTTCAGGAACACATTAGCCAGATGGAGCTTTGGTTAAACTTATGGAGAATTAAAGTCAATGAACAAAAGTGTGTCCATATAACGTTCACCCTAAGAAGAGATACTTACTCCCCCATTCGGATTAACAATCAAGTTGTTCCTCAACATTTACATGTGAAATATGTTGGTATACACCTTGATCGACGACTTACATGGAAACACCACATTGACTCTAAGTTAACTCAAATGAAACTTAAATTAACTCAGGTACATTGGCTGATTGGTAGAAATTCAACACTTAGCCTAGACTGCAAACTTTTAATATACAAGTCGCTTTTAAAGCCAATATGGCTCCATGGTACATCAAAAATTCAAATATACATCGCGATTTGAATATGCCACTAGTGACTGAAGAAATTGTAAAATACGCAGGCAAATATCTAACAAAACTCGAGTCACATCCTAATCCGCTTGCTCGTAATATTTTGAACTTTGCCGGACACATCCGCTTAAAAAAGAGAGATACACGGGCTCTAATATTCAATATTCTAGATGATGAAGCTGCTTGAAAACACGTTTTTCTTTTTGTTGCTTATCACTACTTATGTATTATTAATAACTATCACTAAGCTTATGTCCGACTTTGGTCGGGCCTAATAATTTTTTTTATAGATGAGTAAGCCCCTTAATGTTCCTATTTTTATAAAATAAAACAGAATGAATTTTTTATTTGAAACAAGTTTATTTCATTTTTTATTGTTGGGAAGAAATAGGCGAGGTTGAAAAAAATCATACAAATGGTTTCTTATTTCAGTTGCAGTTCTACCACCGTACTGATGGAAATTTGCAGATGGTGCTATTGAAGCAACATTATTTTCAATACCACACCGCCATGCTCCTTTTTAAGGTCACCATTTCTATCCTCCCAATCTACGTAATTTGTATGCATGTAGGAAGATGGTTCATTTAGCATTATGAAGTTATGTAAAGAAACGCAGGCCAATACAATTTTTTCTGCATTTTCAGGAAATAAATGCAACGTAGTCAGTAAAACTCTCCACCTAGACACTAAGATACCGAAAGAGTTTGCGATTGTGCGACGAGCTCTAGACAATCGTTTATTAAAAATGTCTTTTTTAATTGGCAGTAGCTTGCCAGGATATGGGCGCATTAAATTTGTTCCTAATGGAAACGCAGCATCAGCAACAAAAAAATGTGGAATTTGTACCTGCGTTTTTGACAAATATTTAGGTGAGGGAATTGGTAGTGTTTTACTGACTAGGTTTTTACCGAATCGGCTTAGTTGAAAAATGCCTATGTGTGTATGAAATAAAATATTAAAATTTAAGTTAAACAGTTGTAAAATAGACATCCTTACCTCCATCAGTCTGACTTCCGTATTCTCCAATATCAATGTGGGTGAACTGATATCGAGCATCACATGATGCTAACAAAACAATAGAGAAAATTTTTTTATTACAGAAAAATTGGCTGCCGCTGTTAGGAGGGCATTGGATGGCAATATGCTTGCCATCAATAGCTCCAATACAGCTGGGCATATCCCATAGCTGCCAAAAATCATCAGCAATTTGCTCGTAATCAGTTTGGTTTGGCTCACATACGTACACACAAGCAGACTCCAAAGCACCTCAGTTGTCTCAAGAACAATCTGCCGAACGGTTTCCTTGCCCAACTTAAACGACCATGCGAGTGATTGGAAAGAATTTCCTTCCGTCAAATACCTTTTTGCAAACAGAAAGTGAAATATATATATATATATATATATATATATATATATCAATACTAACTCTGTCAAAATGTTACCATACTTTGAACAAATTTCATACATTTTGTTAACAAAAGTACAAAAAAAATAAGCATAAAAAAATAAAACGAAAGTTTAGGAGCACTTGAAGTTACTGCCGTCGATTTTATTATGGGTCTTATTAATTTGTTAGCTATTTTCCTGAAGTTGCAGGCTTTATTCTGTTTGATCATTAAGACACTAATCGAAGCCCAAAACAAATAAAATTGGTAGCATTAAGCACCACATTCATATTATGGAAATATTTTTATTTTTATAACTTCATATTAATCTGACATTTCCAGATGTACAAGTATGTTTGTAATTGCTGAACCACTTTTCTTTATCTAATGTTTAAGAGCTATGGGGTCGGTTCTGTTTCTGTGAAATCGTGAAAATGAAAAATAAAATATCACTTCATTGAAAATGCGATTCTGATTTTAGTTTTTATGAGAACTACCTGTCAAATTTTTTTTCAAATTATAAATTATTTTTCATCGGGAAAAAGTTGGCGAGAACTTTAGTGATGCCAACTTTAAATGACTTTTTTTATAAATTTTACTTCCAAAATGTAAAATAATAGTAAGAAACGCTAAAATGTTTTATTTATAGTATTATTGACAACACTGAAATAAATGAAAAATCAAACTAACGGGAAATAATTAATTAATTTATGTTTTAAATTTTTGAAATAAATACAAACAATGGATGAAAAAAAAGATGTTCCAAAGCTTCAGTAGACCAGAAAGCTCGCTTAATTGACTTTCTGGAAGAAAACTTAGAAATCGTTAACGACAAGTAACTTATTCTTTATATTACCTATTATTTTAATTTTTAATAAATATATACATGCATACATACTTACCTTTTGCTAATTAAGATTAATTGGCATTGACGGCGCCAAGCGTAGATACTCCAAATGGTCGAAAGTGGCTCTAATACTAAACGGAAATGGAGGTGCTGTAAAAGATCATGTCAAATGGAGGAAATATTATTGCGATTTTAAGTAATCATCCTAGACTACAATGTGGACGCAAGGATACTACAACTTCTTTTTATGTTAGATCACATACCCGAGCTAAGTACAATCAAATCAGAGAGAATTGCAGTGGTATTAATGGACCGAAATCTAAAGATCTCACGGATATGGAGGAAAGAATTATTAAGCTCCAAACAACAGAAGCACTAAACGGCGATTTAGTTCCCGAACTTGGTTGTCAACAATCAGTTTGTATGTATGTATGTGTATCTAAAATCAAAGGAAAACATCGCATAATTTGTTATATGAGTCTTTACATTTGGATGTTCATTTACGACATATATATATATATATAAGATTAAAATTTTTTTTTATTTCAAAGGTAATGGATCTAACCGATTGTACAATAAATCTTGAAACTGTTAGTACATGTTCTACGCAAAAATCGGAACCACTTCCCCTTAGAGAAACTGGAAAAATTTGAAGAAAAAAAGTTAAAACTAATGGAAGGAACTAATTCGTTGCTAAAGGAAAGCATTGAAATTCTTAACAATATAAGCGCTAAATTTGATATATTAATACCCTAATTAAAGATAAAACCGTTGCTTCTTTTTAAATAAAATTAAAAATGTATTTGTAATAAAACAATATCGCACTGCTTTAACAATTAATTTGTAACGTAAGTAAGTGGAGAATAAAATCATTAGGAAAAACTGAACGTACAACACCATCCCGAACTCTTTTTGCGGCATTTTGAAAATCTTGTGATTCTCGCGATGACGAAACTGTTTCTTCAATATTTTCTTCAAAATCTAACACCTCTATATCATTTATGTCAACTCCGGCTCTTATTGAAATATTGTGAAGCACAATACATGCATTAGCAATTAAAACAGCTTTTTTTTGGTCGTAAAAAAGTACCCTTTCTTTAGATAGGCATCTAAACCGACTTTTCAAAATGCCTATGTATCTTTCGGCAAGATATCTGGTGTGCTTATGAGTTTTATTATATTTTTCTTCGGCTGCAGATATCGGGTTGCCAAACGGTGTCAAGAGCCAAGGCTAGGATTTTGTGTTAAAATAAAGTTGTATATAAGTAATGGGTGTTTTTTATTGAGGTATAGAACTTTAAGTTGGCATCACTTTTTTAACTGGCGGCCATTTTGTCAGCTGTCAAGTGATTAATATTTAGTTTGGTTTGCCATTTCATCATGAACAGGTTGACAAAAGAACAACGCTTGCAAATCGTGCAAATTTATTTCGAAAATAATGGTTCAGTTCGCGAAGTTTACCGCAAGCTCCGTCCATTTTATGGTCGAGATAATCGTCCATCAGAGCAATTAATTCGGTTAACCATGGATCGTTTTTGCACTACGTTTACTCTATGTGATAATACGCATCCGCAGAGACGTCGAACAGTGCGCACCGAAGAAACAATTGCCGCTGTAGAGCAAAGTGTTGAAGAGGACCCGAATGAATCGATTCGCCACCGTGCACAGCAATTGGAGCTTTGTCCATCAACTTTATGGAAGATTTTGCGCAAAGATCTTGGCTTGCGACCTTACAAGATCCAGCTTGTGCAAGAATTAAAGCCGCGAGACCATGCAATGCGTCGTGATTTTGGTGTATGGGCCGAAAATGAGATTGATCTCGATGCTGATTTTCATCGCAAAATTTTGTTCAGTGATGAGGCTCATTTTTGGTTGAATGGCTACGTCAACAAGCAAAATTGCCGCATTTGGAGTGAAGAGAATCCACATGAGACCCTTGAGACGCCATAACATCCACAAAAACTGACTGTTTGGTGTGCTCTATGGACTGGTGGAGTCATTGGGCAATACTTCTTCCGAAATAATGCTGGAGAGTCAGTTACCGTTAATGGAAACCGGTATAGAACCATGATAACCGACTATTTTGTTCCCGAATTGGATGGCATGAATGTGGATGAGTTGTGGTTCCAACAAGACGGCGCTACATGCCACACAGCGCACGTCACAATCGATTTATTGAAGGAAACATTCGATGAGCGCATAATTTCGCGGAATGGACCTGTCAATTGGAAACCAAGATCGTGTTATTTGAAACCATTCGATTATTTTCTTTGGGGATATGTGAAGTCGCTCGTCTACGCCAACAAACCAGAAACGTTAGGGGACTTGGAAGCCAACATTCGTGGCGTTATTGCCTACATACGGCCCCATATGCTCGAAAAAGTGGTTGAAAATTGGACCTGTAGAATTGGATTTATTCGAGCCAGGCCACATGCCCGAAATCATATTTAAACATTAATGGCATAAAATTATCCTTCCAATAAAGCCAAATTGATGGACATTTAAACGATTTTCTTGTGTTTTTTTTCAATTCAAAGTTCTATATCTCTGAAAAAAACACCCTTTATGTGTAGCATGGCCATTATCGTATATCGAAAACATACCTGAAGGGGGTAGCCACTATAACCAAGCAAGTAAAAGTTTCGTACTCCTGACATATAAAGATCTCTTAATGCTTGGCATATTTTCGATTTTCGCCAAACTTATGCATCATGAGATGTGACTCCGAAGCCAGCATTTGCAGCGATTATTATACAGTTTGCATCACAAATAATAACGACATTTTTCGAATGTCCTCCTTGGCGACAATAATATACATGTTCCACTTCTTTTTTTGGTGCACATATTTTAATGTGTGTACCATCTATTAATCCAATAATTCCTGGGAAACCGTATTTAATATAAAATTTGTTCTTTGTGTTTATAAAATTATAAGGTGTTGAAAATTTGACATGTATGTGAGTAACTTTATTGAATGCCACTGTTATTTCAGTAACGCATCTACTGATTAATGCCTGGGACAGTGAACTAAAATTATCTTGTCCTACTGCTCTCTGAAAACTTCCAATAGCGAAAAATCGTAGTGCCGCTAAAAGTTTGATGTAGCTTGGTATAGCATTACAATTTGAAGTTGACTTTATATGTGATTTTATTTCGTTTAAAACATCCAAAAAGAGACCTTTCGAAAATCTATATAACTCCTTAAAATTTACGTCAGATATGTTGACAAAAGGATTACTGCTATCACGCAACATTCGCCTGTATATCTTTGGGTATGATCTAGACAAATTTTGATATCTTAACATATATAATGATATTAAATTCCTTTATTTATGTACTTACCTACGTTCTTCGTTTAATATTACAATTGCTCGTAATAAAAAGTAAATTTTAATTTGTATGTATGTATATATACGATGCAAGAAATGAGCGGAATAAAACAAAAAGTGACAGCTTGTTTTCTCAACGAACCAACTTTTCATAATTACAATCAGAATCGCTCTAAAGGAAAATATGAAGTGAAAAATTGTTATGAAGTGAAAATGATAAATTTTTTATCACTTCATTTTTATCATAAATTCAGAATCGACCCCCTGATCTAATCATATGTACCTGCATACGAAAATATGTATGTGTTTTACTTTTTACCTTTCAAATTTTTTTTGGATAGACTGCTATACGTTTTCTTTTGTAAACAGCTTTTTTGTAAAAAAAAACTGATGGTATTGCCATACTTTTTACCAAACTCATCTGTTAAGTAACCGGATGATGGTCAAACGTAATATATTAACCGTCTGTTTATATGTGCTTGTGAACCAAATCGTCAGTTAGCTAATTTTCTGTTAAAAACAAAATAACCGGGCATTGCGAAAGTGGCCGTAAATTATTTAAGTTGAACAAATTTGTAGCAAAATTAGCAAATATACTATAATCAAAACATACATACTTATGTATGTATGTTAGTATGCAAGAATGACAAACCACAAGATTATGCCATGCGAAGATTTTTACCGTGAGACGTGACATTACACGTCTATTGTAAGAGTTGCCATAAAGGCTTGGAAAAATAGAATGACAGGCTTAAAGCATAAGTATAGGAAATTAAGGAATTTAAACTAAGAAATCGCAACAATCAAATTCTATTCGACTTTATTTTAATTTCCCTACAAAATTTTTCTTATTTGTTATTGAGAGTTTATTTTAATTTAAATTGTTTTATTAATTTTAACACAGTGCTTTATTTTGAACTTTATTAGCTATTTAATATTTTTTGTGTTAATACATAGCACCAAATCAAAGCATACCAAAACTAAAGATTCTAACTATGATATATTTTTGAATAGCCTTTATCTAATATGGCGTAGTTCACTTCGAATTTGTTATTTGTTTATTTAGTAAAATGGCAGCATTTTTAATAATTTTATGTTTAAAATTTTAAGAAGTGAAATGGTTAAATTTTAAAACATCAAAAATGGTACATAATTTTACCAAGTAAACAAATAACAAATTCAATGTGAACGACACTAATATTTTGTTGGCATAACACCCCTTCTAGCAGGTACATTATACATATTACAAAAGGAATGATAAAATTATATACATTCATGCAAAGTATTTGTATATATACATAAGTGTGTATTATGAAGTAGTTGGAATAAAAAAATATTTTACTTAATAAGTAAAATATTAATTTGGGATTATTAGTGCGTTTAAAAACTTTTAACTTAAATTGTAACAATTCCCATAAAAACGCTAATTATTAAACTTTTTGTAATAGGGGTTACCTTCGGGCTAGTTATGGTCAATTCCAATTTTAAATAAAACAAAATTATTTTATTTTATTTTCAAAGCACCCAACGATTCGTTTGCTTTATTCAAACTTTTTCAGGGGTATTTTTTTATTTATAAAATCTAGCAAGAAAATAATATTTTAATCAGATTTTGAATTCTACAATTATAGCAATTAATTTTTGAATTACAATTATTTGTTTTACATATTGTCACTTATTGATTAAAAATATAAAAACTGGACTTCACGACACAGAGTTTGTATAAATAAAAAATAAATAAATAAGTAAAAACAATACAACACAAACTTATTCGTCAATCTTAACGCTAATATCACAGAATTTCAACTAGATCAGATTATTGCAGCAGAAAATTGTAGTTTGCTATTATCTTTATCTTCCTTTGTGTTCATTGTCCTTTGTATTTTTTGTTCTATCCGCAAACTTTCAAGAGTGCAACGTTTGTTCTCTTTCTTTTCTTTGTCCAATATTTTTATATTTTCTAGGTCTGCTACATGACTGCACTCTTTTATATGTAGTGATAACGCCGTTGCTTCCTTTCCCTTTCTTATGTCTGCCTTGTGTTCATTAATTCTAATTCTCGTCCCTAGCTTTCTTCTTGTTGTGCCTATATAAACTAAATCACAGCTTTCTCTCTCGTTTCCATTACATTTTATTTCGTAAACAACATTGTTTGTTTTAATTTGTCGATTTTTGTTTTGTTGTTTGTGAACAAGTGTCTTAGGGTTTTATTTGATATACATATGTGCAATTGTTATTGTTTTGTCTTCAATTATATTATTTAAAGATTTTTTTTCTGTGAGTTTTGATATGTAGAGTACACTGTAAAATTTGGTTTCTCCGTCCCCCCTTTTGTTTGTGGAATTTTTATTTTCGTTTATCAGAATTTTATTAATCAAATTATTTATTATGTACGCTGGATAGTTATTTTTAGATAATATTTCCCATATTGTGTCTATGTTTTGTCTTTTGTATTTTTTGTCGCTTAGGTGTAGAACTTTTTGGATAAAATTTGTAGCCATATTTAGTTTCATTTGTAACGGCTGTGTCGAATGAAAGTTTATTATTCTTCCTGAAGAAGTAGGTTTTTTGTACAAATTTATAATAATTTTGCCATTATCATTAATTATATATATGTATGTCCAGGTAAGCATTGCACTGTTTTGTTCTCTTTCTACCGTAAACTATATTTTATTGTGGTACGCGTTGAGTGTTTTTAATATAATTAATTCGTCCGACTTTTTTATCACAACAAAAATGTCATCCACATATTTCGTTAAAAATTTAATTTTAATACCCATTGATTCCAGTTCCTTGATTGCATCGTCCAAGAGTGTGTCAAGTACAGTATCTACTATGGTGGGGGATAAGGGGTTTCCCATAGGCATACCATATGTTTGATGGTAGTATTTATTGTCAAAATTGAAAAAATTGTTTTCGTTTAAGCAGAATTGTAGAATCTTGAGAAATAATTTTTTCTCTATCACAGTATGTACTGTGATATAGATAATCATGGTTTCTTTCGACGTGGTATCATTATTTACCAACATACCGATTCACCTAGCATTTAAGAACATACTGGACAAATGGCTGTGTGGATGACATTATTGCTGTGATAAAAAAGTCGGACGAATTAATTATATTAAAAACACTCAACGCGTACCACAACAAAATACAGTTTACGGTAGACAGAGAACAAAACAGTGCAATACCTTACCTGGGCATATATATAATTAATGATAATGGCAAAATTATTATAAATTTGTACAAAAAAACTACTTCTTCAGGAAGAATAATAAACTTTCATTCGACACAGCCGTTACAAATGAAACTAAATATGGCTACAAATTTTATCCAAAAAGCTCTACACCTAAGGGCAAAAAATACAAAAGACAAAACATAGACACAATATGGGAAATATTATCTAAAAATAACTATCCATCGTACATAATAAATAATTTGATTAATAAAATTCTGATAAACGAAAATAAAAATTCCACAAACAAAAGGGGGGACGGAGAAACCAAATTTTACAGTGTACTCTACATACCAAAACTCACAGAAAAAAAAATCTTTAAATAATATAATTGAAGACAAAACAATAACAATTGCACATATATCAAATAAAACACTAAGACACTTGTTCACAAACAACAAAACAAAAATCGACAAATTAAAACAAACAATGTTGTTTACGAAATAAAATGTAATGGAAACGAGAGAAAAAGCTGTGATTTAATTTATATAGGCACAACAAGAAGAAAGCTAGGGACGAGAATTAGAATTAATGAACACAAGGCAGACATAAGAAAGGGAAAGGAAGCAACGGCGTGCAGTCCGTACCTGCAAAGCGAAGCGCCAGAGGGCCGAACATCAATCGGATTTTTATAAAAATGAATACACATATGCTTATACATTTATTTATTTTATTTATTTATTTATTAATCCATTTATAATACATATAGCCTTTTGGCCGATATAAAATACTGTATTACAATCATATAGAAAATACAACTCATATATAAATAAAAATCATAATTAACAAACAGAAAATATTTACAATTATCCATTCAGTTTCATATACTCAAATCAAAGTTTCCACCCCTTCATCAACATGAATTACTCAAATCACCTATCATTAAAATTAATGAAAAAAAAAGAAAAGGAAAACAACTAAATAGGGGGCCACAACGATAATTAGCGATCAGAATTATTAAAATAGTGAACAAGACGTCGTTTGAAAGTAGGTAGTGAAAAGGCAAAACACCTCAAGTTTTTGGGTAAACAGTTTCATAGGCGCGCTGTACGAACTACAAATGAGTTCTCATAGGCAGTGTTGCGTATACGAGGGATAACTATTTGAGTATTTCTGACTGATTTAGTAAAGAAGATCAGTTGTAAAATGTGCAACGGCCTCTGAAACTTAATGATATTAAACAAATAAATAAGTAGCCGAAACTTGAGGTAATCATCAAACGAGAAATTAAGAAAATACTTAACTTGATCAGTAACGTGGGCTCTTAATCTGAGCCCATATACAAATCTAATGACCTTATGTACAATAGCTCTCCTGACCAAAACAATTGTATGTCATCTGCAAATGCGAAAGATTTACAAAAACAAAGAGAATTAAATAAATCATTTAGAAATATAATAAAAAGGATAGGTCCAAGTACAGATCCTTGTGGGACTCCAGACACAACGGGTAAAGATTCTGAAGCTAGCCCGTTACAGAAAACAAATTGCTTACGTTTAGATAAATATGTCCACACAAGGCGACAAGCCGATGTAGAAAACATGTAGTTAAAATTAAGTTTATTAATAAGCAAAGAGTGCCGAATTTGGTCAAAGGCCTTAGCCAAGTCGATTGAAACAAGAACTCCCACTTTACCATTATTAAGGGCAGTCCTAATAGATTTAGTCATTTCAATTAAGAGAGAACAAGTAATACGCCCTTGTCTGAAACCATATTGGGATTCACTTAAACAATTTCTATCAATAATAAATTGTGTAATCTGGTCCTTCATGATATTTTCTATTATCTTAGACAGAATAGGTAGGATACTAATAGGTCTCAAGTTGTGTATATCTAATTGTAGTCTATTCTTTGGTATGGGGGTAATACGTGCGGTCTTCCAATCACTAGGGAATTTCGACGATGTTAAAATAGTGTTCATAAAGTAAAGTAGATGTTCAATAATATATGGAAGCGCAATTTTAAGTAACTTAATGGAAATGCCATCAGATCCGACTGAAGTAGTTTTTATTGTAAATAAAGCTAAAATTAGTTCAGATTCAGTAATATTAGAAAAGGAAAAGTAATCTGGCTCATTAATAAAAATTTCCCAGTTTGGTTCATGATCAGGGGTATCCAGTTGATTACTAAGAAAAATTTTATTAATTTCATTGACATCAATACCAGAAAACAAGGGGCAGTCATCAACAATACCTGTGTTTCGTAAGGTTCGCCATATTTGTTTGCTGTCCATAGAGCTAAACATTCGACAGCAACGTGTTCTTCTGTAGTTACGTATTTTTGATTTAGTAGTATCCCTGAAACGTTTATAGATTTCCCAATTACTGTCACATCTATTCTTATGATATGATTGCAGAGCTATAGCAGTTAAGGATCTATAATAGTTGATAAAGTTTGGAAAATTTTGCCTACCTCGTTGTGTATGAGAAGATAACTTCTTAAAAGGAACATTATTTAAAAGATCGTTAAAAAGCGTATTAAGAAAAGCAAGCTGTACGTCAGAATCATTGGTCGAGTATAATTGTGAGAAATCAGTGTTAGATGTAAATCTTTCTACAGCAATGGTATCAGTACGGGTAAAATCTCTAACGTAAACCGTATTCTGCGAATAAGACACATTAAATTTAAAGGATGCATAAATCAGGGAGTGCTTAGAAATAAAAGGATCCTGGAATTGGGCTGAAATGCATACTGTCATGCTTTTACTAACAAGGAAATAGTCAATCAGTGATGATGAATGATGAAAAGAATCGCAATGTGTTGGAGCAGAATTATGTACGTAACTCAACTCAAAGCGCTCACAAAGCAAGCGTAGTTTATCAGCTTTATTAGGAATAAATAGGTCATTATTGAAGTCACCCATTACCAAAATGTTCTTATAACGCACGAAAATATCACCAAAAGCATCCTCAAATGAATTGAGATCACCCCTCGGAAGGTATATAGCACCTACAACCAACGATTTAGTACCGATGATTTCAATAAAGACGCCCTCACATATAAAGTAGTCATTACATTTGTAAATACATTTAAATTTTATACTTTTAGCTATGTAAATAGCTACACCACCACCTCTACACCCTTGTGGCCTGTCGCTACGGCAAACTGAATACTCAGGTATGCAAACTGCTCGATCTGAAATAGTGGAATCTAGCCAAGTTTCGGAAATGCAAATTATATCAGGGGAAGTAATTCTTGCAATTAAAATTAGTTCATCAAGCTTAATGGATCTGTCCGATGGTCATAAGCTTTGTGCATTAATATGGACCACTCTAAATTCCTCCGATCTAGTATGGAAGATGCAATTGGAACAGTTATCACTAATTTTGGGGCCTAAGTTAGTTCTAGAACTCAAACGCTATCAGTGACGGTGAATAGAGAAAACGCAGTGATGAGAAATTTCGGAAATAGATAAATTTTAATAAGTAATTCATGTTAACAATTTATAATAATATAGAAATAAAGTACTAAAACATATTACTCGACTATCAACTGATTATATGTTTTGATATGAAATTGGAGATCGAGATGAAAAAGAAAATAATAATAAAATTGACAATCACAATCAAGAAGAACGTAGCTCTGAGTATTGCGCTGCAGTAAGGTCCTTAAATTTTCCGTCTTGAAGTTTAACTCTAGCCATAGGAACATCTCTATTTAAAATTCTGAATAACATGATTGAATTTTCTCTTCTTAAAGAGCGGCATTAGCTTGTAGTTTTAAGCTAGACGGAGTAAGGTTATCATTAATGTAAATCCGCGAAGTAATATCTGTTTCGATTACATCATTGAGTTTAATATTAGGCTGCTTAAAATAAGCTTTCATAAGGTTATCTCTGACAAATACATTATTAAATTTGACGAGAATAGATCTACCTCTCTGAATATATAAACAGTGGTGTATATCTTTAAGGTCCGCAGCAATGCCATGGTATCTTCAGATTACAATAATGTGGCCGACAAAGAGTCAATGCCAGACGGCAGCCCAGTAATAACTAAATCGGCACGGTTAAGTAGACGCTGTAAGGCGTGAGAACCTTTCCTTGGTTTGTAACTCAACTTGCTTGATATTATCAATACAACTATTAAATTTTGTATTAAATTCATTTCGCGATATCGGAGCCTAAATCATTAAGTGACGATTCAATTAAAGTTTTTAAATCTCTCTGCTCAGTACGCAGTTCTGCAGAAAAAGAGTTGAAGGTATTTATAAATTTTTTATCAAGTTAATCAATATACTGTCGTATTATTGTATTTCCATCTTTTGCACTGGTACGACATCGGGTGCAGTTAAATGATAAACTATCGGTCTTACCCAAAGCGACATAAATTTCCTTAGGGAAGTTGACACATGCGTTGTGGTACCAAGTTTTGCAACTGTCGCAATTAATCCCAAGGTCAGAGCTTGTAACGTTTTTACTACATTCACCACATTTAGCCGCAGGAGCCATGATTAATTTTGTACTAAATGTATATGTATATGATCAGCGGCTTATATACCAAACAATGAAAAAATGATGCGTGTTGTTGGGGTTTGCTTGCATAGAACAAAATATGGAATACAACCGCTTGACAATTAACTTTGTTATTATACGTAGCGGATAACAGTTTATTAAATTATTATTTCTTAATATTTAATTGTATTGTACGTGCGTTTGTATTACAATTATAAATGTGTAGGTCTTGAAATGTCTTCATGAGAACTTGAGTATATTTTGACACACCAACATCTATATACACATCTATGTATATGCATGTATGCACCTATATACCCATGTATGCAACCACCAAACAGCTAATTCAACAGGTTCAATTTTATTTATAAGATACGAAAAACTCGCCACTTGTATAACAATTATAAATGTGTAGGCATAGAAATGTCTCCATGAGCACCTGAGAATACCTTAACGAGCCAACCATCTATGTACACACGTATATGTATGTATGTACCTATACACTTATGTATGCAACCATCAAACAGCCAATTTAACAGGATCAATATTGTTTATAAAATACGAAAACTTGCGACGATTTATGAACGAGCATTCAATTATTAAGATTTAAGTTAAATATGTCCTTAAGCAAAATATATTACACGTTTTGGTCAATTTTTATTTCAAGAAAATAAAAATTCAGCTGACAGTCACAAAAACCACGTTTACTCGGTCATAGTGTTACCAGACTTTTTCTTGGTTTTCTCTCTGTGAGCAGCCATGGTGCAGTCATGTAGCGGACTTAGAAAATATAAAAATATTGGACAAAGAAAAGAAAGAGAACAAACGTTACACTCTTGAAAGTTTGCGGAGACAACAAAAAATACAAAGGACAATGAACACAAAGGAAGATAAAGATAATACCAAACTACAATATTCTGCTGCAATAATCTGATTTAGTTGAAATTCTGTGATATTAGCGTTAAAATTGACGAATAAATTTTTGTTGTATTGTTTTTACTTATTTATTAATTTTTTATTTATAAAAACTCTGTGTCGTGAAGTCCAGTTTTTCTATTTTTAATCAATAAGTGATAATAGTGACAATATGTAAAACAAATAATTGAAAGTCAAAAATTAATTGCTATAATTGTAGAATTCAAAATCTGATTAAACTATTATTTTCTAGCTAGAATTTATGAATAAAAAAATACCCATGAAGATGTTTGAATAAAGCAAACGAAACGTTGGGTGCTTTGAAAATAAAATAAAATAATTTTGTTTTATTTAAAATTGGAATTGACCATAACTATCCCGAAGGTAACCCCTGTTACAAAAAGTTTAAACATATGTATATAATTGGTCATAAAACAACTTAAACTGATTATTAAATTGATTGCACCCGATCAAAAAATACTTGTGTGGCAACACTCTACTCTTGAATAGCTGTTGTTGTTATTTACATTAATTTTTTTTTTACATACTCTAAAGCTGAAAGTACATAACACGCCTTAAAGGCTCAGTTAGCCGACTGTAATGTAATGTAACTGTAACGTAGAAAACAGCTGATCGATAATTTTAAATGAAAAGTAGGTTACAGATGCTAACAGCTCGCACGTGCTCTAAAGGCTCAGTTAGCCGACTGTAATGTAAAGTAACTGCAACAGTAGTAAACAGCTGAACGATATTGGTATGTGAAAAGTAATGAAAATGATTTTAGAGATGTAATGTAACGTAACCTACTTTTCATATAAAAATATCTATCAGCTGTTTTCTACGTTACACATTACATTACAGTCGGCTAACTGAGCCTTTAGTGCGCGTGCGAGCTGTAAGCATCTGTCAAAAAAAGTTGAAATAGTGCTTTTGCATACAACAAGTTACATATGAAACTCTTTGACGCGTTTGCCGCAGAAAGTTGGTTAACTTTCAACTTTTTAACGCGTTGTATTGTTTTGACAACTAATCAGCCGACAATAAGAAAGAAAAAATTAAAATCATGGAGCAAAAACTTATTGAAGAGTTTGAAAAACACACAGTATTGGATAAAAAAGGATTTGAAAATATTACAAGTATATACATTTTTCATTGTAAAAAGTAGTAAAAAATCTGATAGAATAGGCGCTTATGATGCGTGTTGTGTAACTTGTTATTTTTCATGCGGTAAAGCTTTCAAACACATGATACTTGTAGATTAACTGCCGCGTGTTATGTTAGAGCTGGCAAACTATCGATAGTACTATCGATAGTATCGATAGTTTTGTTTTTATTAGTCTATCGATAGTTTTTTCTCGATAGTGATACTATCGCTGAAAAAATTTATTACCAAATTGACAATAGACTGGATAAAATTTATTATATTAGTTGTCTTCTATTGAAAATACATAAGTACATATCGCTCACTTACTAAAATAACGTCATAACTCAAAAAATAAATTAATGGATTAATTAATTATACACCAGTCATATTTCATCTTGTCCAAAACATTCAGGCTTAAATTAAGTTTAGGGGCACCTCTCCTATCGTATAGAAAATTGAAAATAGATTAAGTAAAAAAAATTGGCGGCGAGGCCTAGTTTCGGAGTTATGGGCCTCTGAAAATGTAGTACAAAAGTGTGATTATGCGGTGTTTTCCAACGAATATGACCAATAATGGTATCATTTTAAAGCTTTTGACAATACCTTTCATGAAATGGTAAAATGCAAGAAAGATGTTATTAGGCAAGAAAACTTTGCAACGCCGAAAATCTTTCTTTGGCTGCGCCGTCTCTGGAAACACCATGGTGGAGAAAATCCTTACGCCCCGCCCAAGGCCTGCAGTGCAGAAAAACGTTATTAGTTACGAGAACTTGGCAATGCATAAAATCTCTATTGGGATGCGCCGTGTAGGGAAATACCATTTAGAGAAAATTCTTATGGTATAATTCTGTTCGAAAATTGTGTTGTCTTGTCATTAGACAAAAAAAATTCGCAGTCGTTGAAAAATACACCATAATCAGAATTTTGTACTACGATTTCAGAGGGCCATAACTCGGAGACTAGGCCTCGCCGCCAACTTTTTTATTTAATTTTTATCTTATTTTTCAATTTTCTATAGGGTAGGATACTTTTATTAATTTTTAAGAGGTGCCCCTAAACTTAATTTGTTTCAAAATTTACGCAAATAGCGTGCAAGCTTACCATTTGATAAAAGAAAACTTTATTAATATATCCACTGAGTTGTATGTTAATTGAAAACTTAACTCAATTTCTTCAAAAGTAGTTTTATTTGAATTATGACGTTGTTTGAATAAATGAGCGATATGTATTGAAAAATGAAATTCAACATTCCTAACTCAATGATCACACGGACAACAAATATCGAGGTTCGCTCTCACATTCACGATCCGCGCTCGAATACTGATTTAAAAATATGAATAATTTTGTGAGCGAACCATTTTGTTTCATTCTGAATTTTACTGAATCTTTTGATAACATAATTATTATTGCTAATTTAGCTGAACTGGCTGTTAAAGCTAAATAGTTTCATAGGTATGTTTTTGTAAAAAAAATAGATGTGTATTTAATATTGAAAAATTAGAACAAAATTAATTATTTATAATTTTACCTAATTTTTTTTATCCATATACATATGTATATCAACATTCAAAACGACTGTTCGTATTGCCGTGTGAACATAGTGTAAAATAATTCGATACTTTCGATAGTATGGATAGTTTTCCAAAAAACTATCGAAAATATCGAATGGCGTGACTATCGATAGTTTGCCAGCTCTATGTTATGTACTTCTACCTTTACTACTACAACTTGAGCTGAAAAAAGTCAGCCAATGTAGCAATCAAGAATGATAAAATAAAGATTATGCCTTGCGCATGATTTACCGTTTGATGACGTAGTAGTCCCCTCGCAAAGGTTACCAAGTTGTATCATATGTGAAATTTATAATTTCTTGCAAAAAATTTATTTATTTTGTTGTAGTTGGCAGCCCTGTGATTAATTTACTCAGAGAGATCTCCAAGAAAAAAATTAAATGTTGTTGCTTAAAAGCTGCAAAACTAAGGCATTAAACAAATTCAGCACAGCAGGCTACACGAACACACGACTTCAAATGCCGCTAGCAGCATTTGTCGCGTCGTAGCCGGCTACTTAATTATTTTGGAGACGGCAGCAGCACCATCTGCAGTTGATATTCAAGTACAAATACATAGTTCAGTATTGCCACTTTTATATGTTTTGGATTTATAAAAATTAATTACTCTTTTAAAATGTACTTATTGCACGTAAGAGTACAAAAATGAATAAATTTATTCTTAACATCAATTTTTGGATATTATTACTGTTAAATAATATGAAATAATTGTACAAAATCATTCATTCCACATTTTTTATTATACTGGCAATACTGAATTTTCTCACTGTAGCCAAAGAAATAGAAATTAGTTTAATTGGACTACAACGACAAAATCAGCATAGACAACAACCAGTCGCCCTGTTGCCTTGCTGTCTTCAAAAGAATTATTCTCATATAAACATGTGTATTCTATCCTTGACATTTGGTAGTCGGTAGCTTGCTGTGGTGAAGCTGTTTAATGCATAAGAAAAATAAAAAACAAAATAAAAATAAAGAGATAAGAAAGAGAACAAATATGAAATGTGAGTTTGTGTGTGTGTAATAGTTCTATAGTTGAATTTTACTAACCAATGAGAACACAGGCTGAGTGACGTCAGAATTCCATCATGCGCAGAAATGTATTTTTATACTTGCGCGCTGGAGTAATCTTTATTTAATCATTCTTGGTAGCAATGGTAAAGTAAGACAATAAAAAAAACATGTTGACTATTCAGCTATCACACACGAGAACAATTGTGATGGCATAACATCAGGGTGACCGATCGCATTTTTCAAAAAGTGGCACCAAATAGGGGATTTATCAAAAAAAAGGGGCAAAATTAAAAAAAAAACGAGAAAACTGCACTAAACTTTTTATTTTTAATGTATTTTTATATAACTTACCCTAAATAAAGGGGGTCAAAAAGTGGCACGGCAGTCGAAAAAGGGGAAACGCAGTCGAAAAAGTGGCAAATTGCCACTTTAGTCGGTCAAACGGTCACGCTGCATAACATGCTAGTTTGTTGGTGAGAGAGACGAAGAGAGTGGTATTGTGTTTGGTATAATTTTTCAACCGGGCTCAACCCCGCATCATCGGCACGAAACCAATACACATTATAGCATTGCACAGATACATCTGTTTGCACTATTTTTGCCTGTTTTTCGTTCTGTTATGAACTAATATGTTATTTAGCGTTTTCTGTTACTAGTTGTAAATGTTGATTTTTTAAGCAATTATTGTATGGTTGGGCAATAAGCAAATGAAAACAACACATTTATTTTTGTTGTTTTTCTAAAACAAATAAGATACATGTGCATGAAACACATGCATGTGTAATTACTCTCAGAGCAAAATTGACTCTCTCTCTCTCTCTCTCTCTCTCTCTGTATACTTGGCTGCGCCACAAAAAAATATAACGAACGTCCGCATATACATCTGCACATCATGTATTTGTTTCAATAGTGGGTTTTTTCATATATTTGTATTACAATATGTATTTTTGAGCAAAAACAGATCAAACAGTTGGTCAGCAGCAAAACAATAAGCAATTGTTATTTGTTTTTAATTGTATTGTAATTTGGAAAAGCACACACACACAATAACTCTTATACTCTCTCTCTATCTCTGTTTGTACGTATACATTTTTATGCCAGATGAATTAGTCTCGTGTGTTCTAAATAGAACAAAAATTGTGCCTGCATAAAAAATAATGCCGTGTGTGATACCCCATTGAGTTCTTGTTTCAACTTAGTTAACTGCTGTTGAGCTTCTCATTTGCTTAAATTAAATTTTATAACATAATAACTCTAGTTGTTCTAAGAAACTTTGGGTAAAGGTTCCCTGATGATCTACATTACCGCATAGGGTCCAGCTAAACCCCTCAATAATCAATTTCATTGTATTTTTAATAAAATAACAAAAATTAAAAATTTTAAAAACCCCCGACTTTTTTCAGAAAAGATATTATATCTTCTAAACGGCTGGACCGAGTTTTTTCAAGCATAGCTAAGAACCCTCTTGATCAAGTCATCTTTCAAACAGAAAAAACTAAATGAAAATTGGTCCAGCCGTTTGGCCTGTACGTGGACACAGGCATACACACAGATACACAGATACACAGACACACACTACAAATTTATAACGCCCATTTTTTTAGTCGGGGGTTAAAAAAGCAATGTGAGTCCGATCTAGGGTTTGCGCAGCGATTATAATTGTAATCGTAATCGCGATTAATCGCACCTTTTAATCGTAATCGAACCCATTAATCAATTGATTACGATTAAAAATTCTCCCCTTTTTTAAGCATAGAATTTATGCCACATTTGCATAGAGGGCAAATTCAACTCATAAAAAATTAAAATTTTTTATACAAAATGTATATGTACATTTGGAATAAACATGTCTATATATGTATATTCGCATTTCATTAACAAATCATCAGTAGACTTCAACCAAACTTTCAAAAATCATTTGAGAATTTACATAAGCTTTTTGGAAATTCCAATAAAATAAACAAATAGGGTCGATGTGCATCCATTTTATTTTCCTACACCTTAATGCAATAAAAGTATTATAAGACAAAACGATAATTAAAATCCATGCAATTAAGCACTTGTTAAATTTATTATTTTATTTTATTATAATCTTTTTTTATTTCAAAAAATGTCGCAATATCTCAAAAATTTCATCACGATTGATACAAATATTTTTCATTCGGTTGGCAGATATGTGCAGTTTGTTTTATCTTGGGACCTCGCATTATTACAAAATCATAGAAATACTAAAAAAGGATGTAGTGATAAGTGAGTGTCCGCACGTGATGGATTTATATTTAATGAACAACTTCGTATAAAAAAACGATATAAAAAATACTGTTTTTATATGAATTTGTTTATTCATTTTTTATAAATTCATCAGGAGTGGATACAAAATTAAATAAAAAATAAATTAAGAAAGTAGAAATATACTTCGTCCTAGAAAACTTTTCCTATCAAAAGATTGATTTCCCATAATTCTTATGGCTTTTGATAATCATAATTGCTGATTTACGAACTTCATTTTACATGTTTTTCAATTTTCTCAAAATAAAAATATAATTTAATTAAAAAGTTATATAAAAAAACAAGAACTCAAGAAAAAATAATTAAACTTCTTTGGCTAAAACCATACAGTTCGACTAAAACTCATGGCGCAATTTATTTTGGTTTTAAGCTGGGGTCATACGATTGGCACAATGTACCAATTTTCGTCGGATCACTGCGGTAGATTCATAAGTAATAAGCCAAAATGACATTATTACTTAATTAATTCTTGAATAAGTCTATATGGCCTTATTACTAATGCAGTGTGGTGCAGTTATGTAATTATATTTGAATTAGTTGAGAAATAAGGCAAATTTAGTTGTTACTTATGAATTTATTTCAGTGAGCCGACGAAAATTGGTGCATTGTGCCAATCGTGTGACCCCAGCTTAAGAAAAAATTATAATAGTATATTTTCTTGATTAATCGCGTTTAATCGATAATCGCGATTAATTACATATTCTTTAATCGTAATCGCGATTATGAAAATCTGCGATTATTTGCAAACCCTAGTCGAATCACAGGGTAGATGTGTAAACATCTAGTATTGAAAATTGTTTTTTAAGTTGGAAGTACTTATGGTTTTAGTATATTTTTTTTAATTAATCAATTAAGGGCCATTTTGACAACTTGCCTTTAGCTAAAGACTGGATTTTGTCTGCCCGATAAATGGCTTTGTGTTATAAAACCTTCATATATTATTTTTGTATCCATTTAATGTTATTATTATTGATAATAATAGCCATAAAAATTTAATTAGTAACAATGCAAAGATATTTATCGAGCAGACAAAATCCTATCTTTAACTAAAGGTAAGTTGTGAAAATGGCCTTAAAAGTATCAAAACTTTCAATATTGTAAATACATAGGATTTTGCTGGTTTTGTTTGTTTTATTTAACTTATTTGGTTAGTAAATGGGCACACTGCAGTATAAGTATATGTACTGCATTAAAAATTGCAGTAAGCAGTAAATTTACTGACAACTGAAAAAATTCAGTAAGTTTTTACTGATAATGAAATTTAATTTGCATTACTAGTAAAATCGTAGGGCTATATTGATAATAAAATTTTAGCAAATGGCAAAGATTTTTTCATTCAAATTTTTAAATTATTTTATGAAAAAAATTTAGCCACTTGGTAGAATTTCATTATGAATACGGGTATTACTAATTACTGAAAATTCAATACACCTCATCATATAATAAATCATTTAGGCAATTTATAAAAAAAATTTTAGTAATCAGTAAAAATTTACTGGTTAAAAAATTATTTTTACTGAAGTTTGAGTAGTACTGCAAAGTGCCCATCTATGGTAAATGCCTTAAGTCCAAATAGTTAATATTGGCTTATGGTAACTAAAACAAGATATATAAATTTTTAACTCTACTGTATTTAAAAATCTATGGAAAACTGCATCTATAGTAGTGGAATTATTAGTTGTGGGTGTTTGTAGGGAATTGCTCATATGCAAGTGGAAAACGTCAAATAACAATTTTTATAGAGCTTGCGACTGTGGGTTTGCTACTATCTTTGCTAACATTGCACACTGGATTGTGTTTATATGTAGCAGCTAAGTTTATCTGTACTTCTTGTTGTCCGTTACACCAATACACTAATACATAGCACACACCGATTTGATAACGCTTTACGATTGTATAACGATTACATCGGACATCTTACTCATAATTTGTGATTGTATTGCGAAAAAAAAAAATTTTACCCCCTAGCGTATAGATTTTTATATATAAAAAATATTTTACATAATAATATTAATTTGGGATTATCAGTGCGTTTAAAAAATTGTAAACTTAAATAGTAACATTTCCCATAAAAAACACTAATTATTAAATTGACTGCACCCGGTCAAAAAAATACTTGTGTGGCAACACTCTATATTTGAATAGCTGTTGTTGTTATGTCCATTTATTTTCTTTTTACATACTCTTATGACTACAATTTGAAGCTGAAAAAAAGTCAGCCAATGTAACAATGGTAAAGTAAGAAAATAAAAAAACATGTTGATTATTGAGTTCTTGTTTCAACTTTTTTAACTGTTGTTGAGCTTCTCATTTGTTTAAATGAAAGTTTATAACATAATAACTCTAGTTGTTCTAATAAACTTTGGGTAAAGGTTCCCTGATGATTTGCATTAGCAACAGTGATATGCGCAAGGGATCCAGCTAAACCCCTCAATAATCAATTTCAATGTATGTTTAATAAAAAAATATTTTACTTACTTAAAAAGTAAAATATTAATTTGGGATTATTAGTGCGTTTAAAAAATTTTTAAATTTTTTGTTTTAATCAGAAATAATTTCTTATTCGGGATTAAGTTCAGTAATTTCAATTCTTATTGTACGAAATATTTTTTATTAATTAATGTGAGTTTCTAAAGAAGAGAAGAAAAATTAAACTAGACTTTTTAGCTGGGGGAAATACCGATATTTTTCTGTGCAGCTACGCATTTCATCAGCACCCTAGTGTATCTACTTGGGTAGAGATTGTTATTAACATCAGCTATTTAACTTAAATTCTAATGAAACGGAATATGAGAAATGATTGTTGTGTACAATTATTGATTTACCTTTGGTAAATACATATGTAAGTATCACTATTCATTTCCCCTGTTTTTCCATTTTTTTATTTTTCTATTTAGGTTAGCAAGAAGTTATATTACTCTACCTAAGTATGTTTAACTATTTTAACTATTCTTGCTTATCTTTTACGATCGTCACATTAATTATCTTTTACTTATTCGATGTACCGTCGGTACTAAAGGGTTGCATTTGTATACTCGTTTGTATAGCCAAAACAAATATACCATGGTATGTACCATATAATTGTAGTGTGAGCGACAGAACTAGTATAAGAGTTATTTTGTGTGCGTGCTTTTCCAAATTACAATACAATTAAAAACAAATAACAATTGCTTATTGTATTGCTGCTGAGCAACTGTTTGATCTACTTTTGCTCAAAAATACATATTAGCCCAATTCACAAACTTGTGCAAATAGTATAGTATACAGCTAGTAACAGAAAACGCTAAATAACAATTTGTTCATACCAAACCAAAACCACGCAAAACTGGTGCAAAAAGATGTATCTGTGCAATGCTATAGTCGGTACATACATGTAAGTATTATGGTAGTGGATATTATGTTACATTGTTTTTGCTTTCCAGCATAATTAACTGTGTTGCCAAGTAAACATATTTCCGTCACGTGCCCATGATGAAATGAGACATTTTTACATTTATAATATGTTTAACCTACGAGTTGAATCACATGCTTCGCTCTCTGAATCATGTTTATGAATCTTGTCGTTTACACGAAGCCTTCGTGCTTCATGTGGACCGTGCCAGTTCAGTGCTTTTCGGACTAGATTTAGTGCTTTTTAATTCATAACGGTCTGCAATTTTTCAACTTGTTACTTTTTTTAAAAAGGCACTTAATTTGTGCTTTTTTACCTTTGATTTAAGTGAATTTAGCGCGATTAACAAATCCACTAAATAATAACTTGTGATAGTCTGGTGGCTTTATACAAACAACAAATAAGCATTTTCCAATTTTCTGTCTGATTGCACCACTTTAGATACGCAAATTTCTCTTTGCAGAATATTAATATAGCTGGGTGAAATACAGAAGAAGAACAACTTTCTCTTTCACAGTGAGAAAAAATTGTTATTACGAAAAAACAAAACTATTGATTGTACAAAGAACCTTATATACGTATGAAATTAGAGCCAAATCGCCAAATAATTTTAAAATTAAAATAAACTTTACAGGGAATCCATACACGTTATAAAATAATTTAAATACAATAATCCCAGCAAAAAAGAAAGAACATGAAGGAAAAAGGTAAAATCTATGGGTGAAGTCACGGCCACTTTTCAAAACAGGAAATTTTTACTTTGGATAAGTGCAATGTGTATAAGAAGTTTCAATAAAATTTAACTTAATTTTGAGTTTACAGTGCTTGTTCCCAACCCCTGATTGAAACTTCTGGTTTCTTAGATTTTTCTTAGTGATCTCTGATGTAGATTAATTTGTGCACGAAATTTCAGCTCTCTAGTGCCAATTGGAGTTTTAGCGGATAAAACTTCTTGGTTTTAAGAGTTTCCCATTGGCTTACGGATCTACACTTGCTTGTGTATAAAATTTCAGGTCCCTAGTGTGACCTACACCTCATAATTTTATGAGCATTACCCCTCCCACTAATTTGAACTCACAATATTGCTGTGAGCAGCGCTTATAATTCATGCTAATTTTCTTCTAAAATATGCTAGACCGAAGTAGATTAAACACAAGGATAACATTTTATGGGAGTAATCACGCCCACTTTTTCAGGTGATAGTTTAAAGTATTGTATACGTGTAACGTATATGCAAGGTTTCACTAAAATGGCTTAAGTTAAAAGCTGTATATTAACAGCCTTATTTATATAACTTATTAAGGCTTTATAAAGAGGTTTTAGGACAAATTTTCATAAGAAATTTTTCTTAAAATGCCAAAATAAGTTTTATAAATAAGGCTGTTAATTTTCAGGATCTAACAATAGTAGCGTGGCCCCGCCCATTCTGGTAAATTATTTTGGTTTTTCAGATTTTTCTAGTTGGTTTTTCGCCTAGACCTACTTGTGTAAAAAATTTCAGCTCATAAGCGCAACTTTTAATTTATAATTTTTATGGGGCGTAACCATGCCCAATTTTCCAAACTTAAAATTTTTTTCGGCCAGTGTTTATTATTTGTGTCAAGTTTCGTTACAAACGGATAATAATACATACAGAAATAGTATATCTAAATTTGCTGAGCCGTAGTACACGCAAATGGGGTTGAAATTGTATGGGCGTGTCAACGTCCCCTTTTTTAATAAAAATTTTTTAGGCTTATCCTATCGCAGTATGCATGCCGAATTTCAATAAAATAGCTTCCATTAAGCGCCTAAGATTTGCTTTTTCACTTCTAGCCTTTATGGGCGTAGCCCCGCCCTCCTGGCAAAAATTTTCGGATGTTAAAATTTTTTTTAGTTTATTGATCACCTAGACGTAGTTCTGTAGCAAATTTCAGTTCACTAGCACACATTTTAATTTTTATGGGCGTATCCCCGCCCCTTTGGTTAAAATTTTGGGGGTTTTTAGATTTTTATAGTTCATTGCTCACCTAGATCTACTTGTGTACTAAATTTCAGATCTCTAGCTATAGCGGAAGTGCTTCACAATATTGATGAGTGAGTCAGTACTTCAGTGAGTCAGTGAGTATGTCTTAAAATATGCACTTTTTGCACCTCCTTATCACCGGAACCTTCCATTGTAACTTTCAAACTTTGCATATGAGGTAACATGAATTTATTCTAATTATGATTTAAATTTCATAATTTTGCGATCGCGGGTAACAAAGTTATGAGGGGGCTAAAAACAGCTCGAATGGAAAAACAGGGGAAATGAATAGTGATACTTACATATGTATTTACCAAAGGTAAATCAATAATTGTACACAACAATCATTTCACACATTCAGTTTCATTAGAATTTAAGTTAAATAGCTGATGTTAATAACAATCTCTACTCAAGTAGATAGACTAGGGTGCTGATGAAGTGCGTTGCTGCACAGAAAAATATCGGTATTTCCCCCAGCTAAAAAGTGTAGTTTAATTTTTCTTCTCTTCTTTAGAAACTCGCATTAATTAATAAAAATATTTATTTCAATAAGAATTGAAATTACTGAACTTAAGCCCGAATAAGAAATTATTTCTGATTAGAATTCACTACAGTTCAACTAAATCTACAAATGTCTCATTTTTATTTTAAGCAAATTCTGCCAAAAACATTTGGCACAATTTTTTAAAAGTTGAATACTTTTCAACTAATGAAAATGCCATATCTGGCAGAGAAAATGCCAAAATCGCAACAATGCAAACTTACATTCAAAACAAACAAAATTTAAATTTTGTTGTTGTTGCCAATATAACTGTGCGACAAGTCGAACGTTGTCGATAGCGTGGGACAGGCCCTTGATGTGTTTGGGCGGAGTTGAACCGGTAATTTCAGGCCTAATAAACCAACTTACTTACCTCTCAACTAAAGAGCAACACTTTATTAGATACGCAAATAATGAATACACTCAAAACATGATTTCTCATCTTTCTTCTACATGTGGGCATTCCATTATGATATTTAACAAATAACTTTGTTAAGTAATTTAATTGACTACAAAATCTCAATTTTGATATATCAACAATGATGATTGTTAATTTTTAAATTAAATATGAACAATTTGTTTTGTTGGCTACATTTCGATGATATTTGTTTCTGTGTATCTACAAATGTTTAAAAATCTGTCATAAGTAATTGCCAAATTATAAACAATAATAGAAAGGGGTTATTTCATTAATTTCAACTTTTTCATTTCGTTACTTCTTTCTCTATTTATGCTATGTATCTAAGCGCACGGCAGTGCTCCGGCCAATGCACGCAGTGTGTATATTTACAGGAAGCCATTAGATTACGATTGTGGGGAACAAAGTTATGAGGGGGTTTAAAGCAGCTGCTTAAAGGGCTGCTTTAAGCCCCCTCATAACTTTGTTCCCCGCAATCGTAAAATTAAATCACGTAACCTCATATGCGAAGTTTGAAAGTTTTACAATATCATGTTCCAGAGATATGGAGGTCCAAAAAGTGCATATTTAAGACATACTCACTGATCATTCATCAAATTGATGAAGCACTTCCGCTATAGCTATAGAGCTTCAATTTGGTCACAAGTAGACCTAGCTACGCAACCACCTAGAAAAATTTGAAAACCCGAAAATGTTAACCAAGGGGCAGGGCTACGCAGATAAAAATTAAAATTTGTGCTAGTGAGCTGAAATTCGCTACTGAACTAGGTCTAGGTGGGAACTCAACTAAAAAAAAATCTGAGAACCCAAAAATTTTGGCAAGGGAGGCGGGGCTACGCCCATAAAAGTGAGAATTAAAAAAAGCTAATCTGAGGTGCTTTATGAAAAATATTTTATTGAACTTTGGCATATACTATTATGAAATTTAAACCATAACAAGAATTAACTCATGTAACCTCATATGCGAAGTTTCAAAGTTTTACAATGGAAGGTTCCGGAGATATAGAGGTGCAAAAAGTGCATATTTTAATATATACTCACTGACTCACTGATCACTCATCAAATTGATGAAGCACTTCCGATATAGCTAGAGAGCTGCAATTTTGTACAAAAGTAGACCTACGTGAGCAGCCACCTAGAAAACCCGAAAATTTTAACCAGGGGCGCGAGGCTACGCCCATAAAAATTAACATTTCTGGTAGTGAGCTGAAATTCGATACAGGACTAGGTCTAGGAGAGCAACCAACAAAAAAATCTGAAAAACAAGAAATTATAGCTAGGAGGGCGGGGCTACGCCTATAAAGGTCAGAATTAAAAAAGCAAATATAAAGCGCTTAATGAAAGATATTTTGTTGAAATTTGGCGTATATGCTGCGATAATGTAAGGCTATAAATTTTTCATTAAAAAAGTGGGCGTTGACACGCCCATACAATTTAAACCTCATTTTCGTGTACTACTGCTCAGCATATTTAGATATACTATTTATGTATGTATGTATTATTATCAGTTTGCAACGAAACTAAACACGAATAATAAGCACTGGCCGAAAAAATCTTGAGTTTGGAAAAGTAGGCAGGGTGACGCCTATAAAAACTAAATAATAAAAGGTGCGCTAAGGAGCTGAAATTTGATTTAAAAGTAAGTCTAGTTGAGAAAACAACAAGAAAAACCTGAAAACTCGGAAATTTTTCTCAGAGGGGCGGGGCTGCGCCCATAAATGTTTTTTAAATATATGTGTTTATTTATTGTATCTTCAAATATGAACTTACAATAAGTATTCAAATCTTAAATCTAAAATATTATTATTAGGCCCGACCACTGTCGGACATAAACTTACTGATAGTTATAAATAATACATAAGTACTGATAATCAAAAAAGAGAAAAAAATAGTATTTCAAGTAGTCCCATCTGGAGTGTTGAGTATAAGAGCCCTTGTGTACCTATTTTTATTACGAGCAAGCGGATTAGGATGTGATTCGAGTTTTGTTAAATATTTGCCCGCGTATTTTGCAATTTCTTCAATCACTAGTGGCATATTCAAATCACGATGTATATTTGAATTATTGATGTACCATGGAGTCGATGTTATCATACGTAAAATTTTGTTTTGCCTTCAATGGATTCTCTCGATATTGGAAGCTGAAGCAATTCCCCATAGTTGAATTCAAATCTTAATCTAAAGTATAATTATTAGGCCCAACCAATGTCGGACATAAACTAACTGATAGTTATTAATAATCATAAGTAGTGATAAGCACAAAAAAAAAATATTTTTAAGCAGCTGCATCTGGAGTGTTGTTTATTAGAGCCCTTGTATCTCTCTTTTTTAAGCGGATGTGACCAGTAAAGTTCAATATATTACGAGCAAGCGGATTAGGATGTGAACCGAGTTTTGTTAGGTATTTGCCTGCGTATTTTGCAATTTCTTCAGTCACTAGTGTCATATTTAAATCACGATGTATATTTGAATTTTTGATGTACCATGGAGCCGACGTTATCATACGTAAAATTTTGTTTTGCCTTCGTTGAATTTTCTCTACATTTGAAGCTGAAGCAGTGCCCCATAGTTGAATTCCGTAGCACCATATTGGCTTTAAACGCGACTTATATATTAAAAGTTTACAGTCTAGGCTAAGTGTTGAATTTCTACCAATCAGCCAATGTACCTGGGTTAATTTAAGTTTCATTTGTGATAGCTTAGAACGAATGTGGTGTTTCCATGTAGGTCGTCGATCAAGGTGTATACCAAGATATTTCACATGTGAATGTTGAGAAACAACTTTGTTGTTAATCCGAATGGGGGAACAAGTATCTCTTCGTAAGGTAAATGTTACTTGAACACACTTTTGTTCATTTACCTTGATTCTCCATAAGTTTAACCAAAGCTCCATCTGGCTAATGTGTTCCTGGAGTTTGCGGGATGCCTCATCAGGGTTTTCGTGCATACGAAGCCAGGCTGTATCGTCGGCAAATGTGGAAGTATGGATACTACTGCTCACAGGCATATCACAAGTATATATCAAATATAAAACTGGTCCCAGTATGCTCCCCTGTGGCAGACCGGATGAAATAGTTTCAGGCCTACTCGTAAAGTCTCCTTCCACAACAGTGAACTTACGGGAAATAATGTAACTTTCCAAAAGATTTAAAATGTTTATTGGTAAGTAAGTCTTCACACTTTATCAAATGCCTGGGAAATGTCAATAAACAGCGCAGAACAATACTTTATTTCTTCAAAAGTTCTTCTTATAAATTGAACCAATCTGTGAGTTTGCTCAATGGTGCTATGCTGACTTCTAAAACCAAATTGATGGTCTAGTATGCACCCACTACTAATTAGAATTGGAGACAATTTTGTTTTGAGCAGTTTTTCGAAAAGCTTTGACATTGTTGATAGTAGACTTATTGGCCTATATGACTCAGCCTTGGTTAGATCTTTGCCCGGCTTTGGAATCATTTTAACCTTGGCAAGCTTCCAGCTGTGTGGATAATACTCCAGTCGTAAAATGGCATTAAATATGAATAATAGGATTCTCATTGCAATACGAGGCAAGTTCATAAGCATCTGGTTACTAATTCCATCAATACCCGGAGCTTTCTTCGGGTTGAGTTCGGCAATTAATTTTTGTAAATCACGCGTTTTAAACTTTATGTGTTGAGGGGGTAGAGCGACTACATTCGGCAAATCAGCAACACCAGTACATATGTTTGGCGTAAAAACGGATTTTAAGTGCTCAGCAAATATTTTACCTTTTTCAGTATCGCTTCTTGCCAAACTTCCGGTAGATGTGTGTAGAGGTGGCTTATACTCAATGGGTGTTTTAAGCTTTCTAGCAGCGCGCCACAAAGATTAATTAGACGCTGGTGTGACATCAAGACCTTCCAGATAATTTTTAAGAGATGCAGTTTTTTCAAACGCAAGCAACTCTTGGAGTCGTTTAGTGCACTCTTTAAATCTGATTTTATTTAGGTGTGATTTGTGCTGTTGCCATTCCCTTCTAGCCATTCTGTTTTTCACGTACGAGACGTTCAATGTCTGAAGAATAAATTCTATTAAAACCAGTCTGCTGATGGGAGGTAGTGGCATGTTTAGCAGCCTGTTTAATATTATTGTTAAGATTGGCAATGTTAGATTCAATATCATTGGGTGTTCTTAGCGTAATATTTTCCGTGCAATGACTACTGAGATATTTTTGAACCCCAGCCAATTAACACGATTAATCATCTTCACATATGGGTTAGGTAAGTTACTTCTTAATGGGCTACAAATTGTAATGATCGTTGGCGAGTGATCGGACGAGAGATCAAGAGAAGCTTGAACCTGAATTAAATCCCTATAGATATTTTTTATGACACCAAAATCTATAACATCCGGAATTTTTTGTATGTCAGTAGGCCAATAAGTGGGGTCCCCACTCGAAATGACATCCAAGCTCATTTTTGAAATTGTGTTGAACAATGCTCGACCTCTGGGTGTAATAAGACGCGAACCCCAAAACGTATGTTTCGCATTGTAGTCGCCAGCTGCTAAAAAACGAGGTCCAAGAGATTTGTAAAAATTTTCGTATTGATCTTCAGTGATTGAAAATCTGGGAGGGGAGTAAATTGATGATATCACGAAGTTTGTACCAAAACTTTCAATGCCAATATTTGTTGCTTGTAGGTGTTCTTCACAAATGTTATCAAGAACATAGTGGTTGAGTCTTGACTTTATTAGAATTGCTGATCCACCGCAAGCCCTTCCTCTAGGGTCCTTTGTATCATATATAGTGTAGCCATAAATTTTAAAAAGACTTCTCGAAGTCAAATGAGTCTCAGATACTAACATTACATCAATATTTTTTTCCGTGAGGAAGTGCTTAAGTTCATTTTTATATTGGCGAATGGCCTTTGCATTCCAGAAACATATTTTTAACGTATTCATGGCTTGTTAATTAATGCTTGAAGCAGTGTATTCTGCGTTCGAAGCATTTCCTGCATCATGCTAGTCATATATGTTGTAAAATTGTTTATAGTTTGCAGCAAATTATCAATGGTAGCTTCAAGTCGATTGAAATTAAAGCTTGAATTTGTATTTGTTGAATTATTTGCCGGTGAAACATTTTGTGTGGGAATAGAACTAGCCGTAGCAGCATCTGCATACGATACACTCGAAATAACTGGTTGGCTCATTTGCGCAGAGGTGGCGGAGGAAGCGTTTGCTGTTTGAACTGGAACTAATTTAGGTTTTTGCACCATAGCCTGCTTGACGAAGGAGTACACAGGACAACCTCTATAGTTAGCGGTGTGGTTACCTCCACAATTACTAAATTTTTTTCTGCTTGATCTTTTGGCTTAGTGCAGCTAGAAGTACCATGCAATTTGCCGTAGATAACACCAATGTAGGTAATTTGCAGTAAGTTTTTATGTGGCAATTATGGCACTGTACGGGACCTGATCGCTTATGTGGCTCTTCAACTGTGATTTTTCGATATAAGAGGTATTTTAGGTTATAAATTGGATGTGTTTCTTTTTTTTAACTTTATATCATTCGGCTCCAGTTCAACACGAAATAGAGGCTGGGGGATTTTCTCCCTATTGAATATATTAGTAACATTTTTTACCTTAAATCTCCTGGGCACACCGGCAGAGATAGATTCGGGCACATCAATGAATTTCCGGAATAGAATATAACTTTCCAATAGCTTTAGAAAATTTGTTGGTAGATATGTCTTGAATTTTAAAATCAAGCTTTCGTGCCATACTTTATCAAATGCCGGAGAAACATCAATAAAGGAAGTAGAACAATACTTCTTTTCTTCAAATGTTCTTCTTATAACTTGATCCAATCTATGCATTTGTTCAATAGTGCGATGCTGACTTCTAAAACCAAATTGATGGTCCGGTATGATAGTAAACTTATTGGTCTGTATGACTCAGCTTTGGTAAGATCTTTGCCCGACTTTGGAATCATTTTGACCTTGGCAAGCTTCCAGTGTTGTCGATAATGCTCTAGTCATAATATGGCATTAAAAATAAATAGTAAGATTCAAGTTGCAGTGCGAGGCAGATTCATCAGCATCTTGTTACTAATTCCATCAATAGCTGGAGCTTTCTTCGGGTTGAGCTCAGCAATTAGTTTATGTACATCACGCATCTTAAACTTTAAGGCTCGAGGGGGTAGAGCAACTACACTCGGCAAATCAGAAACACCAGTACATGTATTTGAAGTAAGTAGGCTTCTTGCCTAATCACCGGTCGAAGTGCGCAGAGATGGTTTAAATTCAACGGGTCTTTTAAGCTTTTTAGTAGCGCGCCACAAGGAATATTTAGATGCTAGATACATTTTTTACCTTAAATCCCTGGAGGACGAGTGCATTTTTTATTTCTTCGGGAACAACGTAAGAATATATGCCCTTCAATACGATCTGCAGGCGTTTAGCACTCTTAAGCTGCTATGTGTAGAAACTTGTTTATATTTTTTTTTCAAATTCAGTAACCATTTTACGGAAATAATTTTCTTCATAAATTTGAATTTTTCATCAATGTTACCAAGTTTTATTGGAACGATGTGAAATTTATTCTCACGAATGATCGAGATTAATTTTTTAATAAGGGGATTTGAATTTTTTTCTCTCAGATATATTGGTGGTGGTTTGGAGGTTTTGTTCGATGACACATCATGTTTGTCGTTTTCATCTTGCAATATTTTAAAACGGTTTTGACGACTTATAGAGCATGCGCTGTTATCCCTATATAACTTTGGAGCATATGAAATTTTAGAAAAATTTGAGCTGCGACCACGCTTTACCACAGTTTCATATCTGTCCATCCCGACTTGAACCTTGGGTGTTTTGGCTACTGTTATCTAAAGTGATAATTTAGTTAAATGATGAACACAAGCCCGAAGCAGATGATATTACTGGCTTAAATGAATAAGTACTAGGCAATGGTAATGATAACGAATCACTATTTGGCATTGGACAAAGCGAAGTTGATCGCTGCCGAAAAAGTGGCTTTGCCGTTAAAAAAAATTCTATTATCAGATTTTTTATTTTTGTTAAGAGCTTCAGAACTCACAGTAAGTCTATCATCAGATTTTTTATTTTTGTTGTTTTCATTGAGATCTTCAGAACTCACACTAACATAGGCATTTCTGCCGTTATAACTCACTTCACAATTATTTGTTTTTGAGGTACTCATATAGAGTATTCCTCAAAGGCACTTGGTTTGTATTTTTTTGTTTGCGGTTTTTGTTACTTATACTATATAAAAAATATTAGCAATGCAATTAATTTAGGATTTAGATTTAAATTAAATAATTTATAACTTAAATCACACGAAAATTAAAAACTTGGGCCGGTGAAAAAATATGCTAATTATTAAAAAAGAAAACGAGCGAACACTTGAAGAAATACTTTGCAAGTGAATTATATTTATATTTTTAGTTATCTTATGACTATGTACATATTATGTATTTATTTTATTCCAATAGTGAACAGTTATTATCATTAAATAGTACATTATAAATATTACATACATATGTATGTATGTATTATATATTATATTAAGGATTAGGGTAATTCATATTTTAATTATTATTAATTATTATTTCTTATTATTATTATTATTATTATTATTATTATTATTATTATTATTATTATTATTATTATTATTATTATTATTATTATTATTATTATTATTATTATTATTATTATTATTATTATTATTATTATTATTATTATTGTTATGGAGCAACATTCCGGCCCCATTGAAGGACTGGAAGTCTTCAACCACATGGCAGAGGAGCCAATTTATGGATTGGGCGTTTATAGACGCCGCTTCTTGTTTTGACCTCCGCCACCCTGACCTTGCCGTCGGCGCCTTCGGTAACGCTCACGACTCTTCCAGTCAACCAGTGTTGTGGCGGGCAATCGTCTTCGTGGATTATTGCCACTTGACCTGCCTTCAGGTTGGGCATATCTTGGTGCCACTTGGCCTTGCCTTGAAGACCTCGGATGTAGTCTTGCGACCAAGCCTGCCAAAATGTCTGCTTGAGTCCGCAGAGCAGACGCCATCGCCTCCATAACCTCTGCTCTTTGCCCATCGCGTCTCCTGCGGATTCTTGCGGCAGCGAACGCAGACCCTCTCCTATAATCAGGTGCGCTGGAGTTAGCGCTTCTCCGTCGTTGGGGTCTGGAGACAGCGGTGCTATGGGCCGACTGTTAAGCACCGCCTCTACTTCTGCAAGCAATGTTCCCATCTCTTCTTGCGTGAGCAATGCGTTGCCCACGGCTCGCAGAAGTAGGAACTTCGCCTGCTTCACGGCTGCTTCCCATAGCCCTCCGAAATGAGGCGCCCGAGGTGGTATGAAGCTGAACTTCACCCCGGACGACGCTGCGTACGATCCTGCGGCTTGCTGTAGCTCCTTCAGCACCCGGTTGGCTCCGACGAAATTCGTTTTGTCGGACAACACCTCTTTGGGAAGACCTCTCCTGGCAGCGAACCTTTTGAAAGAAAGAAGAAAAGAATCAGTAGACAAGTCGGAGACTAATTCTAAATGTACTGCCTTAGAAGTGAAACACACGAAAACCGCTATATACATTTTTAATGGTGGTCGACCACGAATTCTCAATGATACATTGACCGGACCACAAAAGTCTACACCGACAATTAAAAATGGTCGAGTAGCTCTCACTCTATTAGTGGGTAAATTGCCCATTATTTGGGACATTAGCTTTGGTTTATAGTGGAAGCAATGTAAACAATTGCGAACTATTCTATTGCACTCTTCTTTCGCATTAATAAGCCAGATATTTCTCGCGAAAGAGCTATTAGGGCTTTTGTGCCAGCATGACAATTTTCGAAGTGCAAGTTTCGCAAATAAATTGTGACAAAGCTGTTATTTTTCGGTAACAAAAGTGGGAACTTAGTATTATATTTCAACTTTGCGTTGAGTAATCTCCCACCTACCCTTAATAGTGAAAACGTTCGTTTCTCTTCAGTAAACGTGTGAATGAATGGTGTCAATCTTTGTATATTAGATTGTAAGACCTGAGATTTCTGTAATTTAGATATCTCCTCAGAAAATTTAGATTTCTGGATTGTCTCTATAAGTCGATAGAATGACCATTTTAATTCAACTGCAGTAGGTACAACATTTTTGTATGTCTTGCGTTTCTTCAGAATATCAACGAATCTTAAGACGAATGATGTGATTCGAATCAATTTATTATAGGATGAATATTTTTCAATAAGATCCAATAAAAAATTTGGAGGATCCTCTACTGCAAGAAACACATTTGTTTTTCTTGTTTCTATTAATTTTTGGTTCTCTGTTAACTCGAAGTGTTTGTTAATAGGCCAATGAGAACTATCATTGAGTAAAAATGAAGGTCCTTCAAACCAAATCGAATTTTTTAATTCTTGGACGTCACATCCTCTTGATACAATATCAGCTGGATTCTCCTTAGTTGGCACATGACGCCATGAAATTTGCTCTGACCATTCTTGGACTTCAGCCACACGATTTGAAACGAAAGTGGCAAGTGAGGATGGATGCGTCTTAATCCAATGTAGCGTTATTTCTGAATCTGTCCAGAAAGTAACACTTTCGATTTCAAATTTGATCATACACTTAATTCGATTCCACAACTTAGCCAACAAGTGTGCAGCACATAACTCAAGTCTCGGAAGAGATTTTGTCTTGAGTGGGGCAACTTTAGACTTAGCAGTCAGTAGTCTCGAAACAGTTCCATCTGAATCGGAGCTTCTAATGTAAATGCAACAACCATATGCTCGCATTGAGGCATCAGCAAAGCCATGAATTTGAATTTTTGCTGTCGACGTTGTGTTTACGAATCTTGGAATTGTAATTGAATCAATTTCCAGTAAATTAGATTTGAAATTTTCCCATGAAGTATTTAGTCTCATGGGAATTGATTCATCCCAGTCAAGTTTTTGAATCCAAAGTTCTTGTAGCAATATTTTGGATTTTGTTACTAATGGGCATAATAGCCCGAGAGAATCGAATAGTCGAGAAGAAACTGAGAGTATGTTTCTTTTTGTAGCTTTCAATTCTTGAAAATTATCTTCCAAATGAAACTTAAATGTATCATTCTTCGGAACCCAATGTATGCCCAGCGCCTTAGAAGATTCTGAATCATTTTGTAAAGGTTTTTCATTCTGTAAAGAATTTATGAAATCCGGATAATTTGAAACCCATTTCGTAAGATTAAAACCAGCTGAACTTAAAATTTCAGTTGCCTGGTTGCGAATAACAATTAGGTCTTGGTAGCTCTTAGCTCCAGTAAGCAAATCATCAACGTAAAAATCACTGCGGATAACCTTTGAACCAATAGGCAAAGTCTCTTTGTACAAATCGCTCAAGTGAATCAAACATCTGATGGCCAAAAAAGGTGCAGAAGCTGTGCCGTAAGTGACTGTGTTAAGTCGAAACACTTTCAACTCATCAGATGGATTTTCTCTCCAAAGGATTAATATAAAATTTCTATCATTGTCATCACCCAAGACTTGACGATACATTTTTTCAATATCTGCAGTGATTGCATATTTGTGAAGTCGAAAACGGATTAATGTAGAATACAATTCTTCTTGAACTGTAGGACCAACCATTAACAATTCATTAAGTGATACATACGAAGAAGTTCTACTTGAAGCATCAAACACTACTCGAAGTTTAGTAGTTGTACTCTGAGGACGCAAAACACATTGATGTGGAATGAAATAATGAGGGGTAATTGGCATTTTGTCTACAAAAGACATATGACGTAAATTACAATACTCTTTCATAAAATCATGATACATTTGCCTCATGGTGTCATCTTTGGACAGCCTTCGTTCTAATGAAAGAAATCGTCGTTTGGCAGTTTCAAAGGAAGATCCTAACAGTTTTGTATCAGATTTGAACGGTAAAGAGACTTCAAATCGTCCTGACGTTAATCGTCGCACATTATTTTTAAAATTGTCCTCACATTGTTGCTGTTCCTCTGAGTACATTTTTGTTGATTCGTTTGGAAGCTCTTCTAACTCCCAGAATTTTTTAACAATTGAATCAATATTGCTCTCGTTTTCTATAGCAGAACTTAAATGAAAAACATTACCATTGTTTGAGCCCTTTGGTTGATTGTATTTTCCAGTTACAATCCAACCAAGCGAAGTTTTTTGAATAATTGGAAGGCTAGGACCAAATTTGATTTGACCTACGCACATTAAATCAAAGAAGTTTTCTGCGCCAATTAACAGATCAAGTTTCTGTGGTTTGTAAAAGAAAGGATCAGCTAATTCAACATTTTTAGGAATATTCAAGATATTTGCTTTTAATTTGTGATCAGGTTGTAAATTTGTAATCGAACTCAACACCCAAAACTTGGAAGTAAATTGAGTGGAATTAACCCTGGAAGTGACATTTAATTCAACACAAGACTTTGAACATGAATTTGTGTCGCTAATACCATTTAAACTTAATCTGCCTCCTTCTCTTTTTAATCTTAGTAGCTGTGCAAGTTCCTCAGTAATCAAATTTGGTTGAGAACCGGAGTCTAAAAGAGCTCTAGCTGGTATTAATTGACCAGAACTATTTCGCACTTTCACCACCGCTGTTGCAAGAATGATTCTTTCATCCGATGATGAATAATTGACAGCAGCGTGGGAAGTAGATGGCTCTTCAGAGAGGCTACTTACATTAGAAGAACTTGTGGTATATTTATGTAGTAAGGAATTATGAGAACCACTACATACTCTACACTTAGAAGATGAACATCTTGCTACTGTATGTCCTTTTTTCAAGCAATTAATACATGCTGGCACAGATTTTATGAAATCAAATCTTTTATTAACAGGCTCAGCACTGAATGAAGGGCAATTATTTATTACATGTTGTGCAGATTTGCAGAACAAGCATTTATCAGCAGATTTATTTGTTTTGGTGCAATTTAATGATGTCCTAGTATTTTTATTATTTGAAGATTCAGTTTTATTTTTATTAAACCTCGGTCTTGAACTTGAAGATTCATCAGCAGAAATATGCTGGTAGCGTTTGTTCAAGGCGGATTCACAGTCTGACCATAATGGGAGCCTTTCAAAGTCAAGTTTTTCTTCCCATTTTGATTTTGTGACTGGATCTACTTTTGACATCACTAAATGTATTAATATAGCATTAGTTATTTTCTTGTCATCGCCTATTGATAAGAGAGAATCATATATTGCCGACACTGTATCAATCATGCTTCTCAAAGCAGAAGCCGAAGGTTTTGTGATTTCTGGTAAATCAAAAAGTTTCGATATATTATCGAAAAATATGAGACATTCATTGTCATATACCTTCTTCAAACTGACTAGAGCTTTGGGATAATTTTCTTCGGAAATCTGAAAAGCTTTCACTGTACCTAAAGCTGAATAGGATAAGCATGATATCAAATGGTTAAATTTCTCAATATCTGTCAAGGTCGGATCATTATGTACCAAATTTTCAAACAAACTAATAAAATTCTTATATTCCGCGTATTTCCCAGTAAATTTTGATAGCCTCATATTTGGAAGCCTGGAATGGTGAGTTTGTACGCTGAAAGACGTTTCAGGTATATTTGGCTGTCTATTTTTATTTAAAATGCAAAAATAATGATTTTGTAGTGACACAAATATCCTCAAGCTCAGCTCTGTCGTCATTATCAGGATCTAAGTTATCCACATCAGACTGAAGCTTCATGGCCTGGTCAATATAATCATTTAGAATGTCTAAGCGACACTCCATTTCTACAGGATTAAACGAAATAGTCTTCTCTAGGATAGACTGTCGAATCCTTTCTATATGCTTTACAACTTTTGATTTTTTAGCAATTAGTTTTTCTAATGTCTCCAATTCGGAAGGACATTCTTGGCGTTTTTTAGTTGCCATATTTTTGTTTAAATTTATTTAGTCTTCAAAGCAAAAAGTAATACCAAATTAATTTATTGGCCTTAAGATGTTTAAATCAATAAATGATGTGCTTTGGAATATAAATTTTATTTAATATATTATTTCCTCGCCGGATACACAATATTCGGAAAATTAATCTCTATGTAGATTACTCTTTTATTCACAAAATTTTATTTAATCAATGTTCCGAAAATAAAAATAATTTATTTAATTTCCTTAGAAACCACTTTTTACAGCCTTTGGTAAACTGAAATATTTATTTACCAAGTAAAATCGATTTTAAATTAATTTAATATCGCTGAGAAATAAATAAGACGAAGTATGAACACACTTGAATATTATTATTTATTAATTATGTGTAATTAAATTTTCGAAGCTAGTGTGAACACACAAACGACTTAGTACTTTTTATTTATATGAAAATTAACTTTTCGACACTAGTGTGAACGGGTTTCACTGTTACAGCTGTTGTAATATGAATTATTACAAGTGGTATAGGAACAACCGGAATGGAACACTGATGTTAATAAATTTATGAACAGCGAATAAAAGGAGAAAATAAAAGTGACAATTTTATTATTTAAGTTATTTAAAATAAATAAAATTAACACTCGCGAATAATTTTGTGTATTTTTTAACGTAAATAAAATTATTTTAACGCGATAAAAATGCCGACGGTAAATAGAAATAATTATTCGAATTTCTCTCAGTAATGAGGAGAACGAGATATGTGTGTGTGAAAGTGTGTTAATTATAATAATAAAAACACTCGCGATATGTTTCACTTTTAAGGGTGGATTTGATTTAATAATAATATTAAATAAATATATTGTTTCACAAATGTTGAAGTGTAAAAAATATTCTTTGTGTTCGACTTGCAAAGCGACTAGAATTTTTGAGTAATTTACAAAAATCTCTTAAATTTGATTAACTTACAAATTTAAGGGTAAAATAACACAAATATTTTTTTACACTTTTTACCTGTTGATCGGAATTGTCGGAGTTACTCCCCTGGTTACGTTCAGCTCTGCACAGGATACAACGGCAACGGGGCATCTGGACAAGACTTTCGGTTGTTGATGAAGATGATGTTGATGAATGTGATGTTGTAGGTGTTGGTTGTGCTTGCGATTTTAACTGTCGTTTTTAGCTAAACTGTTTGTTTTCACTGCACTTGTTCAACAATCACTGCTTTTGTTATTATTGTTTTTGGTTTTGTCTTTTTATTTTAATAACAAGAACACTTGTTTGTTTAATTGTTCAAATTGTTTGTTTGTATGTTTATGTCTTTTGTCTTTTTTATCACACTTCACTTTTGAAATTGATTTTAGTTTATTTTAATTTTAGGTAATTTATAAAATTAAAACACTATTGTTAAATTGAATTATCTTATCAACTTAACTTGTTATTTTTTCACTAGTCCATGCTCGGGCGCCAAAATGTTTTTTCCTAAGAGTTTTTAGGATTTAGATTTAAATTAAATAATTTATAACTTAAATCACACGAAAATTAAAAACTTGGGCCGGTGAAAAAATATGCTAATTATTAAAAAACAAAACGAGCGAACACTTGAAGAAATACTTTGCAAGTGAATTATATTTATATTTTCAGTTATCTTATGACTATGTACATACATATTATGTATTTATTTTATTCCAATAGTGAACAGTTATTATCATTAAATAGTACATTATAAATATTACATACATATGTATGTATGTATTATATATTATATTAAGGATTAGGGTAATTCATATTTTAATTATTATTAATTATTATTTCTTATTATTATTAATGTTATTATTATTATTATTATTATTATTATTATTATTATTATTATTATTATTATTATTATTATTATTATTATTATTATTATTATTATTATTATTATTATTATTATTATTATTATTATTATTATTATTATTATTATTATTATTATTATTATTATTATTATTATTATTATTATTATTATTATTATTATTATTATTATTATTATTATTATTATTATTATTATTATTATTATTATTATTATTATTATTATTATTATTATTATTATTATTATTATTATTATTATTATTATTATTATTATTATTATTATTATTATTATTATTATTATTATTATTATTATTATTATTATTATTATTATTATTATTATTATTATTATTATTATTATTATTATTATTATTATTATTATTATTATTATTATTATTATTATTATTATTATTATTATTATTATTATTATTATTATTATTATTATTATTATTATTATTATTATTATTATTATTATTATTATTATTATTATTATTATTATTATTATTATTATTATTATTATTATTATTATTATTATTATTATTATTATTATTATTATTATTATTATTATTATTATTATTATTATTATTATTATTATTATTATTATTATTATTATTATTATTATTATTATTATTATTATTATTATTATTATTATTATTATTATTATTATTATTATTATTATTATTATTATTATTATTATTATTATTATTATTATTATTATTATTATTATTATTATTATTATTATTATTATTATTATTATTATTATTATTATTATTATTATTATTATTATTATTATTATTATTATTATTATTATTATTATTATTATTATTATTATTATTATTATTATTATTATTATTATTATTATTATTATTATTATTATTATTATTATTATTATTATTATTATTATTATTATTATTATTATTATTATTATTATTATTATTATTATTATTATTATTATTATTATTATTATTATTATTATTATTATTATTATTATTATTATTATTATTATTATTATTATTATTATTATTATTATTATTATTATTATTATTATTATTATTATTATTATTATTATTATTATTATTATTATTATTATTATTATTATTATTATTATTATTATTATTATTATTATTATTATTATTATTATTATTATTATTATTATTATTATTATTATTATTATTATTATTATTATTATTATTATTATTATTATTATTATTATTATTATTATTATTATTATTATTATTATTATTATTATTATTATTATTATTATTATTATTATTATTATTATTATTATTATTATTATTATTATTATTATTATTATTATTATTATTATTATTATTATTATTATTATTATTATTATTATTATTATTATTATTATTATTATTATTATTATTATTATTATTATTATTATTATTATTATTATTATTATTATTATTATTATTATTATTATTATTATTATTATTATTATTATTATTATTATTATTATTATTATTATTATTATTATTATTATTATTATTATTATTATTATTATTATTATTATTATTATTATTATTATTATTATTATTATTATTATTATTATTATTATTATTATTATTATTATTATTATTATTATTATTATTATTATTATTATTATTATTATTATTATTATTATTATTATTATTATTATTATTATTATTATTATTATTATTATTATTATTATTATTATTATTATTATTATTATTATTATTATTATTATTATTATTATTATTATTATTATTATTATTATTATTATTATTATTATTATTATTATTATTATTATTATTATTATTATTATTATTATTATTATTATTATTATTATTATTATTATTATTATTATTATTATTATTATTATTATTATTATTATTATTATTATTATTATTATTATTATTATTATTATTATTATTATTATTATTATTATTATTATTATTATTATTATTATTATTATTATTATTATTATTATTATTATTATTATTATTATTATTATTATTATTATTATTATTATTATTATTATTATTATTATTATTATTATTATTATTATTATTATTATTATTATTATTATTATTATTATTATTATTATTATTATTATTATTATTATTATTATTATTATTATTATTATTATTATTATTATTATTATTATTATTATTATTATTATTATTATTATTATTATTATTATTATTATTATTATTATTATTATTATTATTATTATTATTATTATTATTATTATTATTATTATTATTATTATTATTATTATTATTATTATTATTATTATTATTATTATTATTATTATTATTATTATTATTATTATTATTATTATTATTATTATTATTATTATTATTATTATTATTATTATTATTATTATTATTATTATTATTATTATTATTATTATTATTATTATTATTATTATTATTATTATTATTATTATTATTATTATTATTATTATTATTATTATTATTATTATTATTATTATTATTATTATTATTATTATTATTATTATTATTATTATTATTATTATTATTATTATTATTATTATTATTATTATTATTATTATTATTATTATTATTATTATTATTATTATTATTATTATTATTATTATTATTATTATTATTATTATTATTATTATTATTATTATTATTATTATTATTATTATTATTATTATTATTATTATTATTATTATTATTATTATTATTATTATTATTATTATTATTATTATTATTATTATTATTATTATTATTATTATTATTATTATTATTATTATTATTATTATTATTATTATTATTATTATTATTATTATTATTATTATTATTATATTATTATTATTATTATTATTATTATTATTATTATTATTATTATTATTATTATTATTATTATTATTATTATTATTATTATTATTATTATTATTATTATTATTATTATTATTATTATTATTATTATTATTATTATTATTATTATTATTATTATTATTATTATTATTATTATTATTATTATTATTATTATTATTATTATTATT